>CM026562.1:17698012-18097039 GCA_015143295.1 Tetracentron sinense
CCGGGTTTCTTAATCGCCAGTTAGGCAGTCATGAGTTGGAGATGCCGAGCGTACGAGAGACGTAGTTTTCCTCGGGTTGGCGTCTACTAACCTGAGATTTTGTGTATGGATTCTCCGTTTGGCTGCACCTCTCACCTACTTGACCAAGAAAAAGTGCAAAGTTCAGTTGGAGTGACCGATGAATTCAGTTTCCAAGAGTTTGAAGAACGCCTCACCCTGCCCACAGCCCCTGTCCTTACTTTGTGCCATCCGAAATGGTGGTTATGAGGTATATCGCGATGCTTCGCATATCGGACTAGGGTGTGTCCTTATGCAGCATAAGAAGTCATTGCCTACGCATCAAGACAATTGAAGGAGCATGAAAATAATTACCCACTCATGACTTATGAACTCGCCGCAGTTGGTGTTTGCATTGAAGATTTGGCGACATTATCTTTATGGGGAACATTTGGAGGTATTCACAGATCTAAAGCCTTAATATTTGTTTCCCAAAGAGTTGAACCTGAGGCAAAGAAGATGGGTAGAATTTTGAAGGGACTATGAGTGCTCCATTCAATACCACCCGGGCAAGGCAAATGTAGTAGCCGATGCTCTTAGCCGGAAGCCTACCGGACTTTTGGCGCATATGATGCTGAAGGAGTGGAGATTGCTGGAGGATGCATCCAACCTCGACATCAGTTTTAGTCTCCCTACCTATGGGCCGGTAATGGCTAGCATCACAGTTAGCCATTTATGTTGAGCATGATCCAAGAGTTGCAGGAAATGGATGCCGAACTACTTTCTTGCCGAGACAAGTCAGTTAAAAGTGGCAGTAAGGACTTTACGGCGAGGGAAGATGGAATTATCACTTTCAAGGGAAGAGTATGTGTCCCAGCCGATGAGAAGCTTAAGCGAGAAATCTTGTACGAGGCTCACTGTCCAAGTACACCGTTCACCCCGGGGGTACCAAAATGTATAGGGACTTGAAGAAGCATTTTGGTGGCGGAACATGAAGCGAGAAATAGCGGAGTATGTGTCTAAATGCTTGGTGTGCCAACAAGTCAAAGCCGAACACAGGAGACCGGCTGGACTTTTGCAGTCCCTCCCTATTCCCGAGTGGAAATGGGAACATATCTCTATGGACTTTATCGTGGGGTTGCCGAAGACGGTTAGGAAGACCGATGCTATATGGGTAGTTGTTGATAGACTCACGAAGTCCGCTCATTTCTTACCGTACCGGACTACATTCAACTCCAATCAGTTAGCGGAGCTATACATCAAGGAAATAGTCCGATTACACGGGGTGCCAGTGAGTATTGTGTCGGATAGAGACCCAAGATTCACATCCAGGTTTTGGAAAAGTTTTCAAGGTGCAATGGGCTCCCGGTTAGACTTTAGCACAGCTTTCCACCCACAGACCGACGGGCAAACCGAGAGGGTGAATCAGGTTCTTGAAGATATGCTCCGAGCATGTATGCTAGACTTCAAGGGAAGTTGGGAAGATCACCTACCTTTGGTGGAATTCGCTTACAACAATAGTTATCAAGAAAGCATACAAATGGCGCCTTTCGAGGCTTTGCACGGAAGGAGTTGTAGATCCCCGTTGTATTGGGATGAAGTGGGAGAAAGAAAGATTTTGGGCCCCGAGTTAATTGAACAAACCGCGGATAGGGTCAAGCTTATCCGGGAGAGGTTAAAGACTGCACAAGATAGACAGAAAAGCTATGCCGACAACCGAAGGAGGGATCTTGAATTCCGAGTCGGTGATTTTGTGTTTGTAAAGATTTCACCGACCAAAGGTGTTATGCGATTCGGGAAGAGAGGCAAGCTTAGCCCGAGATATGTGGGTCCGTTCGAGATCATTACTCGAGTTGGCGAGGTGGCTTACCGTGTTGCTTTGCCCGTTCACATGGCGGCGGTCCACAACGTGTTTCATATCTCCCAGCTTCGGAAGTACATCCCGGATCCTTCTCACGTCATCGAGCTTGATCCGGTTGAGATTCGAGAGGATCTCACTTTGGTTGAGAAGCCGGTTCATATTTTGGATCGAAGAGACCAAGTACTTCGCAACAAGACTATTCCGCTAGTTCTCGTGCAATGGCAACATCACGCTCGAGAAGAGGCTACATGGGAACGTGAGGCCGAAGTCAAGGCGAAGTACCCCGAGTTGTTTCAATGATTTTGGGTATAACTTGTAATTTTGTTTCGAATTGTTATGCTAAGTTGTTAAATTTGTAAAGCGGGCATTGTCCAAATTTCGAGGACGAAATTTTTGTAAGGGGGGGAGAATGTAGCACCCCAGACTTTTTCATCCTTAATGAATACCACCTTCATAGCTAATTGGCCGTTTTTATAGCCTAATTAATAAATAAGGGAGAAATCAGAAATTCCGAAACGTCAGAAATGTTCGTTTTCGAAAGACGGATCGAACGCAAGTTGAATCGTCGAAATCCGACAAGCGAGTCAAAAGATATGGTCAAAACAGTCCAGACATACAGAAGACCGATCGCTCGGTCCAGTCAGCGATCGATCGGTCCATAACCGATCGATCGGTAGCTATCGCACGGTCAGAAATTTTGTATGGGGAAATTTTCCAGAGAGTGAGTTTTTGACCGGTCGATCGGTCATAAACACCGATCGCTCGGTAGGCAACCGATCGATCGGTTGTAACCACCGATCGCTCGGTCTTCGCGTTTTTGCAGAAATTTCATTAAGGGCGTTTTCGTCTTTTGGGGGTTAAACCCTTTCTCCTTAAGGCTTGCCCGAGCCTTAGGGCATCATTCACTATACTTAGAGAGATTTTGAGAGATAGAGAGAGAAGAGGAGAAAGCTCTAAACCTAGGTTGCTTTTGGAGAAGAAATCAAAGGGGTGAAGACCCTAGATCGTCCCCAAGCACGTTTTCTTCAAGATTTCAACTCAAGCTCGTGTGGAGGTGCATTCTCCAAGCTAGGGCAGCACTCACTCACGTTTTGAAAGAGGTTTCTTCCCCCAACTCAAGTCCCCTTCAAGCAAAGGCTTCCTCCTTCCAAATAGAGCTTCTATTTCAAGGTTTCTTCAAGATCAAACCTCGATCTAAGGTTAGTACACCCTACTAACTTACCCTAGCAATAAATCTAGGTTTTCCTTATGAAATGTGATTTATGCTATTATGTTTGCCTCCCATATGAAATGTATCATCTCCAATGAACCTAAATAAGATAAGAAAAAGGTATGGATGTGTGTGGGTGTTGATGTGGCGATTGGATGCCGAGGTGTATGTTGGGTGATGTGTGTGATGGAAATGGTGGATGGGTACTTCACCAATAATGAACATACCTTGATTTTTGGATGGAAAGTAGGCACAAAAAAGAAGAAGATGAACCATTAAGGAACCTTGCATGCTATGTGTTTGACAAAATGCCTAAACTAGGAATAAATGACATAAATGAAGAAAATGAAAGTAGACCTTATGCATGTATTCTTATGAATGATGAACTATTCAAATGTCACGTAGATTACTCAAATTCCTATATGGTTATACTGTGGATTGAATTGCTATACACTACTCTTCATGTCACATTGTCATCATGATGTTACAAGTGTTACACACACCACACATGCATGCATGAAACCGGGTTTTTTTCAAGATTGTATTTGTATATGAAATGAATCAAGAACATGACAAGGAGGTTGGTAGCCCAAGGAAGGGTGCTAGCCTCTGGCTCACAAGTGAAATGCAAGAGAGAACATGACAAGGAGGTTGGTAGCCCAAGGAAGGGTGCTAGCCTCTGGCTCACAAGAGAAATGAAACAAGAACATGACAAGGAGGTTGGTAGCCCAAGGAAGGGTGCTAGCCTCTGGCTCACAAGAGAAATGAAACAAGAACATGACGAGGAGGTTGGTAGCCCAAGGAAGGGTGCTAGCCTCTGGCTCACAAGTGAAATGAAACAAGAACATGACGAGGAGGTTGGTAGCCCAAGGAAGGGTGCTAGCCTCTGGCTCACAAGTACACAAGTCAAGAACAAATCAAGACATGAAATACAAGACAAGACACGATACACATACATGATTTGACCGAGACACGAAAAAGGTTTCCGAGACATGAGTTTTACCGAGGTTTTTGCATTCATATACGCATGTCAAGATATGGCTATGTATCTTATGCTTTCACTATTGCTTTAAATTAATATCTTGTATTGCTCACTGTTGTTATGCGTTCGTTATTGTTATTGTTAGCTAGTAGTTTGTACTCGCTGAGTATTCCATGCTCAGCCGTACTTTTATGTCGGCAGGTACCGTGGATGTCCTCGACCCCGAGCCTTGGGTCGAGGAGGAGTATGTAGAGGAGAGGGAGCCACCTACCCCATGGCGGTCTCAAGAGGATGGGGACTTGGATGTGTGGCCATACCTCGACTACTGTTGAGAGGAGAGTGTTAGAGAGTTCCTTTTTGTATTTTGATAGGTGGGCATGTCCACCTTTACTTTGATGGTATTTAGTATTTGTTAACTTGGAATACTATATGGAGTAATAGAAGAAAAGAAAAAGTTGGCTTATGCTTCTGCACTTATGTTTAGTTTCCGCGCTCTGATTATCATTGTATTATATTATGTTGAGCCTCTTGCATTACAGGATGGTTTGACAGGTACCCGTAGTCACCTCTAAAGTATCCCTTAACTCCTAGGGGGTATTTTGGGGCGTGACAGGCTTATTGAATGAACTGGAAATTCTATGTGGAGAGATGGGTGCCATCACTCAAGTTAATACGGTTCTGCAGTCACTCCTTTCGTCTTTTAATGCATTCGTGTTAAATTATAACATGAACAAGAGTGAAGTGTCACTAAGTGAGCTTATGAACTCACTGGTGGCTGCAGAGGATTTGATCAAAAGGTCAACAAAGGGTGAAACATTAATTTTCAATAAACCTGATACCTCCAAATGAAACAATAAGAAGAGAAAGAGGAACAAGGGTAAAGGGAAGTTTAAAGACTACAGCGGCAATGCAAAAATTACCAAAGGTTCTTCAGGAGATGCTGACAAGGATAACAATGGTAGTGAAAATGTTTCCACTGTGGTAAGATAGGCCACTAAAAGAGGAACTGTAGGACTTACCTCGTAACTCTTAAGAAGGGTAGCACCGGTACTCAAGGTATGAGATGCTTTGAAGTACTAATTACTACTGAGTCAAAATTTCTAGATGGACCCCTAGTTCATGGTCTATGAATTCTAGATCCACTATACATGTTTGCAATTGTTTGCAGGAATTCAAGGAAACCAAAAAATTGACAAGACAGGAGTAGAAGCTTAGAGTTGGCTCGGGTGCAAATGTTGCAGTTAAGTCAATAGGCGTTTTTATTCTTTATTTACCTCAAGGAAAAACTTCAATTTTAGAAGACTATTTTTATGTGCCTAGTCCACATAGGAACTTGATATCAGTTTCAAGACTTTTACATTGTGGTTACTCTGTCCTTTTTAATTCAATTGTTCAGATTAAGGAAGATGGAATGGTCTTAATTACTGGTAATCTTATCAATAGTCTCTATTTGATATTTCCTTCGGTAAATAATGTAAGTGTGCTTAGTGACAATGCCTCATCATCTAGACTATCTGGGATGAAGAGACATTGCACAGAGTCAACTTATCTTTGGCATAAGAGACTTGGTCATATTAATCTTGATAGGATCAAGAGGTTGGTAAAAGATGGTCCCATTGAATTTATTAAGGTAGAACCACTCCCTACTTTCGAGTCATGTCTCGAAGGGAAGATGACTAAGAAGACTTACCCTAAAAGGTAGGAAGAGCTGAAGAGAAGTTGAGACTCATATATAGTGATATATGTGGTCCATTTAATATTGTTGCACGAGGTCAATACCGGTATTTTGTTACATTTACTTATGTAGAATCCCGAATCTTCATTTCACTAAGTAGTGAAAAGTGTGTGAATAGTGTTCAAGTGAAGTCTTGTACACTAAGGAGGTTTAAGATAATGAAAATGTTTGGATATATGGTGTGCATGTGTTGTTGGGCATATGTAGCCTAAAGGAGCGTGTTTTGAGTGTATAAGGTGTTAGAATTGGATTGGAGAAGGACCAAGTAATGGAAAAAGGGTTTACAGCAAAAACAGGGGAGCATCGATCGCTCGATGATAACACTGATCGACCGGTCATCTACTGATCACTTGGTAGCTGTTGACTGGTCAAAGATTTTGTATGGGGAAAAATTCCAGAGAGGGTGTTTTCAACCGATCTCTCGGTCGAAACCACCAATCGCTCGGTAAGCCACCGATCGATCGGTCCTGACCATCGATCGATCGGTTATACATAGATTTTCTTCATTAAGGGTTTTTAAGTCTTTAACCATCACCCCTTTGCCTATAAAAGGCCCAGCTCATGCCTTAGGGTTTCAGAAACCCTTGAGGCATATGTTTGAGAGCATTTGAGAGGAAAAAGGAAGGAGAAAGTTAGGGTTTGCTCAAAGCTTGAAGAAGAAGATCAAATCTTCCCTTCTTTAGTGTTTTTCAACAAAGAACTCGAAGTTCTCACTTGTTCCAAGCATTTGGAATTGAATCCCTCGATTTCACCAAGGTAGATACATTCCACTACCAAACTTGTGATAATACTAGTTACCATATGATGTTCTTCCCGTTTGATGCTAGAAATCTTAGGTTGATATGGTGTGTGATGTTGTTTTTATGCTTGGATGTAAACTACCACTATTATGCGCTCTATGTGTTTGGTTTAATGACTCTAAGGGCTTTTGTGTTTAAATATGCTATGATTTTCATATGTTCGCATGTCTTGCATGAACCGGGGTTTTTCCATGGATTTCTCAAAGTTCTAGAAAGGGTTTTTAGATAAAGGATTCACATAATGATTTTAAGAAACTCCATGATATTATCTAAGATCGATTCACAAGCTCCAAGGATCACATTAAAATCACAAGAACTCTATGATAATGTCTAAGATTGATGTACAAGCTCTAAGGATCATAAATGTAAACGTTCTAAGATCTCTATGGTTTTGCCCTACGGTATTTGCTCGAAGGCTCTATGGATCATAAATGACTCTACGGAACTCTATGAACTTAACATGATTCATTGAACTCACAAGGCTATGATTATCGCATGACTCACACGGTTTGGTTTTCAGATTTCATCATACGCGCTATTTCACGGTTTCTACGCTTTGATGTGTTTTAAGGATTTCAGTCTCCATGATTTGCATGCTCCATGATATTATTGCTTGTTGTTAGTAGTGTGTCTACGCTGAGTATTCCATGCTCAGCAAATATTTGTTATCATCGGCAGGTGCTCGGGTTCCTTTCGACTTGTGTGGCTCGGAGTCTTGGGTAGAGGAAGAATACTACGACCCGGAGCCTTCCATGGACCACTACCAGGATGATGGATCGCATGATAGGCGACCCGACTTTGATTTCTGTTGACTACGATAGTTAGAAAGATACGATATTTTGTTAAGTGAGAGTGGGACTTGTCCACTCCATCTTTTGGACATATATATATAGTGTTGGTTTAGACTTGAACCGAGCGATAGGAAGTGTTTAATTTTATATTTTGCTTCTACTATGTATGTTGAATCGTTTCCGCTATGTATAACTTTTGTACTCTAACAGATTGTTACATGTGCCTTATGTATCATATGGGATATATGACACGACGGTCTCGATCTAAGGTATCCCTAACTCCTAGGGGGTATTTTGGATCGCGACAACTTATGACTATTCTAGATATGGATATGTCTATTTGATGCAACACAAATCTGACACTTTTGAAAAGTATAAAGAATTCAGATTAGAAGTTGAGAATCAAACAGACAAATCCATTAAGACACTTCGATCAGATTGAGGTGGTGAATACCTCACTAATGATTTTATGGATTACTTAAAGGATAATGGGATTATCTCACAATGGTCAAGCCCTGCCTCACCTCAACAGAATGGTGTTTCTGAATGAAGAAACCGGACCTTATTAGATATGGTTCGATCTATGATAAACCATGCCGATGTACCTTCCTATCTTTAGGGGTAGGCTTTACAAATAGCCATTTATATTCTAAACCGGGTTCCTTCTAAATCAATACCGGTTACACCCTATGAATTGTGGACTGGGCGAAAACCTAGTTTACAACATCAAGGGTATGGAATTGTCCTGCGCATGTTTGCAAGCTCGAACCTACCAAGTTGGAATCTAGAACAGAAAAATAAAATTTTGTAGGGTATCCAAAGGAAACTAAGGGTTTTTATTTCTACTCTAAGGCAAATCAAGTAATTGTTGTTAGGAATCATGCTACCTTCTTGGAGGAAGATATGGATCTTCTTAAAAAGGTTGAATTTCATTAGATGAAAGACAACATAGTTAATATCCCACCTGAACCTAATTCTTCCACTACAGACTCTTCTAATTCAATTCCACTGAGAAGGTCTGAAAGAGTTTTTAGACCACCAGATAGATTTTGATATTACAATAGTGAGGTTTATGTAGTTACCCATGATGACGAGGATACAGATCCTAACACTTACTAGGAAGCTACATTAGATGTAGATGCACCTCAATGGTATAAAGCCATGAATGCTGAAATAGATTCCATGTATGAAAATGGCGTCTGGACTTTAGTAGATCCACCAGATGGTATGAGGCCCATTGGATGCAAATGGATTTACAAAAGGAAGAAAGGTGTCGATGGCAACGTTGAGACCTATAAAGCAAGACTTGTTGCAAAAGGTTACACTCAAATTCAAGGAGTTGATTATGAGAATACTTTTTCACTAGTAGCTATGGTCAAATCCATCCGGATATTGGTAGTTATAGCTACACACCATGACTATGAGATATGACAAATGGATGTCAAAACTGTTAGCCTTTAAGTTTTGACCTAAGACAAAATCATTGATTTTGATGATAACACAATGAAGGAATGAATATTGTGTTACTAATGTCTCTTTGAGTTTCTATGAAAATCAGATTAAGAAGAGCATTGAGTGCCATTCAACTAAAAAGCATGAGCTGGACCATGTTAAAGCCTATATGCAAGATCCAGTCCAAGTCAAAGTCATTCAAGCTCACATCATCAAGTTGACATTAGCTCAAGCATCAAGATAAAGATGAAGATGAAGGAGATGGATCATCACAAAGCAATATCAGATCTAGTAGTGAAGTGAAGACTTTCAAGGTTCATATTGTCTTAGTTTAAGTTGAGAGTGTCTAGGACTTTTGTAAAAGTCATTATTAGATGGTTTGGATAAAAAGCTCAAAGACCTTAGATTGACCGTAGGTTCCTTAAACCAATGTTAAAATATGATTAAGGACCTTTAAACATGTTCATTATACTCATAATGCCTAAGTACAAAACCTTGGAATCATATCCTATCTTAAAGGTTTTGAAAATGGATTCTGTAAATAAAAATGGTCTATGCCGTCGATCAGATAGACCATCCAGCCGATCAGGCAGACCATCCAGTCGATCAGGTAAGCCCTGTAGCACCCTAGAACTTTATTTGACCAATGAATAGTGTAATTGGGGCCAATTGGCAATCCCTGGGTTAGAATTGAGGTTCGAGATGACTTTGAGGGTTAATCACCCATGGGTAGCATGAGGGAAGGGGTTTAGGACCCTATGGGGTGTGAAAATGAGGTTGGAAACACCCCTATGGATCTGCAGGGGCATAAAAATGAAGTCTGGGATGTGCGATTGATCGTAAGATTGGGTACGATCGATCGTATATAGGCGAAATGGGTCCCCAGGCTTTTGGACCATATGCGATTGATGGGGATCCCAGGTGCGACAGATCGTAGGGATCTGTGATCGATCGCAAGTATGTGCGATCGATCGCATATAGGGAAAATCAGACCAAAAGTGCTTGAGTTCATGTGCGATAGATCGCATCCATGTGCGATCGATCACAATGACCTGCGATCGATCGCAGACAAGTGTGCGATCAATCGCACGCGGTAACTGGTGCCGGATTTGAGGGTTTTAAACCCTTGATTTATTAAGGGATCTCATTTGGGGCTTTTCTAAACCTAGAGGAGAGAAAGGAGGGGAGAAATAGGAGAAGGGAGATTAAAGGAGAATCCAAATAGGGGGTTTGGGATTGAGGTCAAAGGGCTCAAGCTTGAAGAATTCCAAGCTTGTATCACCCTCCATCAAGCCTAAGGTCTTCCAATCAAGGGGTTCTTCGAAGATCAAGCTTAATCTTCAAGGTTAGTACACCCTACTAACTTCTTTAGCAATAACGTAGGTTTTTTTTTTTTAAAAATCATGATTTGAATCTTGTATTTTCCTTCCCTTGAAATATGCCATATTTCCTAAATCTAAACAAGATAAATGTGAATGAATGGTGGGATATATGAATGGATGAAATGGTGTTGAGGCGATGGGATGCCGTATGTATGTGACATGTGTTGTGTGATGGAGAAATGGTGGATGGGCATTTCACGCATAAAGAATACACCTCTTGTGTTTGATGAAAAACATGCACTAAGCAATTTAAATCAAAAGGCTATAAATGTGACGCTTGCCAAGTGTTTGAGAAAATGCTTAAATGACGATTTGAATGAGTGAACTTGAATTATTAAAGCATGAATTGAGTTATTCTTTCTAAATGCCTACCTTGATCAAATGCACTACATGTCATCTATATTTCCATATGCCTATATTAAGAATTGAAATGCTACACTCATGTTATCCTCCTATTCAAGCATGCCATCATGTCTACTACAATTGCTACACACACGCACCCATGCATGACTGAACTGGGTTTTCAAGACATGTAAGGAACCCACAAGAAGCATAAAATGTAAAGCGTAAATTACAAGAATCACAAGGAAGGTGAAAAAGGTTTTAGTCAAAGCATGAACCCTAAGTATGAGTTTAAATATGATGCTCAAGATTATATTTGTTATTTGTTATTGCTTCCACACTCTGATGTATGTTATTTTATTGTTATTACTATTGTTGGTTAGTAGTTTGTACTCGCTGAGTATTCCATGCTCAGCCGTACTTTTATGTCGACAGGTACACCATACACTTGTCGAGGCTGCTTAGGGAGAGCAGGAGATTGCTCTGGTTGTCACCCAGCTATTAGGGGTTAGATATGTGGCCTTATTATTGGGGAGAGAGAGAGAG
Source organism: Tetracentron sinense (assembly GCA_015143295.1). Taxonomy (NCBI): domain Eukaryota; kingdom Viridiplantae; phylum Streptophyta; class Magnoliopsida; order Trochodendrales; family Trochodendraceae; genus Tetracentron; species Tetracentron sinense. Next base: position 17,709,111 of record CM026562.1, read on the forward strand.
AGAGACATGTATTTTGGGCTCTTATGTCTGGGAATGGTTGTATCACTTGAGTTGGAATTCAAGTTAAGGAGTTCATGTACACGTTTTTAATTTCTATTCAGTTATTGTAACCAATTGCACTTGGAATATAGTTAAGTCATGAAAAGAAATTTTCAGGTCCACTATTTAGCTTGCCTTGTAATCTCTTGCAGGATGGTTTGAAGGATAAGTCACGTCGTTTAAGTATCCTAACTCGTAGGGGGTATTTTGGGGCGTTACAAGCCCTGTGTGATCGATTGGATAGAACAAATTTTTCTAAAATTTGTTTGCATTTTCTGTTAGTGTTGGAAACCACTTTGAATCCATATTAGATAATTCTAATGATCATTATGAGTTGTTAATCAGGTTTATCTATCAATCTAAAAGACTTTGGAACACTTAAAAATCATTCTAAAAGTAAGCCAAGTGGCCGTGGAAATCATTCCAATCATTATGGTAAAAAATATTGGAAATCTATGTTTTTTAACAAAAATACACTATCCAATCAATCACACAAGCCTTGTGATCGACTTGATAGAACAAATAGTTTCTGGCCATTTTTTCCCAAAACTAGTCAACTTTGGGACCCATTTTGATCATGAATAAAGAAGAATTAGGATTTGATCATCATAGAAAAAATTGTTCCCCTTTAAATTTTAAGTGGAATAGGCTCTTGAATCACCTAATTACGTTGAGCCAATCATAAGTTATGGTCAAAATACAGAAGGCGATAAAAACTTTGAACTACCCAGTCGCGAAAATAGACCAGTCATCATTGGGACCCACATAGACTAAACATAACGCAGAATTGGGACTTGACTATTAGACACAAAATTGTTTCCCTTTGAATTTTGAGTCTAATGGAAGTGGAATCACCCAATTCTGATAAGGAAATCAAAAGTTATGGTCAAACTACCGAGAGGCAAAAATGGAGTTCGATCCAGCCGATCTGGTAGAGCATCTAGTCAATTAGGAGGACCATCCAATCGATCAGACAAGCTTTGTGATCGACTGGATAGAAGAAAAAATGCCCAGAACGTGGTTTTTTTACTGTAATGGCTATATTCTTGATTGCACTATAAATTGTGATGGTTTATGAACTAAAACAACTAGAGTGATTAATCTATCAATTCCCAATCATTCACCAAGATCCAAAACTCAAATCTATCGTGAAAAATCTGAAATCCCCAATACTCTATTTTTTGAGCTAAAATCCAATCCATCTTTTGAGAGATTTCTTAGAGTTTATTATTCCATTCTTATCTAACTCTAAAGGAGTTTTGTATTTTAGATTCAAATCCAAATCTCTACATTGTAAAGGTTCATCCTTAGCCTCAAAGGATTGTGAAGGTTTAATCCTAAGCCATAAAAGGATTGTGTAACGGTTTGGTCACTACCCGCAAAGTTGACTAAGTTTAGGGAGGATTGTTCCCTTGCACGGTTTGATCATGATTCGGAAGAGAGATTGTAATGGTTTGGGCTTCACCCGGAAGAAGTTTGTGCGATCGAGGATCGTAGTGGTATCCTCTAAGCGAGTATAGCTCGAGGCGGGGGGTAGGCGAGATTTACCGAACCTCTATAACAAATCTGTGTTTACATTCCTTAACTCTTTCCCTTATTTCTCTTGCATTACTTTGATTAATTAGTTTTGAATTCAAAACTCCTAGTTGCTTTTTCCTTTGTTCTTTAAATTTCATATTAAGAGGTAAACCAAATTTTATTTTGCCATAAACCCTATTCACCTCCCTCTAGAGTCAGAATACTGGGCAACAAGTCGTATCAGATCTAGAAGCTCTATATTTGATCTAAAAAATCTTAGAGTTTAAAGATATATTTTTATGGTAAATTTTATAAATGTTTGTTCAACATCCCTGGGAGAAGGCCAATCCACCCTTAGACCTCCTTTATTTGATGGCCAATATTATGCTTATTGGAAAGTAAGAATGATGTATTTCATTCAAGCTTCAGATTATCATTGTTGGAAAATTATAATAAATGGTCCCCACATCCCCTCAAAAATTGTTAATGAAATTCAAATTCCTAAAGAAAAGGATGAATGGTCGGAAGCCGATATTAAACTTTTTCAACTCAATGCCAAGGCTATAAGCAATCTCTATTGTGCATTGAGTCCTCAAGAATTTAATAGAATCTCGACTTGTGAATCAGCTAAAGAAATTTGGGATAAACTCCAAATTACCTATGAGGGAATCAACCAAGTTAAAGAACAAAATATTAGCATGTTGGTTCACAAATATGAAATGTTTAAAATGGAGCAAAATGAACCTCTTGCCTTTATGTTTGATAAATTTGCTAGCATTATTAATGAGCTAAAATCTCTTCGCAAAGTTTATTTAAATGTAGAAAATGTAAGAAAAATTCTCCGATCTCTACCAAAGGAATGAGCTCCAAAGGTGACGGCCATTCAAGAAGCTAAGGATCTCACTAAGCTATCCATGGATGAGTTACAAGCTTCATTAATGACCCATGAGATTATCATGAGGGAACAAAGTGATGAAGAGCCTACACCATCAAGAGGTCATGTCTTAAAGTCTTCTCAAATGAGCTCAAGTAAAAGTGAAGAAGAAAAAGAGATTGAGAAGATGGCCAAAAAATTCATGAGATTCTTGAAACATAAGAAGAATATGAAGAAAATGGCCTTCATAAAAAAGAATTTGAAAAGAAAGTCATCAAATACAAGAAGAACAAATCAAGTGATGAAGAGGAAGATGTGGTTTGTTACAAGTGCAAAAAGCCCGGTCACATCAAACCGGAGTGCCCCCTACTCAAGAAAAGATATACATACAAGAGAAGGGCAATGAAAGCCATAACTTGGGATGACTCCGATAGAAGTTCAGATGCTAGCTCAAGTGAAGAAAAAAAGACCAAATTATGCCTCATGGTCCATGAGGATGAGGTAAACTCTTCACAAGATAACTCTTTATCTTTTGATGAGCTTCAAGATGCATTTGATGAACTTTATGAAAATTATACAAAAATCTCATCGAAAATTAAAATGTTTAAGAAAGAAAACTCTTCTTGTCAAAATAAACTTAAATTTGTGCAAAATGTAGATAAATTTCTAAGAGAAGAAAATGAGACTCTTAAAAAGGAAAATTTATCAATCTCAAGTGAAAATGACTACCTACTAAATGAGAATGATAAATTAGTAAAAGAAAATGAGATTGTGTTAAGTAAAAAAGAAAATATCTCTCAAAAATCTCAAGTATCAACTATTTCTTGCAATAAATGTGAATATTTAAATACTAAAGTTGAAAACTTGACTAGCACACTATCAAAATTCTCTATAGGACAAAATAGCCTTGTCGCGACCCAAAATACCCCGTAGGAGTTAGGAATACTTTAGCTCGTGACCGCTGTATCATACATCCAATATGATACATAAAGCATACGTAACAACCTGTCAAAGTACACACACATACATAGCGGAAACGATTTAAAACACAAAGCGGAAGCAACCTAAATTAATTACTCTTATCAATTAGTTCAAGTCTGAACCGACAGAATACACGTGTAAATATCCAAAATGTGGAGTGGACAAGTCCCACTCTCACTTAACAAAATCAAATATCATCTCTGCCTAACTTGGTCAATAGAAATCAAAGTCATGACGCCTATCTAGTGAGCCATCATCCTGGTAGTGGTCTATAGAAGGCTCTGGGTCATAATATTCTTCCTCTACCCAAGGTTCCGAACTGCACAAGTCGAAAGGAACCCGAGCACCTGCCGTTGATAACAAATATCGGCTGAGCGTGGAATACTCAGCGTGTACATACTACTTACAATAAAGCAATAATATCGTAGAGGCATGCGAGACATGAAGACTGAAATCATTAAGACATATCGAAGCGTAGAAACTGTGAAGTAATACGTATGATGAAAGCCAAAAACCAAAACCGTGTGAGTTATGCGATAATCATAGCCTTGTGAGTTCATTGAATTAAGTCCATAGAGTTCCTTAGAGTCATTTATGATCCATAGAGACGTAGAGCAAGTACCGTAGAGCAAAGTCATAGAGCATAATCATAGAGATCTTAGAACATTTACATTTGTGATCTTTAGAGCTTGTGAACCGATCTTAGACATTATCATAGAGTTCTTGTGAGTTTAATATGATCCTTGGAGCTTGTGAACCGATCTTAGAAATTATCATAGAGTTTCTTAACATCATCATATGAGTCATTCATTCCAAAAATCCTCTTTATAGCTTTGAGAAAATCCATGAAAAACCCCGGTATATGCGAGACGTGCGAATGTATGAGAGTGATAGCATACTTGAACATAAAAGCCCTTAGAGGCATTAAACCAAACACATAGAGTGCATAATAGTGGTAGTTTACATCCAAGTATAGAAAATAACATCACACGCCACATCAAATCAAGATTTATAGTATAGATTAAGAAGAACATCATGTAGTAACTAGTATTATCACCGGATTGGTAATAAAGTGTATCTACCTTGTTGAAATTGATGACTTTGATTCCAAGAGCTTGGAACACGTGAGAACCTCAAGTTCTTTGTTAAGAAACACCGAAGAGTGGAAGATCTTGATCTTCTCTTCAAGCTTTGAGCCAACCCTAGCTTTCTCCTTTCTCTTCCTCTCAAAACCCTTTCAAAATAAGCCTCAAGGATTTCTGAAACCCTAAGGCACGAACTGAGCCTTTTATAGGCAAAGGGGTGATGGCTAAAGACTTAAAAACCCTTAATGAAGAAAATCTGCGTATAACCGATCGATCGGTGGTCAGGATAGAGCGATTGGTGGCTTACCGAGCGATCGGTGTCTTCAACCGAGAGATCAGTTGAAAACACCCTCTCTAGAATTTTTTTCCATACAAAATATTTGACCAGTTGACAGCTACCAAGCAATCGGTAGATGACCGGTCGATCGGTGTTTATCACCGAGCGATCGATGCTCCCTTGTTTTGCTGCAAAACCGTTTTTCCACTACTTGGACCTTCTCCAATTCAATTCCAATACCTTATACACCCAAAACACACTACTCTAGGCTATATATATCCATCAACACGTGTAGACCATATATCCAAACATTTTCATAAATCATAACTCCAGAAGTATACAAGACCACACTTGAATACTATTCACACACTATTCACTACTTAGTGAAATGAAGATTCGGGGTTCTACATCCTCCCCCCCTTACAAGAATTTCTTTCTCGAAATTAAAACGACACCGAAAGGACAAAAAGGAACAATTACATAATCTGAACATCAAGAAAACATATGAGGGTACTTTTCCTTCACTTCAACTTCAAGCTCCCACGTAGCCTTATCTGCAAAATGATGTTGGCACTTCACGAGGATTAACGGGATAGTCTTGATATGCAAGACTTGATCTCGACGATCCAAGATCTGAGCTGGCTGCTCAACCAAAGTAAGATCCTCTCGAATCTCCACGGGATCAAGAGCAATGACGTGAGACGGATCCAGAATGTATTTCCTGAGCATGGAAACGTGAAATACATTATCGACTGCTGTCATGTGGGGCAGTAGGGCTACCCTGTAAGCAACCTCACCAACCCTAGTGATGATATCAAACTGCCCCACATACCTGAGGCTGAGCTTTCCTTTCTTCCCGAACCTCATGATTCCCCGGCTCGGCGAATTCTTCACAAAGACCCGATCCCCAACTTGAAATTCCAAATCTCTGCGGTGAGTGTCCGCATAGCTCTTCTGCCTATCTTGAGCAGTTTTCAATCGTTCCCTAATGGTCTTGACTCTTTCTGTTGTCCGCTCGATCAATTTAGGACCCAGTACCTTCCTCTCACCAACTTCATCCCAATATAGAAGAGATCTACAACTACGACCATATAAAGCTTCAAAAGGCACCATTTGGATGCTTGCTTGATAACTGTTGTTGTAGGCAAACTCAACCAACGACAAGTGTTCCTCTTAACTGACCTGAAAGTCCAACATACAAGCTCGGAGCATATCCTCTACAACCTGGTTCACCTGTTCAGTCTGCCCATTGCTTTGAGGATGAAAGGTGGTGCTGAAATCTAACCAAGAACCCATAGTGCTCTGGAAAGTTTTCCAGAACCTGGAAGTAAACCTAGGATCTCGATCGGACATGATGGAAACCGGCACCCCGTACAGATGGACCACTTCCTTAACATATAAGGCTACCAATTGATTCAAACTGAAAGTAGTCCGGTACGGAAGAAAGTGTGTAGAATTTGTGAATCTGTCAACTATCACCCAAATAGCATCGGAGCCCTTTGCCATCCGCGGTAAGCCCATGATTAAATTCATTGAGATATTCTCCCATTTCCATTCCGGAATATAGAGGGACTATAAAAGACCTGCCGGCCTCTGATGCTCGGCCTTCACTTGTTGGCACACCAAACATCTAGAAACATATTCTGTAACTTCCCTCTTCATGTTTCGCCACCAGTAGTGCCTCTTGAGATTTTGGTACATCTTAGTACCTCCCAGATGTACCGTGTACTTGGATTGATGAGTCTCGTATAAGACCTCACCCCTCAATACTATGTCGGCGGGAATGCACAACCTACCTTTGAATGTGATGGCACCATCACCATTCAAAAAAAACTCCTGAATGCCACTGCTAACCGACTTGTCTCAGTAAGCAAGCAACTCAACATCCGAATTCTGCAACTCCTTAATCCAGTTCAAGATATGCGGCCTAACTAAGATGTTTGACATCACTAGCCCGTAGGTAGCATGCTTGAGGGTCATGTCTAGGTTACACATATCTTTCATTAACTTCCACTCTTGGACCCTCATGTGAGCTATGACCCCGTAAGGCTTCCTGCTAAAAACATCGGCTACTACGTTCACCTTACCCAGATGGTACTGAATGGAACAATCATAGTCCTTCATGAACTCCATCCATCTACGCTGCCTCATATTCAACTCCTTCTGGAAGAAGAGATACTTCAAGCTCTTGTGATCCGTGAACACAACATATTCTTCCCCATAGAGGTAGTGACGCCAAATCTTCAGCGCAAAGATGACCGTGGCAAGCTCTAGATCGTGCATGGGGTAGTTTTGCTCATGCTCCTTCAATTGATGGGAAGCATAGGCAACCACCTGCTTATGCTGCATAAGAACACACCTAAACCCGACAAGTTAAGCATCACTGTAGAGTTCAAAGCCACTGCTCCTAGATGGAACCATGAGAACAGGGGCAGTAGTAAGCTTTTTCTTCAACTCCAGGATGCTTGCCTCACACTTCTCACTCCAAGTGAACTTAGCGTTCTTCCGTGTGAGGTAGGTAAGCGAAGCTGCTAAGTTGGAAAATCTCTCCACTATCCTCCTATAGTATCCTGCTAGGCCGAGAAAACTGCGAATCTCGGTAACACTCTTCGGCCTCTCCCAGTTCATTACTGCCTCAATCTTCACAGGGTCAATTGAGATACCCTCGGCAGACACCACATAACGAAGAAATGACACCTTGTCCAGCCAGAACTCGCACTTGCTCAACTTACCATATAGGCTATGCTCTCGAAGAGTCTGTAATGCCAGGCGGAGATCTCTCGTGTGATCATCTTGTGTTTATGAATACACCAGGATATCATCAACGAACATAATCACACACCGATCGAGAGATGATCGGAACACCAGGTTCATCAGATCCATAAATACAACTGACGTGCTAGCCAGACCAAAAGATATAACCAAAAACTCATAGTGACCGTATCGAGTTCTGAATGCCGTCTTCAGAATGTCTTCTTTCTTGATCTTCAACTGATGATAACCAGATCGAAGGTCAATCTTTGAGAAGAACTTCAAACCCTTCAACTGGTCAAACAAGTCATCAATCTGAGGCAATGGATAACGATTCTTGATAGCGACCTCGTTTAACTGCCTATAGTTAATGCACATTCGCATCGACCCATCTTTCTTCTTCACGAAGAGCACCGGAGCTCCCCAAGGTGAGACACCTGGTTGGATGAAGCCAAGGCCTTGTAATTCTTTGAACTACTCCTTTAACTCCTTAAGCTCAATAGGGGCCATCCTATATGGAGCCCTAGAAATCAGAGCTGTGCCTGGAGCTAGCTTAATCGCAAACTCGATTGCCCAATCAGGAGGTAATCCCAGTAAGGTCTCTGAAAAAACATCCATATACTCACACACAGCTGGAATGGATGTGGAGTCTCGTACTTCTACATTCGCGAGACTGAGAGCTGTAAAACGAGCAATATCTCTCTTCTGAAGTCCCCTGAAATAAAACAGCTTCAACCCTACGAGTTTAAAGTTCACCACCTTTTCAAAACACGCCACATGCCCATGGTGAGCTGAGAGCCAATCCATGCCTAGGATAACATCAAAATCCAAATCTTGAAATCCCAAAAGGATCAGGTCATCTAGCAACTCATGCTTCATGACTTGCACAACATTGCCCAGATACACTTTATCTGCCTCAACAGACTTACCCAGTGGAGTTGAAATGGACAACTCCTGAGGTAGCTTACTTGGCTTGGATGTAAAGCCTTCGACAAAACTAGGCGAGATAAATGAATGAGTCGATCCTGTATCTATCAACACCCGTGCCAAACACTCATTTACTAGCAACAACCTTGTGAATTACAACTACCCAAGTTATAAATAACTGCATACATAATGCATATTAATACACGCATAGCAATAAGCACTACATAGCATATATATACATACAACACATCATGGCAACACTAAACCTTAACAATTTTAACTCGCGCGTACCTTGCACAACATCATCAGATGCCTGTGTGTCTCGGTCAGTCATGGCAAATACCCAGCCCTGATTAGCCTGATGAGGCTGCTGGGTGGGCGGCAAGGATCTAGAGGCTTGAGATGAAGACCCTTGAAGCGAAGTCTGTCTGCCTGGAGGTCAGACTCCCTGTGGCCCAGTCTGTGATTGCTTGCATGGCCAATCCTGTATCCTGTGACCAACCTCACCATAGTGGAAGCATCCATCTGATAATCTACGGCAATTCCCAGTCTTGTGTCGACGACCACATACGGTCCACTCCTCGAATGCCTGTAATATGGAGGAAGCCGGAGGCGTAACCCTTGTAGCCTGTGACGTCGTAGGGCGCGGTGCTTGAAGCACAAAAGGAGGCCTCTGAGCCGACATCGGCTGAGAAGATTTGATATGGAGCAGTCCTAGTCCTCTTCTCAGACTGTGCCGAACCACCAGACTGACCCCAGAACATGCTCCTCCCGAAGCCACTAACCTTTCTCCTGATAAACTTGTAACGACCCAGAATTTTGATAGAATAAAATTATACCTTTATAGGTCCTTAACTGAGGTTGATTAGTTAAGTGTTTGATAAATTTTTGGAAAATTAGGTTTGAAGGCGAGGAGCTTCACCTTGGGCGTTGATCCTTTTCCCGAACGTGTTGACAGTGTCTGTTTTGCCCCTAGACATCTTGAAAATCGGGAAACAAGTAAAATCGCTCTCCATCTCTTCTTTTTCCCTTATTTACGTTACTTTATTTATGTGGAATAGTTTGGTGATATTATGTGTGGATGAAAAAAAGGTTAGAGACCTCATGAATGATGTATGGGTGGGATGGATGGGAGTGAAAATGGAGTAGAGGGACGGAGCCCTCAGTTTCGGGCTGTTTATAGCTCAGAATTTAGGCTCAGTGTGATTTGCGATAGATCGCAGGGGAAGTGTGATCGATCGCAGGTGTGATCGATCGTAGGAAGTTATGGGAGCCTGACTGGGCTTCTATATGTGTGATGTGATGTGATTTTGACATTGTAAGGCAATGGTAGGGTCTATTGCCTGGTTAAGTTTCCTACCGGAACTACTCTTGTATGATGTGATGTTTGTTTGAAGGCAATGGTAAGTCCATTGGCCTGGTAAAAGTCCCACCTCGGGATAACCTTTGTGTATAATGTGATGTTGTTGGGACATGGTAAGGCAATGGAATAATCCCTCGGCCAGGTAATATTCCCCACTGGAATGATATACCCTCGGATTTGGTTCAAGGACGAGAGGCCCCGAAAATTTCAGTTAATCAAGCGAGGCTTGGGGTAACTAGGGTTAACCTGTGGTTAGAAAACCTAACCAGGGTTAAAGTATAATCCTTCGTGACTGATAGTCTGGAGTGGCTGGATTTGATATCCATAGATCCTCTTTGACTAGGTCAGGGGAGAACAAATGGTTGTATTATCTGATAGATATGCCGTGTTACGACCCAAAACCACCCTAGGAGTTAGAGTGAACTTTGGATGACTAATCATGACTTGCTTGACAACCAACCTGCAAAACCCACAGAGCATATACAATAGAGGACATTATAGCGGAAACATAACCATAAAGCACAGCGGAAGTCTACCAAACCTCTATGTATATACATAAGGAAATCCAAGTTTATAGAAAAAGTAACCAAAAGAAAGTGCGGATAGACCCGCCAAAATACATGAATGTAATCACTCATGCTCACCCACAGCCAATCTACTCAGAATATAACACCACCTACTGATAACCCTCTACGGGAGCTTCCTCCAAAGGCTCCTCGACGTACTCCTCTTCCACCCATGGACCAGGAGCACAAACATCAAATGGAGCAGCAGCTCCCTCAGAACCTACCGACATAAGAAGTACGGCTGAGTATGGAATACTCAGCGGGTACCAAATACTAACCAATAGTCATAGCATAAAAATGGCAATACATAAATCAGGAGCAATTCATATATGTTAGACGGAACAATTCATATCATACAAGGAAGTAAAGCAATTTATAATCATGCTTGTATTTCGTAGAAAGCCGATAAAACCTCTTGAAAACATCGTGCACTTGACTTGGCTTGAAATATCTTTTCGTACTTGAAAGCTTGTCGTGTTTGTCTTACTTGATCTTGTCGAGCGTGTCGTACGTGTCATGTCATGCATGTCATGCGTGCTTGCTTGTGATCATGTAACTTGTGAGATATCGTTGTGAGATGCGCTTGAGAGATGCCTTGAGAGGGAAGGGAGACCCTTCTTTATGCAATGCACTTGCGAGGGAAGGGAGACCCTTCATCATGATATGTATGTACTTGCGAGGGAAGGGAGGCCCTTCTTCATGATATGCACTTGTGAGTGAGGGGAGACCCCTCGTGGAATGTTGGTTCTTGTTTTCTTGTGAAAAGCGAGGTAAAACATATCGTAGGATATGTCCCACCTCTAACCATGTTCTTGAAAACCTCGATAAATCATGTCATGCATGCCGTGCTCGTGGGAACCGTGTACATACTTGCATTTAAATTCAAATATGACATTTGGGTAATTTCACAACACATATAACATCAATGATTGAGCAATGTAATATTCATTTCATTTAGGGAAAGCAAGAAAACACACTATCATAGGCCCTAGCAATATCCATAATTTATTAGGCATGCATTTCCTAATTTACAACTCACTTTATTCACCTTGGCATTTCATCAAACATGGTGTGTTCATTATTCATTATTCATTTAAACCTAAACCTAAATCATGCTTTTCTAGGTGGGTTATGCTCACATCACACTTGTATGTTCATTATTTGTACAATGCCCTTTCCCATTCATTCATCACATCATCCACACGGCATCCATTCGCCAACATCCACCTCCATTCACCATTCATACCACCAATCTCATAACACACATATAAGTGAAGGAAAACAAGAAGAAATAAAGGAAAAGAGAAGCTATAACTAGGAGGGTAGCAAAGAGTACCGACCTTGATCAAGTGAGGAAGAAATCCCCCTTCCAAAAACAACCGTGAGTTGCTGCCCTAGCTTGAGGAGATGCTCCTCACGAGTTTGTGCCTTGATCTTGAAGAAAAATGGGCTTGAGTGGAGTGTGGGTTCACAAACCCCTTGATTTCTCTCCAAAATGGAAACCCTAGGTTGGAATCGCCTTCTCCCCTTTCTCCTATTCTCTCAACCTCTCTAAGTGTTGAATGATGCCCTAAAGGCTCGAGTTAAACTCTTAAGGTAAGAGTAAACCGACCAAAAGACCATAATACCCTTACTAAAATTTCTGCAAAAACGCGAGTACTGAACACGTTGAGCTGTGAATAGTGCTGAACACGTTGTGCTGTGAACAGTGCCAAACACGTTGTGCTGTGAACAGTGCCGAACACGTTGTGCTGTGAATAGTGCTGAACACGTTGTGCTGTGAACAGTGCCAAACACGTTGTGCTGTGAACAGTGCCAAACACGTTGTGCTGTGAATAGTGCTGAACACGTTGTGCTGTGAACAGTGCCAAACACGTTGTGCTGTGCAAAGTGCTGAGCTCGTTGTCCATTGTCTTATGTACAACGTACCCGTTGTGCTGTGAATAGTGCTGAACACGTTGTGCTATGAACAGTGCCAAACACGTTGTGCTGTGCATAGTGCTGAGCTCGTTGTCCGTTGTCTTATGTACAACGTACCCATTGTGAGCTGTACAACGTACCCGTTGTCTGTTGCACAACGGATGCACAACGTACACGTTTTGAGCTGTACAACGTACTCGTTGTTTGCTGTACAACGTACACGTTGTCTGCTGTACAACGTACCTGTTGTCTGTTGCACAACGGATGCACAACGTATACGTTATCAGAGCTAGAGCTACGTTCTCAGAGTACGTTGTCTATGCGTTATCAGAGCTACGTCCTTAGTGCCTTCCGAGCTACGTCCTTAGTGCCTTCCGAGCTACGATTGCCTGCTGGTCCAGACTGTTTTGGCTATATCTTTTGACTCGTTCAACTTGCGTTGGGTTCGTACTTCGAAAAGGAACATTTCTGACGTTTCGGAATTTCCAATTTCTTCCTTATTTATTAATTATACCTCTTTAAAGGCAAAATGGCAACGAAAGTGTCCTGCATTAAATGTGAAAAGGTCCGGGGCTCTACATCCTCCCCCCCTTAGAAAAATTTCATCCTCGAAATTTAGCACTACTTGCATTACAAACCAAAAAGAAAATTACCAGTCATATACAAACTTATACAAAAACTCATTCAATTAATTCTGGGTACTTTGCTTTGACTTCGGCTTCACGCTCCCATGTAGCTTCTACCCGAGCATGGTGTTGCCATTGCACAAGAACCAAAGGGATTGTCTTGTTGCGAAGCACCTGATCTCTTCGATCCAAAATCTGAACCGGCTTTTCAACCAAGGTGAGGTCCTCTCGAATCTCCAACGGTTCCAAGTCTATGATATGCGAAGGATCCGCAATGTACTTCCGAAGCATAGACACATGGAACACGTTGTGAACTGCGGCCATGTGAGGTGGGAGAGCTACCCTGTAAGCAACCTCACCAACTCGTGTGATAATCTCAAAAGGCCCAACATACCGAGGACTGAGCTTGCCTCGCTTTCCAAATCTCATGATCCCTTTGCTAGGAGATACTTTCACAAAAACTTGATCCCCCACTTGAAATTCCAAGTCCCTACGGCGCGTGTCCGCATAACTTTTCTGGCGATCTTGAGCGGCTTTCAATCGATCCCGAATGATCTTAACTGTGCTTGCAGTTTGTTTAGTCAACTCCGGACCAAGTACTTTCCTTTCTCCTACCTCATCCCAATAGAGAGGAGACCTACAACTTCGCCCATACAAGGCCTCAAATGGTGCCATTTGGATACTCGCCTGATAGCTGTTATTATAGGCGAATTCAACCAAAGGCAAGTGCTCTTCCCAACTGCCTCTGAAATCCAACATACAAGCCCGAAGCATGTCTTCAATGACTTGGTTCACTCTCTCGGTTTGTCCATCCGTCTGTGGATGAAAAGCGGTGCTGAAATCAAGTCGGGAACCCATAGCCTCCTGGAAGCTTTTCCAGAATCGTGATGTGAATCTTGGATCCCGATCTGACACAATACTAACGGGCACTCTGTGCAACCTCACCACTTCCTTGATGTACAAAGCGGCTAACTGACTAGAGTTGAAAGTAGTTCGGTAAGGTAAGAAGTGAGCGGTCTTCGTCAAACGATCCACTACTACCCATATCGCATCTGAGCCCTTGCCGTCTTTGGCAAGCCAACTATGAAATCCATGGATATGTTCTCCCATTTCCACTCGGGAATCGGAAGGGACTGTAATAGACCTGCGGGCCGCATGTGTTCTGCTTTTACCTGTTGACACACCAAGCACCGAGCTACATATTCCGCAACCTCCCTCTTCATATTCCGTCACCAAAAGTGACTCTTGAGGTTCCGGTACATCTTTGTACCCCCTGGATGCACTGTATACTTCGAACGGTGTGCTTCATCCAAAATCTCTCTTCGAAGATCTGCATTGGCTGGGACGCACAGCCTTCCCTTGAATGTGATAGCACCCCGACTAGTGAGAGAAAAGTCTTCACTGCCCTTAGCAACTTCCTTGTCCCGATAAGCCAACAATTCAGCATCCATGGCTTGGTATTCTTGGATCAAATCTATAATGTATGGCCGAACCGTGACATTTGCCAAGATAGGACCACGAACAGAGTCATTCACACTAATGTCCAGATTTGCCAAGTCTTCAAGTAGCTTCCATTCTTGCACCAACATGCATGCTAATAATCCTGGAGGTCTTCTACTCAAAGCATCAGCCACTACATTTGCTTTACCCGGGTGGTATTGAATGGTACAATCATAGTCTTTCAAAAATTCCATCCAACGCCGTTGCCTTAGATTCAGCTCCTTTTGGGAAAAGAGATACTTGAGACTCTTGTGATCGGTGAACACATAGAACTCGACCCCATAAAGGTAATGACGCCAAATCTTAAGTGCAAACACGACCGCCGCAAGCTCCAAGTCGTGCGTGGGATAATTCTTCTCATGCTCCTTCAATTGCCTTGATGCATAGGCAATGAATTTCTTGTGCTGCATGAGTACACACCCAAGTCCAACGTGTGAGGCATCACTATACACCTCATACCCATAAGGTCCAGATGGCTCAGGAAGGACAGGGGCTGTAGTAAGCCTCTTCTTGAGTTCCGTGAAATTGATCTCGAACTTATCACTCCATACAAACTTGGCGTTCTTCCTTGTCAGGTAAGTGAGCGGTGCTGCAAGGCTAGAGAAACCCTCTACGAATCTCCTGTAGTAGCCTGCCAACCCAAGAAAGCTGCGTATCTCGGTAACACTCTTGGGCCTCACCCAACTCATAATTGCTTCGGTCTTCTTTGGATCTACCGAGATACCTTCTGCAGAAACAACGTGGCCTAGGAATGCCACCTCTTCCAACCAAAACTCACACTTGCTAAGTTTGGCGTATAGCTTGTGCTCTCTTAGCATTTTCAAAGCAAGGCATAGGTCGCGTGTGTGATCTTCCCGTGTCTGGGAATAGACCAAAATGTCATCAACAAATACAATCACGCACCTATCAAGATATGGCCGGAACACCCGGTTCATCAAATCCATAAAGGCTGCCGGCGCGTTCGTGAGTCCAAAAGGCATCACCAAGAACTCGTAGTGTCCATACCGAGTCCTGAAAGCAGTTTTGGGAACATCTTCCACCTTAATCTTCAACTGGTGATAACCCGATCGAAGGTCTATCTTCGAGAAAAATCTCGCTCCCTTTAACTGATCGAACAAGTCATCAATCCTAGGCAAGGGATACCTATTCTTTATAGTGACTTTGTTCAATTGCCTGTAATCGATGCACATCCGCATCGAGCCATCTTTCTTCTTAACAAACAACACCGGGGCACCCCACGGTGAGACACTTGGTCGAATGAAACCAAGACCTTGTAATTCTTCCAACTGGGTCTTTAACTCTTTGAGTTCAATAGGGGCCATTCTATACGGAGCCCTGAAAACAGGAGCTGTGCCTGGTGCAAGCTCGATCACAAACTCAATCTCCCTGTCTGGAGGCAATCCGGGCAACTCCTCTGGAAATACATCCAGGAACTCACTCACAACCGGAATAGTCGATGAGTCCTTTGCCTCGGGGTTAGCTAAGCTCAACGCCGCAAAACGAGCAATATATCTACTTTTCAACCCGCGAAAGTGGAATGGTTTTCCTTCTACTGGCTTGAAGAGTACCATTTTCTCAAAGCAAGCTACATGCCCATGATATGTTGCTAACCAATCCATTCCCAATATAACATCAAAGTCTTGGAATCCAAGGACGATGAGATCAACCGCCAACTCGTGGCTTCCAACTTGGACCAAAGTTTATTTCAATGTCATTTCACAATAATTCAATTTGTATTAGTTGTATAATACTAATATACATCACATCAAGTCATCAGAGTATTCATCACGTTATACTTATACTTTAGTGTTCTAGCATACCTAGGACCCATACTTGGTTAAAGCAACCATTTTAGACTAAGACCAAAGTTTAGTCTTAAACTTGGAACCAGACTCGTTCCCGACTCACTTCCTTCCTAACTTGTTTCCTAACATATGCTCTTGTCAAGCCGTGGTATAAGATTCTAAGTGACCCTAGAGACCTAAAGCCTAAGCTCTGATACCACTTCTGTCGCGACCCAAAACCCACCCTAGGAGTTAGAGTGAACTTTGGACGACTAATCATGACTTGCTTGATAACCAACCTGCAAAACCCACAGAGCATATACAATAGAGGACATTATAGCGGAAACATAACCATAAAGCACAGCGGAAGTCTACCAAACCTCTATGTATATACATAAGGAAATCCAAGTTTATACAAAAAGTAACCAAAAGAAAGTGCGGATAGACCTGCCAAAATACATGAATGTAATCACTCATGCTCACCCACAGCCAATCCACTCAGAATATAACACCACCTACTGACAACCCTCTACGGGAGGTTCCTCCAAAGGCTCCTCGACGTACTCCTCTTCCACCCATGGACTAGGAGCACAAACATCAAATGGAGCAGCAGCTCCCTCAGAACCTGCCGACATAAGAAGTACGGCTGAGCATGGAATACTCAGCGGGTACCAAATACTAACCAATAGTCATAGCATAAAAATGGCAATACATAAATCAGGAGCAATTCATATATGTTAGACGGAACAATTCATATCATACAAGGAAGTAAAGCAATTTATAATCATCCTTGTATTTCGTAGAAAGCCGATAAAACCTCTTGAAAACATCATGCACTTGACTTGGCTTGAAATATCTTTTCATACTTGAAAGCTTGTCGTGTTTGTCTTATTTGATCTTGTCGAGCGTGTCGTACGTGTCGCGACCCAAAATACCCCCTAGGAGTTAAGGATACTTTGACTCGTGACCGCCGTATCATACCTCCAGTATGATACATAAGGCACACGTGGAAACCTGCCAGAGTACCTACATATACATAGCGGAAACGAAATACAATGCACAGCGGAAAATAAAATACTAAACATAGCGGAAGCAAAATGAATACTCCTATAGCTTGGCTCAAGTAAGAACCAACAAGTATACATGTGTGAGAAACCCAAAAGTGGAGTGGACAAACCCCACACTCACATAACAAAACGACACAAGTTCTAAGTCGGTCGATCAACAGAAATCGAAGTCACGACTCCTATCTAGAGCACCATCGTCATGATAGTGGTCCATGGAAGGCTCCGGGTCACGGTACTCTTCCTCGACCCAAGGTTCGTCGCCACACAAATCGAATGGAACCCGAGCAACTGCCGATCATAACAATATCGACTGAGCATGGAATACTCAGTGTATACAAACTAAGAACAATAAAGCGGTTAGGCATGGAGCATACAAGACATGGAGAATGAAATCCGAACAATCCTTAAAGCATGGAAACCGTGAAAACATATGTGAGATAATATTCGAAACCAAAACTGTAACCGTGTGAGTCAATCGATAATCATAGCCTTATGAGTTCTTGTGAGTTCATGGAGTTACTTAGAGTCATTATGATCCGTAGAGACATAGAGCATAGAGCAATACCGTAGAGCATTTCCGTAGAGCATAACCTTAGAGATCTTAGAGCATTTCATTGTGATCCGTGGAGCTTGTGAGACGATCTTAGAACATTATCATAGAGTTTCCTTGTGAGCATGGTATGATCCTTAGAGCTTGTGAAACGATCTTAGAGAAATCATAGAGTTACTTAGAATCATTCATTATTCGTCTTTTCGTGAAAAACCTTTATTTGTACTTTGAGAAATCCATGGAAACCATCGGTTCATGCGAGACATGCGAGCATATGCACTTAATAAGAGAAATCATCGTATTTAAACATAGAATCCCTTAGAGGTATTTCATCAAACACTTAGAGTGCATCATAATAGTAACCTTCATCCAAGTATATAATCATACCTTTTTCATACATAAAATCAATACACATAGATAGGGCATAGATAAGAAGAATCATACTTAGTAACTAGTAGGATTACAAGATTGTAGTAGAGTGTATCTACCTTAGAGAAATCAATGGATTTGACTCCCAATGGCTGGAACAAGCAAGAACAGTGAGTTCTTGGTTGGAAATCACCAAGGGAAGTGGAAGAACCTTGATCTTCCACAAGCTTGATCAACAAGTAGTTCCTCTCCTTCTTCTCTCTCTCAAAATCTCCTAAGATAGGGCACAGAGGGTTTCTGAAACCCTAAGGCACGAACTCAGCCTATTTATAGGCAAGGGGTTGTGTTTAAAGTCTTAAACACCCTTAATGAAGAAAAATTGCGTATGACCGATCGATCGGTGGTATGGACCGAGCGATCGGTGGCTTACCGGTCGATCGGTGTTATGACCGAGAGATCGGTCAAAAACACACTCTCTGGAATTTTTCCCCATACAAAAAAGTTAACCGTGCGATAGCCATCGAGCGATCGGTAGTGGACCGATCGATCGCAGGTAATGACCGAGCGATCGGTGCTCTGTTATGTCTGGACTGTTTTGACCATATCTTTTTACTCGCTCGTCGGATTTCGACGATTCAACTTGCGTTGGATCCGTCTTTCGAAAACGAACATTTCTGACGTTTCGAAATTTCCGATTTCTCCCTTATTTATTAATTAGACTACGAAAACGGCCAATTAGCTATGAAGGTGCTATTCATTAAGGATGAAAAAGTCCGGGGTGCTACATTCTCCCCCCCTTACAAAAATTTCGTCCCCGAAATTTGGACGATACATACATGCGTAAAACTATAGCAAAATACAAGGGAATGCCATGGCCTTAAACAAATAAATGGGGGTACTTTTCTCGTACTTCGGCTTCTCGCTCCCATGTAGCCTCTTCCTTGGAATGATGCTGCCACTTCACTAGGACTAAAGGGATAGTCTTGGTTCGCAACACTTGATTTCGACGATCCAGAATCTGAACTGGTTGCTCAACCAACGTAAGATCCTCTCGAATCTCAACAGGATCAAGAGCGATGACGTGAGACGGATCCGAAATGTATTTTCTAAGCATAGAGACGTGAAATACATTATGGACCGCTGCCATGTGAGGCGGTAGTGCTACCCTGTAAGCAACCTCACCAACCCTTGTGACGATCTCAAATGGTCCCACGTACCTAGGACTGAGCTTTCCCTTCTTCCCGAATCGCATGATTCCCTGACTCGGCGAAATCTTCACAAAGACCCGATCCCCAACTCGGAACTCTAAATCTCTGCGGCGTATATCCGCATAGCTCTTCTGCCTATCCTGAGCACTTTTCAATCGCTCCCGGATAATTTTGACCCTTTCTGCGGTCCGCTCTATCAACTCAGGACCAAGAATTTTCCTCTCACCAACTTCATTCCAGTATAGCGGTGATCGACAACTCCGACCATACAGAGCTTCAAAAGGTGCCATCTGGATGCTCGCCTGATAGCTATTGTTGTAGGCAAACTCAACCAACTGCAACTGTTCCTCCCAACTACCCTGAAAATCCAGCATACAAGCTCGGAGCATATCCTCCACTACTTGATTCACCCTCTCCGTTTGTCCATCGGTCTGAGGATGGAAGGCGGTACTGAATTCTAAACGAGAACCCATAGCATCCTGGAAAGTTTTCCAAAACCTGGAAGTAAACCGAGGATCTCGATCAGACACGATAGAAACTGGCACACCGTGCAGTCGAACCACCTCCTTAATATATAGGGCTACCAACTGATTTGCATTGAAAGTAGTTCGGTACGGAATAAAATGTGCAGACTTAGTCAACCTGTCCACAATCACCCAAATAGCATCGGAGCCCTTCGCCGTTCGCGGTAAACCCACAATGAAATCCATCGAGATGTTCTCCCATTTCCACTCCGGAATAGGAAGGGACTGCAAAAGACCTGCCGGCCTTTGATGTTCGGCTTTTACCTGCTGGAAAATCAAACATCTGGCGACGTACTCAGCGACTTCCCTCTTCATGTTTCGCCACCAGTAGTGCTTCTTGAGATTCTGGTACATCTTAGTACCTCCCGGATGTACCGTGTACTTTGATCGGTGAGCTTCATTCAAAATTTCATCCCTCAAAACTGTGTCGGCGGGGACACACAACCTGCCTTTAAATGTGATAGCACCATCATCATTTAAAGCAAACTCCTGATTGCTGTTACTCACCGACTTGTCTCGGTAAGCAAGCAACTCAACATCGGAATTCTGTAACTCCTTGATCTGGCTCAAGATCTGTGGCCTAACCACCACGTTGGACATTATCGGCCCATAGGTGACATGCCTGAGAGTAGTGTCCAAATGACACATATCATGTAATAACTTCCACTCTTGCACTCTCAATTGAGCCATAACTCCGTAAGGTTTTCTGCTAAGAGCATCGGCTACCACGTTAGCCTTACCCGGGTGGTACTGGATGGAACAGTCGTAGTCCTTCATGAACTCCATCCAACGACGCTGCCTCATATTCAACTCCTTCTGGAGGAAAAGATACTTCAAGCTCTTGTGGTCTGTGAACACCACGAACTCTTCTCCGTAGAGGTAGTGACGCCAAAGTTTCAGTGCAAAGATGACTGCAGCGAGCTCTAAGTCATGTGTGGGGTAGTTTTGCTCATGCTCCTTCAGCTGACGAGAAGCATAGGCGACCACCTTTTTATGCTGCATCAAAACACATCCAAGTCCCACTAGTGAAGCATCACTATAGACTTCGAAACCACCGCTCCCAGATGGAACTGTAAGAACAGGAGCCGAAGTAAGCTTCTTTCTCAACTCCAAGAAACTAGCCTCGCACTTATCACTCCAAGTGAACCTCGTGTTCTTCCGTGTGAGATAGGTAAGTGGAGCTGCTAAACTTGAAAATCCTTCCACAAACCTTCTGTAATATCCTGCCAACCCAAGGAAACTACGGATCTCGGTGACACTCTTCGGTCTTTCCCAATTCATCACCGCTTCAATCTTTGCAGGATCAACTGAAATACCTTCAGCAGATAACACGTGTCCAAGAAAAGACACCTTGTTCAGCCAGAACTCACACTTGCTCAACTTAGCATACAGACTATGCTCTCGAAGTGTCTGCAACACCAGACAGAGATCTCTAGTGTGATCCTCCTGTGACTGTGAATACACAAGGATATCATCTACGAACACGATCACACATTGATCGAGAGACGATCTGAACACCCGATTCATCAAATCCATGAATGCTGCCGGTGCGTTAGTCAGTCCAAAAGACATGACCAAAAACTCGTAATGACCGTATCGAGTTCGGAATGCTGTCTTCGGAATGTCCTCTTTCTTGATCTTCAACTGATGATAACCAGATCGAAGGTCAATCTTGGAGAAAAACTGCGCACCCTTTAATTGGTCAAACAAGTCGTCTATCCGAGGCAATGGATAACGATTCTTGATCGTGACCTTGTTCAATTGCCTGTAATCAATACACATACGCATTGATCCATCCTTCTTCTTCACGAAGAGAACCGGAGCTCCCCAAGGTGAAACACTTGGCCGGATAAAACCAAGGCCTTGCAATTCTTCTAACTGCTCTTTTAACTCCTTAAGCTCAATAGGGGCCATCCTATACGGAGCTCTCGAAATCGGAACTGTGCCTGGAGCTAGCTCAATCGCAAACTCGATTGCACGATCGGGAGGCAATCCCGGTAAGGTTTCCGGAAAAACATCCATATACTCACATACCACTGGAATGGGTGTGGAGTCTCGCACTTCTACACCCTCGAGACTAAGAGTTGCAAAGCGGGCAATGTCTCTTCTCTGAAGTCCCCTGAAATGAAACGGCTTTAACCCCACGGGTTTAAAATGCACCACCTTCTCGAAACACGCCACGTGTCCATGGTGAGTTGAGAGCCAATCCATACCTAGGATGACATCGAAATCCCAATCCTGAATTCCCAGAAGGATCAAGTCGACTGGCAACTCGTGCTGCATGACTTGTACAACACTATCCGGATACACTTTATCTGTCTCAATAGATTTTCCCAATGGATTTGAAATGGACAACTCCCTAGGTAGCTTGCTTGGCTCGGACGTAAAGCCTTTGGCAAAGCTTGGTGAAACGAACGAGTGAGTGGATCCTGTGTCTATCAACACTCTTGCCAAACATTCATTTACGAGCAACGAACCTGAGAATTTGAATCATCCCAGTTATAACACAACTGTACATATAGATACAAACATCGCAAAACACCACATAGGATATATATAGATACGAACATATCATGGCAACATTAGAACTTCAACAAAGACTAGTTCGCGCGTACCTTGCACAACATCATCAGATGCCTGTGCGTCTCTATCAGTCATGGCAAAGACTCTGCCCTGGTTTGCCTGACTAGGCTGCTGGGTAGGCTGCAAGGATCTAGAGGCCTGAGATGAAGACCCCTGAAGTGAATTCTGCCTGCCTGGAGGCCGAACTCCCTGTGATCCAGACTGTGACTGCTTGCGCGGGCAATCTCGAATCATATGGCCCACCTCGCCACAGTGGAAGCATCCACCTGACATTCTTCGGCAATCTCCAGTCTTATGCCGACGACCACATACGGCGCACTCCTCAAATGTCTGCGATGCGGAGGAAGCCGGAGGCATAACCCTCGTAGCTTGCGATGCTGTAGGACGCGGTGCCTGAGGCGCAAAAGAAGGTCTCTGAGCCGAAATCGGCTGGGAGAACTGGTACGGTGCAGTCCTAGTCCTCTTCTCTGAAGAACTACTCGTCTGACCCCGAGACATGTTCTTCCCGAAGCCACTGTCTCTTCTTCTCACGAAGTCTTCCGCATTCTTTTCGGCGATCTTTGCCTTCCCTACTATCTCTCTCCAAGACTCTACCTGGAGAATGGACACCCGATCTCGGATGAAAGCCTTCAAGCCCATCTCAAACTTCCTGACCTGTAGGTCTTCAGTAGCCACCAAGTGCGGAGCAAACCTAGACAACTCGGTGAACTTAGCCTCATACTCGGCTACGCTCATCGACCCTTGCTCCAAAAGCATAAACTCTCTCGCCTTTTGTTCCCGAATAAACCTGGGAAAGTACTGTTCCCTGAAAGTCTCTAAGAACTCCGCCCAAGTCCAGGGCACACCTGCCTTAGCAACATCTCTCTGCCTTTGGGCAGCTCTCCACCAGTGTTCGGCTTCACCCTCCATCACGAAGGAAGCCCATTCTACCCTTTGCTCATCGGTACAACGGAGAGCCCGGAAGGTCTTCTCCAGCTGCATAATCCAAGACTCGGCCACCATGGGGTCCAGAGTGCCATAGAATGTAGGAGGCCGCAGTCTCCTAAAAGCTTCGAGTCCCGCGGTGTGATGCACCGGTGTAGGCACAGGCGTGGACGGTGGGGTAGGCATAGGCCTTGCTGCCAACAATGCCAAAGTCTCGGCTATGGAGTCCATAGCATTCGTGAAATACAACGGTTCCTCTTCTCTTGGAACTTCACTCTCGGCCCTCCGAGTATGGTAACCTCGACCCCGATTGACACGTCTCATGATATCAAATCCTGAGATCAATTTGGCAAAACATGAGTCTAACTTGGATACCAAACCTCACATATCATATAGCAATTCAATAATCATGAAATGCTAACACCGCATTTAGTATACATCAAGGTATACACGTAAGAATACCATCACAACTTAGAGTACCCTAGCGTAGCTAAGACACTTGCATTGGGCATCTATCTTTTCTAGGATCCTATACTAACCTAAAGATTCACTCGATACCGGTTATGTCGTGGTAACAAGCCTAAGACAACTGAGTCCTTCTGAGTTCTAAGTTCAACTCATAGGAATTACTTCCGCTTAGACCAAGCCTGAGTGACCTAACTACGTCTGTCATTAGACATAACTAGCTTTGATACCAAGTCTGTCGCGACCCAAAATACCCCCTAGGAGTTAAGGATACTTTGACTCGTGACCGCCGTATCATACCTCCAGTATGATACATAAGGCACACGTGGAAACCTGCCAGAGTACCTACATATACATAGCGGAAACGAAATACAATGCACAGCGGAAAATAAAATACTAAACATAGCGGAAGCAAAATGAATACTCCTATAGCTTGGCTCAAGTAAGAACCAACAAGTATACATGTGTGAGAAACCCAAAAGTGGAGTGGACAAACCCCACACTCACATAACAAAACGACACAAGTTCTAAGTCGGTCGATCAATAGAAATCGAAGTCACGACTCCTATCTAGAGCACCATCGTCATGATAGTGGTCCATGGAAGGCTCCGGGTCACGGTACTCTTCCTCGACCCAAGGTTCGTCGCCACACAAATCGAATGGAACCCGAGCACCTGCCGACCATAACAATATCGACTGAGCATGGAATACTCAGTGTATACAAACTAAGAACAATAAAGCGGTTAGGCATGGAGCATACAAGACATGGAGAATGAAATCCGAACAATCCTTAAAGCATGGAAACCGTGAAAACATATGTGAGATAATATTCGAAACCAAAACTGTAACCGTGTGAGTCAATCGATAATCATAGCCTTATGAGTTCTTGTGAGTTCATGGAGTTACTTAGAGTCATTATGATCCGTAGAGACATAGAGCATAGAGCAATACCGTAGAGCATTTCCGTAGAGCATAACCTTAGAGATCTTAGAGCATTTCATTGTGATCCGTGGAGCTTGTGAGACGATCTTAGAACATTATCATAGAGTTTCCTTGTGAGCATGGTATGATCCTTAGAGCTTGTGAAACGATCTTAGAGAAATCATAGAGTTACTTAGAATCATTCATTATTCGTCTTTTCGTGAAAAACCTTTATTTGTACTTTGAGAAATCCATGGAAACCATCGGTTCATGCGAGACATGCGAGCATATGCACTTAATAAGAGAAATCATCGTATTTAAACATAGAATCCCTTAGAGGTATTTCATCAAACACTTAGAGTGCATCATAATAGTAACCTTCATCCAAGTATATAATCATACCTTTTTCATACATAAAATCAATACACATAGATAGGGCATAGATAAGAAGAATCATACTTAGTAACTAGTAGGATTACAAGATTGTAGTAGAGTGTATCTACCTTAGAGAAATCAATGGATTTGACTCCCAATGGCTGGAACAAGCAAGAACAGTGAGTTCTTGGTTGGAAATCACCAAGGGAAGTGGAAGAACCTTGATCTTCCACAAGCTTGATCAACAAGTAGTTCCTCTCCTTCTTCTCTCTCTCAAAATCTCCTAAGATAGGGCACAGAGGGTTTCTAAAACCCTAAGGCACGAACTCAGCCTATTCATAGGCAAGGGGTTGTGTTTAAAGTCTTAAACACCCTTAATGAAGAAAAATTGCGTATGACCGATCGATCGGTGGTATGGACCGAGCGATCGGTGGCTTACCGGTCGATCGGTGTTATGACCGAGAGATCGGTCAAAAACACACTCTCTGGAATTTTTCCCCATACAAAAAAGTTAACCGTGCGACAGCCATCGAGCGATCGGTAGTGGACCGATCGATCGCAGGTAATGACCGAGCGATCGGTGCTCTGTTATGTCTGGACTGTTTTGACCATATCTTTTTACTCGCTCGTCGGATTTCGACGATTCAACTTGCGTTGGATCCGTCTTTCGAAAACGAACATTTCTGACGTTTCGAAATTTCCGATTTCTCCCTTATTTATTAATTAGACTACGAAAACTATGAAAACGGCCAATTAGCTATGAAGGTGCTATTCATTAAGGATGAAAAAGTCCGGGGTGCTACAGTACGTGTCATATCATGCATGTCATGCGTGCTTGCTTGTGATCATGTAACTTGTGAGATACACTTGTGAGATATCGTTGTGAGATGCGCTTGAGAGATGCCTTGAGAGGGAAGGGAGACCCTTCTTTATGCAATGCACTTGCGAGGGAAGGGAGACCCTTCATCATGATATGTATGTACTTGCGAGGGAAGGGAGGCCCTTCTTCATGATATGCACTTGTGAGTGAGGGGAGACCCCTCGTGGAATGTTGGTTCTTGTTTTCTTGTGAAAAGCGAGGTAAAACATATCGTAGGATATGTCCCACCTCTAACCATGTTCTTGAAAACCTCGATAAATCATGTCATGCATGCCGTGCTCGTGGGAACCGTGTACATACTTGCATTTAAATTCAAATATGACATTTGGGTAATTTCACAACACATATAACATCAATGATTGAGCAATGTAATATTCATTTCATTTAGGGAAAGCAAGAAAACACACTATCATAGGCCCTAGCAATATCCATAATTTATTAGGCATGCATTTCCTAATTTACAACTCACTTTATTCACCTTGGCATTTCATCAAACATGGTGTGTTCATTATTCATTATTCATTTAAACCTAAACCTAAATCATGCTTTTCTAGGTGGGTTATGCTCACATCACACTTGTATGTTCATTATTTGTACAATGCCCTTTCCCATTCATTCATCACATCATCCACACGGCATCCATTCGCCAACATCCACCTCCATTCACCATTCATACCACCAATCTCATAACACACATATAAGTGAAGGAAAACAAGAAGAAATAAAGGAAAAGAGAAGCTATAACTAGGAGGGTAGCAAAGAGTACCGACCTTGATCAAGTGAGGAAGAAATCCCCCTTCCAAAAACAACCGTGAGTTGCTGCACTAGCTTGAGGAGATGCTCCTCATGAGTTTGTGCCTTGATCTTGAAGAAAAATGGGCTTGAGTGGAGTGTGGGTTCACAAACCCCTTGATTTCTCTCCAAAATGGAAACCCTAGGTTGGAATCGCCTTCTCCCCTTTCTCTTATTCTCTCAAACTCTCTAAGTGTTGAATGATGCCCTAAAGGCTCGGGTTAAACTCTTAAGGTAAGAGTAAACCGACCAAAAGACCATAATACCCTTTCTGAAATTTCTGCAAAAACGCGAGTACTGAACACGTTGAGCTGTGAACAGTGCCAAACACGTTGTGCTGTGAATAGTGCCGAACACGTTGTGCTGTGAATAGTGCTGAACACGTTGTGCTGTGAACAGTGCCAAACACGTTGTGCTGTGCATAGTGCTGAGCTCGTTGTCCGTTGTCTTATGTACAACGTACCCGTTGTGAGCTGTACAACGTACCCGTTTTCTATTGCACAACGTACACGTTGTGAGCTGTACAACGTACTCGTTGTTTGCTGTACAACGTACACGTTGTCTGCTGTACAATGTACCCGTTGTCTGTTGCACAACGGATGCACAACATTTACGTTATCAGAGCTAGAGCTACGTTCTCAGAGTACGTTGTCTATGCGTTGTCAGAGCTACGTCCTTAGTCCCTTCCGAGCTACGTCCTTAGTGCCTTCCGAGCTACGTCCTTAGTGCCTTCCGTGCTACGATTGCCTTCAGGTCCAGACTGTTTTGGCCATATCTTTTGACTCGTTCGTCCGATTTTGACGATTTAACTTGCGTTGAGTTCGTACTTCGAAAAGGAACATTTCTAACAGTTTGGAATTTCCAATTTCTTCTTTATTTATTAATTATACTTCTTTAAAGGCAAAATGGCAACGAAAGTGTCATGCATTAAATGTGAAAAGGTCCGGGGCTCTACTTGCCATGAGGATAGAAGTCCCCACCGTGGCTGAGTCAGATGGTTGTGTTGACTGTGATCTAATAGATATGCCATACTGAGGCTGAGTCAGTAGGCTGTGATGCCTCTAATAGATATGTCGTTCGTACTGTTGCTGAGTCAGATGGTTGGGTTATTTCATAGATATGCCATACCGAGGCTGCGTCAGATGGTTGTGTTATTTGATAGATATTCCATGAGGATAGAATTTCCCACCATGGCTGAGTTAAATGGTTGTGTTATCTGTGATCTGATAGATAGGTCATCCCTACCGTAGTTGAGTTAGATGGTTGTGTTATCTGATAGATATAAAGTACCGAGACCGAGTTAGTAGGTTGTGATGCCTCTGATAAATATATCGTCCGTACCGTGGCTAAGTCAGGTGGTTGTGTTATCTGATAGATATGTTGTACAGAGGGTGAATCAATAGGTTGTGATGCCTCTGATAGATATGCCATCCGTACCGTGGCTGAGTCAGATGGTTGTGTTATCTGATAAATATGTCATGAGGATAGAAGTCTCCACAGTGGCTGAATCAGATGGTTGTGTTATCTGATAGATATGCCATGGGGATTAAAGTCCCCACTGTTGCTGAGTCAGATGGTTGTGTTATCTGATAGATATGCCGTACCGAGGCTAAGTCAGTAGGTTGTGATGCCTCTGATAGATATGCCGTTCGTACTGTGGTTGAGTCAGATGGTTGTGTTATCTGATCGATATGTCGTGAGGATAGAAGTCCCTACCGTGGCTGAGTCAGATGGTTGTGTTGTCTGTAATCTGATAGATATGCCGTGAGGATAGATGTCCCCACCGTGGCTTAGTCAGATGGTTGTTTTATCTGATAGATATGCCATACTGAGGCTGAGTTAGTAGGTTGTGATGCCTCTGATAGATATGTCATTCGTACCGTGGCTGAGTCAGATGGTTGTGTTATCTGATAGATATGCCGTGAGGATAGAAGTCCCCACTGTGGCTGAGTTAGATGGTTGTGTTGTCTATGACCTGATAGATATGTCGTGAGGATAGAAGACCCCACTGTGGCTGAGTCAGATGGTTGTGTTATTTGATAGATATGCCGTACCGAGGCTGAGTCAGTAGGTTGTGATGCCTCTGATAGATATGTCGTCTGTACCGTGGCTGAGTCAGATGGTTGTATTATCTAATAGATATGTCATGAGGATAGAAGTCCCCACCGGGGCTGAGTCAGATGGTTGTGTTGTCTGTGATCTGATAGATATGTCATTAGGATAGAAGTCCCCACCGTGGCTAAGTCAGATGGTTGTGTTGTCTGTGATCTGATAGATATGTCATGAGGATAGAATTCTCCACCGTGGCTAAGATCAGACGATTGTGTTGGTTCTAGTGGGTAAAGGCCCGGATTATGTATCGAGTCTATGGAATCAAGGTTGTACGGAGTCTAATGACTCAAGGTTGTGTGGAGTTTATGGACTGAAGGTTGTACGAGGTCTAAGGACTCAAGGTTTGATTTCATTGGGTGTAAGCCCGGTTGATCTCGATAGTTATCATAGGGGTATGGAACGACATGGTAGCAAAATTAATGTTAACGGATTTGGAAATGGATAGCGAGTCTACGAACTCTAACTTGGATATTTAGTCTAGAGACTCAGGTTGAATACGAGTGAAGGCCAGCTGATTGAGTTTGCGGACTCAAGGATAGAGTTTGAGCGGTTGTCTGGGATGGTAACCTAGTGGTGTAGATGATGATTGGATGAACTTGGAAATTGAGGTTAGGAACCTCAAAATAGGGTGAAATAGCCCAGAGTGACCTCGGGTCATGGATTACGAGATTATATATTATTATAATATGAGAATTGTATTACAACACTATATTGTTATTGATGATGATGATTGTTACTAGGTGGAAAATAGCCTAGATGGATTATGGATTTTGCTGGGCTCTATAGCTCACTCCTCTCATTTTATATCTTCAGATTTGGAAGCAGTTGCCGATTGGCAAGGAGTTATACTTGATGGATTCTGAAAGTGTACTGGCGTAGTTGTGGCGCTAAAAGTAGCAGCTATTGTAGCTAGTGAGGTAACGTATTTGCTTATGATGGGTTATTGTGATGACCGGTTTTTTACTACTTATATAAGCTCAGTAGAAAAGTTGAAAAATCCCCGTATTTTTGTGGGTAAATTCTTTCGCATGTGTGGTTATGACGAACGGGCACGAGTCATAGAACTTGATTTCCCAGGTGTGGGTTCGGGGCGTCCGTTGGTATCAGAGCTAAAAGCAATAACCATCATAACAAATCGTATTAGTTATGGGTCTAATTGTATATTAGACTCAATTAGGACCATCGTACACTACTGGTTTCGAATCAAATGATGATTTAAAACCTTGTGTATACTGTTAGGAGTGAAAGCTGGAGATATAGATCATCTCCAGGAGAGTTTAAGAGGAAGTCTTACTATGCCAAAAGAGAACTAAACATTATTAGCCTAAGTAGGATAGATGAGTGAAATGTTTTTGATATCTTTGGATGTCATTTTGATTTTGATGTCCCTATTACGAGATAGTAAAACGTTGTTAGTTTCGTAATAGGAATACGATGCCGCTTAGATGAGCACCTGGGAATACTCTGGTAGGAGCATTCGAGGCCATCACTGCTCTAACCGAATTGATCCAACAGCAACAGAGTGGTAACCGTGTCTCTATTAACTCAGAACAAAAGCAAGGGAACAGTAGTAGACTTGAGAAGTTCAGAAAACTTAGACCAAACTTATTCTCTGGTGCCACCGATCCATTAGTGGCCGAAAATTGGATTCGAGAGCTCGAAAAGATATTTCGAGCGATGACGTGCCCAGAAGACGTTAAGTTAGAGTTAGCAATATTCATGTTGGCAGGAGAGGTTGAGCATTGGTAGACGACCGTTGAAAGGACAATTTCAGACAATCAAAACCCTATCTCCTGGGGAAAATTTGTGGAATTGTTTTATCAGAAGTATTTTTCGTTCTCCATGAGGAAAACAAAGGAGATGGAATTCCTTCAGCTGACTCAAGGCAATATGTAAGTCAGCGAATATGAACAGAAGTTCAACCAGCTCTCCCGATTCGCAAAAAGACTTGTTGAGGATGAACAATGGAGAGTCGACAAGTTCGAGGATAGATTGAAGCCAACAATCAAAGGAAAATTAGCAGTTCAAAGGTTTACTTCGTTCTCCAAAATTCTAAATAGAGCTCTGAGAATTGAAAAAGTACATAAAGAACTACAAGAATCGTTGGCCATCAGAGAAAAGAGGCCAGTTGAAAGACTAATGGAAAAAGAGAGTTCAGTGGATAACAACAAGAAAAGGAGATTTGAAAATTTTCGTAGAGAAAATGCTTCAGAAGGAACAAACACAACAAATTTTGGGCATGGTGATCGAGACCATCGTACTGAAGCTTATAAAGCTAGGGTTTGCTATCAGTGTGGCAAACCGAGCCACATAAAAAGGGATTACCCTGATTTGAAGCAAAAGTCAGGTGAGGACAAAAAGGGTCATGTCTTCGCAATGTCACAAGAAGAAGTCCAGCACCATGAGGACATCATTAGAGATAGATTTTAGACACTTTTGTTTTGCCATAGTAGGCATTGTCATGATGTATGTTTTGTATGGTTTGTAGTTTATCCTTGTTAATATGTATGTTAAAACTCAAAAGCTTTTTTTAATAGAATTGATAAATTTTGTAATGTGTTTAAGTGTATATGAGAATGGAATGTTACTTGACTAAATAGAACTCTTATAACCTTATGGTGAAATTGGCGGTAGGGTATAAGGTACCCTCTACTATTGGAAGATACAAGTTCATCAAATTTCGAGGATGAAATTTTTGTAAAGGGGGGGAGATTGTAACGATCCGGAGTTTTAATAGAATAAAATTATATGTTTATGGATCCTTAACTGAGGTTGATTAGTTAAGTGTTTGATAAATTTTTGGAAACTCAGGTTTGAAGGCGAGGAGCTTCACCTTGGGCGTTGATCTTTTTCACGAATGTGTTGGCAGTGTCTGTTTTGCCCCTAGACGTCTCGAAAAGTGTGAAAGAAGTAAAATCCCTCTCCATCTCTCCTCTTTTCCCTTATTTAAGCTACTTTATTTATGTGGAATGGTTTGGTGATATTATGTGTGGATGGAAAAAGGTCGGAGACCTTATGAATGATGTATGGATGGGTTGGATGGGAGTGAAAATGGAGCAAAGGGACAGAGCCCTCGGTTTTGGGCTGTTTCTAGCTCAGAATTTAGGCTTAGTGTGATTTGCGATAGATCGCAGGGGAAGTGCGATCGACCGCAGGAAGTTATGAGAGCCTGACTGGGCTTCTATATGTGGGATGTGATGTGATTTTGATATTGTGAGGCAATGGTAGGGTCCATTGGCCTGGTTAAGTTCCCTATCGGAACTACTCTTGTATGATGTGATGTTTGTTTTAAGGCAATGGTAGGTCCATTGGCCTAGTAAAAGTCCCACCTCGGGCAACCTTTGTGTATGATGTGATGTTGTTGGGATATGGTAAGGCGATGGAATGGTCCATCGGCCGGGTAATGTTCCACACTGGAATAGTATACCCTCGGATTTGGTTCACAGGCGCGAGGCCTGAGTATTTCAGTTAACCAAGCGAGGCTTGGGGTAACTGGGGTTAACCTCTGGTTAGAAAGCCTAACTAGGGTTAAAGTATAATCCTTCATGACTGATAATCGGGAGTGGGTGGATTTAATATCCATAAATCCTCTTTGACTAGGTCAGGGGAGAACAAATGGTTGTATTATCTGATAGATATACCGTGAGGATAGAAGTCCCCACCATGACTGAGTGTCGCTCCCCAAAATACCCCCTAGGAGTTTAGGGATACTTTAGGCGTGACTAAACGTACCTGCCAAACCATCCTGTCATAAACATGATAATTACAGTACTAAAACAATGATAATCAGAGCACGGAAGCTAAACATAAATGCGGAAGCGTAAAAATGCGGAAGCGTAAACTAACTTTTTCTTTTCTTCTAAGATTTCCAAAATAGTATTCCAAGTTAACATATATACAAAACATGTCTAAGTCTAAGGTGAACAGGCCCACCTATCAAAATGTCAAAATACATAAAAGACCCTCTCGTACTCTCCCCTCAACAGTAGTCGAGGTATGGCCACATGTCAAGGTCTCTGTCGCGACCCAAAACCCACCCTAGGAGTTAGAGTGAATCGTGGACGACTAAATCATGACTTACATGACTTGCTTGACAAACCACCTGCAAAACACCCACAGAGCATATACAATAGAGGATAACAGCGGAAGCATAACTATAAAACACAGCGGAAGTCTAACAAACCTCTAAGTATATACACATGGTCCAAGTTTTAATACAAAGAATTCAAAACAAAGAAAGTGCGGACATACCCGCCAAAATACATAGATATAATCACTCATGCTCACCCACAGCTAATCCACTCAGAATCTAACACCACCTACTGATAACCCTCTACGGGAGGTTCCTCCAAAGGCTCCTCGACATACTCCTCCTCCACCCATGGACCAGGAGCACAAACATCAAATAGAACAGTAGCTCCCTCAGAACCTGCCGACATAAGAAGTACGGCTGAGCATGGAATACTCAGCGGGTACCAAGCACTAACCAACAGTCATAGCATACGTATAGCATACATAAAGCAGGAAACAATTCACGCATATAAAGCAGGAATGATTCATATCATGACAATAAAGTAAAGCAATATAATTCATCATGTTTGCAATCATAAAAGCCGGTAAAACCCTTGAAATCTTGTGCACTTGACTTGACTGAAATTACCCTTTTTATGCTTGAAACCTTGTGTACCGTGTCATGCGTGTCATGCTTGTATCATGCGTGTATCATGCTTGCTTGTTCTGAAAAGTAATCTACTTGTGAGGCAAGGGAGACCCTTCTTCCTAGAATGCTCATGCTTGTCCTTCCACTTGTGAGATGTCCTTGTGAGATGCACTTGCGAGGGAAGGGAGACCCTTCTTATGATATGTATGCACTTGCGAGGGAATGGAGACCCTTCTTATGAAAATGCATGATTGTCTTGTCCTTGCCAAAAGCGAGGTATAACATATCGTAGGATATGCCCCACCTCTAAATCCCATTCTTGAAAACCTCGGTAAATCATGTCATGTATGCGTGCTCGTGAGGTCGTGTGCATACTTGCATTTGGAATTAAATATGGCATTTGAGTAATTCATAACACATAACATCAATGATTTGAGCAATTTACTATTCATATCATTTAGGGAAAGCGAACAATCACACTATCATGACCCTAGCAATTTCCATAAACCTTAAACATGAAATTTATTAATTTATTATTCATCTCATTCACCTTGACATTTCATCAAACATGGTGCATTCATTATTTATTAACCCTACAACATGCTTTTCTAGGTGGGTTATGCTCACATCATACGTGTTTGTTCATTATGGATACAATGCCCTCCCCATTTCATTCATCACATCATTTCACACGGCATCCAATCGCCAATTCCGTCTCCATTCACCATTCACACCCGTCCATCTCATAGCACATGTGTAAATGAAAGAAAACAAAGAGAAATAAAGTAAAAGAAGGAACTATAACTAGGAGGGTAGCAAGAAGTACCGACCTTGAAGAAATGAGGAAGAAACCCCTTCCAAAAACGACCGTGAGGTACTGCCCTAGCTTAGGGAACGCTCTCCACGGGTGCTTGAGCCGTGATCTTGGAGAAAAGCCGGACTTGAAGTGATCTAGGGTCTCAAAACCCCTTTGATTTCTCTTCCAAAGACAAGCCCTAGGTTGGAATCGTCTTCTCCCCTTTCTCTTATTCTCTCAAACTCTCTAAGTGTTGAATGATGCCCTAAAGGCTCGGGCAAGACTCTTAAGGTAAGAGTAACCCGACCAAAAGACCATAATACCCTTACTGAAATTTCTCCAAAAATGCGAGTACCGAGCGATCGGTGTTAATGACCGATCGATCGGTTTCATAACCGAGCGATCGGTTAAAATTTCACTCTCTGGAAAATTTCCCCATACAAAAATCTTGACCAGTCGATAGCCTCCGAGCGATCGGTTTTGGACCGATCGATCGCTCCATGGACCGAGCGATCGGTGGTCTGCAGGTCCAAACTGTTTTGGCCATAACTTTTGACTCGTTCGTCCGATTTTGACGATTCAACTTGCGTTGGGTTCGTACTTCGAAAATGAACATTTCTAACATTTTGGAATTTCGAATTTCTTCCTTATTTATTAATTATACCTCTTTAAAGGCAAAATGGCAATGAAAGTGTCATGCATTAAATGTGAAAAGGTCCGGGGCTCTACATCCTCCCCCCCTTACAAAAATTTCATCCTCGAAATTTAGACGCTACTTGCATTACAAACAAAAATAAAATTACAAGTCATATACAAACTTATACAAAAACTCATTCAAATAATTTTGGGTACTTCGCTTTGACTTCGGCTTCACGCTCCCATGTAGCTTCTTCCGGAGCATGGTGTTGCCATTGCACAAGAACCAAAGGGATTGTCTTGTTGCGAAGCACTTGATCTCTTCGATCCAAAATCTGAACCGGCTTTTCAATCAAGGTGAGGTCCTCTCGAATCTCCAACGGTTCCAAGTCTATGACATGCGAAGGATCCGCAATGTACTTCCGAAGCATAGGCACATGGAAGACGTTGTGAACTGCGGCCATGTGAGGTGGGAGAGCTACCCTGTAAGCAACCTCACCAACTCGCGTGATAATCTCAAAAGGCCCAACATACCGAGGACTGAGCTTGCCTCGCTTGCCAAATCTCATGATCCCTTTGCTAGGAGATACTTTCACAAAAACTTGATCCCCTACTTGAAATTCCAAGTCCCTACGGCGCGTGTCCGCATAACTTTTCTGGCGATCTTGAGCGGCTTTCAATTGATCCCGAATGATCTTAACTGTGTTTGTAGTTTGCTCAATCAACTCCGGACCAACTACTTTCCTTTCTCCTACCTCATCCCAATAGAGAGGAGACCTACAACTTCGCCCATACAAGGCCTCAAATGGTGCCATTTGGATACCTGCCTGATAATTGTTATTATAGGCGAATTCAACAAAAGGCAAGTGCTCTTCCCAACTGCCTCTGAAATCCTACATACAAGCCCGAAGCATATCTTCAATGACTTGGTTCACTCTCTCAGTTTGTCCATCCGTCTGTGGATGAAAAGCGGTGCTGAAATCAAGTCGGGAACCCATAGCCTCTTGGAAACTTTTCCAAAATCTTGACGTGAATCTTGGATCCCGATCCGACATAATACTGACGGGCACTCCGTGCAACCTCACCACTTCTTTGATGTATAGAGCGGCCAACTGGCTAGAGTTGAAAGTAGTTCGGTAGGGTAGGAAGTGCGCAGACTTCGTCAGACAGTCTACTACAACCCAAATTGCATCTGAGCCCTTTGCCGTTTTTGGCAAGCCAACTATGAAATCCATGGATATGTTCTCCCATTTCCACTCGGGAATAGGAAGAGAATGCAATAAACCGGCGGGTCGCATGTGTTTTGCTTTCACCTGTTGGCACACTAAGCACCGTGCCACATATTCTACAACATCCCTCTTCATATTCCGCCACCAAAAGTGACTATTGAGGTTCCGGTACATCTTTGTACCCCCTGGATGCACAGTGTACTTTGCCTGGTGGGCTTCATCCATAATCTCCCTCCGAAGATCTGCATTGGCTGGGACACACAGCCTTCCCTTGAATGTGATAACACCTTGGCTAGTGAGAGAGAAGTCCTCACTACCCTTAGCAACTTCCTTGTCCCGATAAGCCAACAATTCAGCATCCGTGGCTTGGTATTCTTGGATCAAATCTATAATGTATGGCCGAACCGTGACATTTGCCAAGATAGGACTACGGATAGAGTCATTCACACTAATGTCCAGATTTGCCAAGTCTTCAAGTAGCTTCCATTCTTGCACTAACATGCATGCTAATAACCCCGGAGGTCTTCTACTCAAAGCATCAGCCACTACATTTGCTTTACCCGGGTGGTATCGAATGGTACAATCGTAGTCTTTCAAAAATTTCATCCAACGCCGTTGCCTTAGATTCAGCTCCTTTTGGGAAAAGAGATACTTGAGACTCTTATGATCGGTAAACACATAGAACTCCACCCCATAAAGGTAATGACGCCAAATCTTAAGTGCAAACACGACCGCCGCAAGCTCCAAGTCGTGCGTGGGATAATTCTTCTCATCCTCCTTCAATTGCCTTGATGCATAGGCAATGACTTTCTTGTGCTGCATGAGTACACACCCAAGTCCAACGTGTGAGGCATCACTATACACCTCATACCCATAAGGTCTAGATGGCACAGTAAGGACAAGGGCTGTAGTAAGCCTCTTCTTCAGTTCCGTGAAACTGATCTCGCACTTATCACTCCATACAAACTTGGCATTCTTCCTTGTCAAGTAGGTGAGCGGTGCTGTAAGGCTAGAGAAACCCTCTACGAATCTCCTGTAGTAGCCTGCCAACCCAAGAAAGCTGCGTATCTCGGTAACACTCTTGGGCTTAGCCCAACTCATAACTGCTTCGATCTTCTTTGGATCTACCGAGATACCTTCTGCAGAAACAACGTGGCCTAGGAATGCCACCTCTTCCAACCAAAACTCACACTTGCTAAGTTTGGCGTATAGCTTGTGCTCTCTTAGCATTTCCAAAGCAAGGCGTAGGTCGCGTGTGTGATCTTCCCGTGTCTGGGAATAGACCAAAATGTCATCAACAAATACAATCACGCACCTATCAAGATATGGCTGGAACACCCGGTTCATCAAATCCATAAAGGCTGCCGGCACGTTCGTGAGTCCAAAAGGCATCACCAAGAACTCGTAGTGTCCATACCGAGTCCTGAAAGCAATTTTGGGAACATCTTCCACCTTAATCTTCAACTGGTGATAACCCGATCGAAGGTCTATCTTTGAAAAAAATCTCGCTCCCTTCAACTGATCAAACAAATCATCAATTCTAGGCAATTAATACCTATTCTTTATAGTGACCTTGTTCAATTGCCGGTAATCGACGCACATCCGCATCGAACCATCTTTCTTCTTAACAAACAACACCGGGGCACCCCACGGTGAGACACTTGGTCAAATGAAACCAAGGCCTTGTAATTCCTCCAACTGAGTCTTCAACTCCTTGAGTTCTACCGGGGCCATTCTATACAGAGCCCGAGAGATGGGAGCTGTGCCTGGTGTAAGCTCAATCACAAACTCAATCTCCCTGTCTGGAGGTAATCCTGGCAACTCCTCTGGAAATACATCCAGGAATTCACTCACGACCGGAATAGTCGAAGAGTCCTTTGCCTCGAGGTTCGCTAAGCTCAATGCCGCAAAACGAGCGATATCTCTACTTTTTAACCCCCGAAAGTGAAATGGTTTTCCTTCTACCGGCTTGAAGAGTACCATCTTCTCAAAGCAAGTTACATGTCCATGATGTGCTACTAACCAATCCATTCCCAATATAACATCAAAGTCTTGGAATCCCAGGACGATGAGATCAACCGCCAACTCGTGGCTTCCAACTTGGACCACACTATTTCTATACACTTTATCTGCCAATACTGTTTGGCCGAGAGGAGTCGAAATGGCTAACTCCGGTTCTAGCTGATTTGGCTCTACAGAAAAGCCTTCTGAAAAACTCGGCGAGACAAATGAATGAGTAGACCCGGTATCAATCAACACTCGAGCCAAATACTCATTGACTAGTAGGGTTCCTGAAATTTTGACTAGCGGAGTTAATCCATGCATCAACAGTGTATACATGTAGGTATATATACATATATAACATGCCAAGTACGTACACAATCAATTAATACTTAACAGTTTAATTTACGGATAATTAAATAAGCTACAACTGCGTACCTTGCACTACATCGTCAGATCCAAGTGCATCACCCTCTGTTAAGGCAAAAACTCACCCCTGGTTTGCCTGGCAAGACTGAGGTGTAGACCGTGTAGTCTGAGATGACGCCTGATATGATCCTGCTGGGCTTGCTGGTGGCCTAATCCCCTGAGACTGGCCTGGTAAATGCCGACTGGGGCAATCCCTGATCATATGGCCCTGGCGACCACAATGAAAGCATCCACCCGATGCCCTTCGGTAATCTCCTGCCGGGTGCCTTCGACCGCACGAAGTGCAGACCTCGTGTGTATAGGTCGGAGGGGCCGGAGGTGGAGCATACCTCATCGTCTGAGGTGCAACAGGCCGTGGGGCCGGGAGAGCCTGAGGTCGAGGTGCCTGCGGCACATACTGCCGGGGAGCTGAAGGTGCATAAGTAAGCCTCATCGGTGGTGTTGGCCATGTATACTGATAAGGGCCGGTACGAGCCCGCCTCTCTGAAGGTGCTGAACTACTAGCTTGGCCTCTCGCCAACTCCCTCTTCTTGGACACTGTCTCTGAATTGGCCTCGACCAATAAGGCCTTGTCTACTACCTCAGGGTAGGTAGCATGTCTGAAAACTGAAACCTTCTCCATGATAACATCTTTGAGCCCTTGCTCAAACCTTCTTGCCTTCATTGCCTGGGTGGCAACCATGTGAGTCGCGAATCGTGATAGCTACGAGAACTTGGCCTCGTATTGAGCCACCGACATCAAACCTTCTCGAGGTTGATGAATTCTCTCTCTTTCTTTTCCCGTGCTCCAATCAGAAAATACTTCTTGTAAAAGCCATCCTTGAACTCATCCCAAGTCCAAGGTTGACCCTGCATGGTCAAATCTCGCGTCCTCAACGCGGAAAACCACTAATGGTGGGCTTCGCCCTCTAGCATGAAAGCTGCCCATGCTACTCTCTCCTCCTCTATGGGTGAGAGGACCGTAAAAATCTTCTCCATCTGGAGGATCCACGCCTCCGCAACAAGAGGGTCCACACTCCCATGGAAGGATGGAGGCCTCAATCTCCTGAATGCCTCAACTTCAGCGGTACGATGTACTGGAGCTGCGGGCGGTGGAGTAGGTGCCGCTGATGCCGATATAGTTTGCCGAGCCGCCAGGATGGCGAGTGTCTCAGCAATAGAGCCTAAGACCTGAGAGAGGTCCGGCTGCTCATCCTCATCCCATGAAGAAGAGGACGCTCTGGTATGTAGTCCACGACCCCGTGTGTTCCGTCTCATGACTAAAGTCCTGAGAATAATAACACCACATGAGTCTAACTTGAAACCACAGTTTATTTCAATGCCATTTCATAATAATTCAATTTGTATTAGTTGAATAATACTAATATACATCACATCAAGTCATCAGAGTATTCATCACATTATACTTATACGTTAGTGTTCTAGTGTACCTAGGACCCGTACTTGGTTAAAGCAACCATTTTAGACTAAGACTAAAGTTTAGTCTTACACTTGGAACCAGACTCGCTCCCGACTTACTTCCTTCCTAACTTGTTTCCTAATATATGCTCTTGTCAAGCCGTGGTATAAGATTCTAAGTGACCCTAGCGACCTAAAGCCTAAGCTCTGATACCACTTCTGTCGCGACCCAAAACCCACCCTAGGAGTTAGAGTGAATCATGGACGACTAAATCATGACTTACATGACTTGCTTGACAAACCACCTGCAAAACACCCACAGAGCATATACAATAGAGGATAACAGCGGAAGCATAACTATAAAACACAGCGGAAGTCTAACAAACCTCTAAGTATATACACATGGTCCAAGTTTTAATACAAAGAATTCAAAACAAAGAAAGTGCGGACATGCCCGCCAAAATACATAGATATAATCACTCATGCTCACCCATAGCTAATCCACTCAGAATCTAACACCACCTACTGATAACCCTCTACGGGAGGTTCCTCCAAAGGCTCCTCGACGTACACCTCCTCCACCCATGGACCAGGAGCACAAACATCAAATAGAGCAGTAGATCCCTCAGAACCTGCCGACATAAGAAGTACGGCTGAGCATGGAATACTCAGCGGGTACCAAGCACTAACCAACAGTCATAGCATACGTATACCATACATAAAGCAGGAAACAATTCACGCATATAAAGCAGGAATGATTCATATCATGACAATAAAGTAAAGCAATATAATTCATCATGTTTGCAATCATAAAAGCCGGTAAAACCCTTGAAATCTTGTGCACTTGACTTGACTGAAATTACCCTTTTCATGCTTGAAACCTTGTGTATCGTGTCATGCGTGTCATGCTTGTATCATGCGTGTATCATGCTTGCTTGTTCCGAAAAGTAATCTACTTGTGAGAGAAGGGAGACCCTTCTTCCTAGAATGCTCATGCTTGTCCTTCCACTTGTAAGATTCACTTGTGAGATGTCCTTGTGAGATGCACTTGCAAGGGAAGGGAGACCCTTCTTATGATATGTATGCACTTGCGAGGGAAGGGAGACCCTTCTTATGAAAATGCATGATTGTCTTGTCCTTGCCAAAAGCGAGGAAAAACATATCGTAGGATATGCCCCACCTCTAAATCCCATTCTTGAAAACCTCGGTAAATCATGTCATGTATGCGTGCTCGTGAGGTCGTGTGC
This sequence comes from Tetracentron sinense, assembly GCA_015143295.1. NCBI lineage: Eukaryota > Viridiplantae > Streptophyta > Magnoliopsida > Trochodendrales > Trochodendraceae > Tetracentron > Tetracentron sinense. Next base: position 17,750,488 of record CM026562.1, read on the forward strand.
ATACTTGCATTTGGAATTAAATATGGCATTTGAGTAATTCATAACACATAACATCAATGATTTGAGCAATTTACTATTCATATCATTTAGGGAAAGCGAACAATCACACTATCATGACCCTAGCAATTTCCATAAACCTTAAACATGAAATTTATTAATTTATTATTCATCTCATTCACCTTGACATTTCATCAAACATGGTGCATTCATTATTTATTAACCCTACAACATGCTTTTCTAGGTGGGTTATGCTCACATCATACGTGTTTGTTCATTATGGATACAATGCCCTCCCCATTTCATTCATCACATCATTTCACACGGCATCCAATCGCCAATTCCGTCTCCATTCACCATTCACACCCGTCCATCTCATAGCACATGTGTAAATGAAAGAAAACAAAGAGAAATAAAGTAAAAGAAGGAACTATAACTAGGAGGGTAGCAAGAAGTACCGACCTTGAAGAAATGAGGAAGAAACCCCTTCCAAAAACGACCGTGAGGTGCTGCCTTAGCTTGGGGAATGCTCTCCACGGGTGCTTGAGCCGTGATCTTGGAGAAAAGCCGGACTTGAAGTGATCTAGGGTCTCAAAACCCCTTTGATTTCTCTTCCAAAGACAAGCCCTAGGTTGGAATCGCCTTCTCCCCTTTCTCCTATTCTCTCAAACTCTCTAAGTGTTGAATGATGCCCTAAAGGCTCGGGCAAAACTCTTAAGGTAAGAGTAAACCGACCAAAAGGCCATAATACCCTTACTGAAATTTCTCCAAAAATGCGAGTACCGAGCGATCGGTGTTAATAACCGATCGATCGGTTGCCTACCGATCGATCGGTTGCCTACCGATCGATCGGTTTCATAACCGAGCGATCGGTTAAAATTTCACTCTCTGGAAAATTTCCCCATACAAAAATCTTGACCAGTCGATAGCCTCCGAGCGATCGGTTTTGGACCGATCGATCGCTCCATGGACCGAGCGATCGGTGGTCTGCAGGTCCAAACTGTTTTGGCCATAACTTTTGACTCGTTCGTCCGATTTTGACGATTCAACTTGCGTTGGGTTCGTACTTCGAAAATGAACATTTCTGATGTTTAGAATTTCTAATTTCTTCCTTATTTATTAATTATACCTCTTTAATGGCAAAATGACAACGAAAGTGTTATGCATTAAATGTGAAAAGGTCCGAGGCTCTACAGTCTCGGTCCACCTGAGACTGCAGTGGGATAGACGGCTCTCTCTCCTCTATATATTCTTCCTCGACCCAAGGCTCTGGGTTGAGGGCTCCCTCAGTACCTACCGACATGAAAGTACGGTTGAACATGGAATACTTATCGAGTACAAGCTACTAGCTAACCATAATAATAATATGCACCACAACAGGAATACAGTACACGACAGTAATAGCATCACAAGAGAAATAGCAAGAGGCATGGTACAATACAATCATCATAACGTGCTTGCATGAATGCGAAAACTCCGATAAAACTCATGCTTGGAAACCCAGGTCATGTCTCGGTATGCTTCGTGGAAATCATGTATGCGTGCATGCATGAATGTCTTGTCATTATCTTGTAAACTTGCATCTTGTAACTTGTGAGCCAGAGGCTAGCACCCGAATCTCCCTGGGCTGCCAACCTCCTTGATATGTATGGTTTTCTTGTGAGCCAGAGGCTAGTACCCGAATGTCCCTGGGCTATCAACCTCCTTGACAATATGTGATTTTTATTACTTGTTTAGTTTTCTTGTGAGTCAGAGGCTAGTACCCGAATGTCCCTGGGCTACCAACCTCCTTGACATGCAATATTTTCTTGTTGGTTATTATATGCACATGCTCTTGAAATCTCGGTTCATGCTATCATGCGTGCTCGTGTACGTGTCAATCGTGACAACCATGGAATAAGGATAATAAGAGAGATATGACATCACCATTCAATTCACAATATATGCATATGAGAATTTGAGTAATCAACATGGTATTTAAATCCATTCATCATTCATGAGAATACATGCATAAGGCCCCTTTCCATTTCTTCATTTAAATCATTATTTCATAGTTTAGTCATTTCGTCAACACATCACATACATTGTTCCTTAGTAGTTCATCCCCTTATTTTAATTTCATATTTTCCATCCAATCACACAAGGGTAAGTTTGTTATTTGTACAATGCCCATCCTCCATTTCCAACTCACAACCCACACATATCATACATCACACATTCGGCATCCAATCGCCACATCCAATCTCCCATCCACACATCCATTCCATTTTCCTTATCTTGTTTATATTTCTTGAGTTAATACAATGCATAGGGAAGGAAAGCATAATATAAATAATCACCATTTACAATAGAAAACCTAGATTATTGCTAGGGAAAGTTAGTAGGGTGTACTAACCTTAGATTAAGGCTTGATCTTGGTAGGAACCTTGATTTGAGCTCCAACTTGAAAGGAGGAACCTTTCCTTGAGGGAGACTTGTTTTGGGGAAGAAAACCCTCTTGAAACACCTTGGAGAATGCTGCCCTAGCTTGAGGACGAGATCCCCCACGAGCATGAGCCTTGAACTTGAAGCAATCCAAGTTTGGGGATGATCTAGGGTTGTCAAACCCTTTGATTTCCCTCTCCGATGGAAACCCTAGGTGAAGACCCTCTTCTTCTCCTCCCTTTCTCTCTAAATCTTCTAAGTATAGTGAATGAAGGTTCAAATGGTCAAGCAAGCCTTTATGGGTAAGGGTTGAACGCCCAAAAGATGAAAAAGCCCTTACAAAAATTTCTGCAAAACACAGGGACCGAGCGATCGGTGGTTATGACCGATCGATCGGTTGCCTACCGAGCGATTGGTGTTCTGACCGATCGACTGGTCAAAAAACTACTCTCTGGAAAATTTCTCCATACAAAATTTTTGACCGTTCGATAGCTACTGATCGATCAGTTTTGAACCGATCGATCGCTGACTGGACCGAGCGATCGGTGCTCTAGAGGTCTGGACTGTTTTGACCATATCTTTTGACTCGCTCGTCCGATTTCGACGATTCAACTTGCGTTGGGTTCGTCTTTCGAAAATGAACATTTTTGACAGTTTGGAATTTCTGATTTCTTCCTTATTTATTAATTAGACAATGAGGAAGACCAATTAGGCACAAAAGTGCTATTCATTAAATACAGAAAAGTCTGGGGTGCTACACTGAGTCAGATGGTTGTGTTGCCTGTGATCTGATAGATATATCATACTGAGGCTGATTCAATAGGCCGTGATGCCTCTGATAGATATGTCGTCCATACTATGGCTGAGTCAGATGGTTGTGTTATTTGATAGATATACCGTACCGAGGCTGAGTCAGTAGGTTGGGATGCCTCTGATAGATATGTCGTCTATAGCGTGGATGAGTCAGATGGTTGTGTTATCTGACAGATATGCCGTGAGGATAGAAGTCCCCATCGTGGCTGAGTCAGATAGTTGTGTTATCTGATAGATGTATCATACCGAGGCTGAGTCAATAGGTTGTGATGCCTTTGATAGATATGCCATCCGTACCATGGTTGAGTCAAATGGTTGTGTTATCTGATAGATATGCGGTACCGAGGCTAAGTCAATAGGTTGTGATGCCTCTGATGATATGCCATACATACCGTGGCTGAGTCAGATGGTTGTGTTATCTGATAAATATGCGGTGAGGATAGAAGTCCCCACCGTGGTAGAGTCAGATGGTTGTGTTATCTGATAGATATACGGTATCGAGGCTGAGTCAGTAGGTTATGATGCCTCTGATAGATATGTCATCCATACCGTGGCTCAGTCAGAAGGTTGTGTTATCTAATAGATATGCCATGAGGATAGAAGTCCCCACCGTGGCAGAGTCAGATGGTTGTGTTATCTGATAGATATACCGTATTGAGGTTGAGTCAGTAGGTTGTGATGCCTCTGATAGATATGTCATCCGTACCATGGATGAGTCAGATGGTTGTGTTATCTGATAGATATGCCATGAGGATAGAAGTCCCCACCGTGGCTGAATCAAATGGTTATGATATTTGATAGATATGCCGTACCGAGGCTGAGTCAATAGGTTGTGATGCCTCTGATAGATATGCCGTTCGTACCGTGGCTGAGTCAGATGGTTGTGTTATCTGATAGATATGCCGTGAGGATAGAAGTCCCCACCGTGGCTGAGTCAGATGATTGTGTTGTCTATGATCTGATAGACATGTCGTGAGGATAGAAGTCCCCACTGTGGCTGAGTCAAATGGTTGTGTTATCTGATAGATATGTCGTACTGAGGCTGAGTCTGTAGGTTGTGATGCATCTGACAGATATGTTGTCCGTACCGTGGCTGAGTCAGATGGTTTTGTTATCTGATAGATATGTCATGAGGATAGAAGTCCCCACCGTGTCTGAGTTAGATGGTTGTGTTGTCTGTGATTTGATAGATATGTTGTGAGGATAGAAGTCCCCACCGTGGCTGAGTCAGATTGTTGTATTGTCTGTGATCTGATAGATGTGCCGTGAGGATAGAATTCTCCACCGTGGCTAAGTCAGATGGTTGTGTTGTCTGATAGAGATGTCGTGAGGCTAGAGTTCCTCACCGTAGCTAAGACCAAAAAATTTTGTTGGTTCTAGCAGTTGAATGCCCGGATGGTGTATCGAGTCTATGGACTCAAGGTTCTACGGAGTCTAATGACTCATGGTTGTATAGAGTCTATGGATTCAAGGTTCTACGAAGTCTAAGGACTCAAGGTTTGATATCATTGGTTGTAAGCCCTAGTTGATCTCGATAGTTATCATGGGGGTATGGGACACCATGCTAACAAAATTAATGTTAACGAATTTGGAAATGGATAGCGAGTCTACGAACTCTGACTTGGATATTGAGTCTATGGACTCAGGTTGAATATGGGTGAAGGCCAGTTGATTGAGTCAGTGGACTCAAGGATAGAGTTTGAGTGGTTGTCTGGGATGGTAACCTAGTGGTGTAGACGATGATTGGATGAACTTAAAAATTGAGGTTGGGAACCTCGAAATAGGGTGAAATAGCCCTGAGTGACCTCGGGTCACGGATTACGAGATTATATATTATTATAATATGAGAATTGTATTGCAACACTATATTGTTGTTGATGATGATGATTGTTACTAGGTGGAAAATAGCCTAGATGGATTGTGGAATTTGCTGGGCTCTATAGCTCACTCCTCTCATTTTTTGTCTTCAGATTTGGAAGCAGTTGCCGATTGGCAAAGAGTTATACTTGATGGATTCTGAAAGTGTACTGGTGCAGTTGTGGCACCAAAATTAGCGGCTATTGTAGCCAGTGGGGTAACGTATTTGCTTATGATGGGTTATTGTGATGACCAGTGATTACTGCTTATATAAGCTCATCAGAAAAGTTGAAAAATCCCCGTATTTTTCGAATGCGTGGTTATGACAAACGGGCACACGTCTTGGAACTTGATTTCCCAGGCGCAGGTTCGGGGCGTCACAAAACTCCTCTGCATTCTTCTTGGCGATCTTCGCCTTTCCCACTATCTCTCTCCAGGATTCTACTTGGAGGATGGACACCCTATCACTGATGAACACCCTCAAACCCATCTCAAATTTTCTAACTCGCAGATCTTCAGTCGCAACTAGAAGTGGAGCAAATCTTGACAACTCAGTGAACTTAGCCTCATACTCGGCCACATTCATCGCCCCCTGCTCTAAGAGCATGAATTCCCTTGCCTTCTGTTCTCGGATAAATCTAGGAAAATATTGCTTGTGGAAGGTGTCCAGGAACTCCGCCCATGTCCAGGGTTCCCTTGCCTTTACAACATCCCTCTGCCTTTGAGCAGCTCTCCACCAATGTTCGGCTTCACCTTCCATCACGAAGGAAGCCCATTCAACCCGTTGTTCCTCAGTACATCGAAGAGCCCGAAAGGTCTTCTCCAACTGCATTACCCATGCCTCTACCACCATTGGGTCCAGAGTACCATAGAAGGTAAGAGGCCATAGTCTCCGGAAAGCTTCAAGTCCCGCGGTGTGATGCACCGATGGAGGCACAGGAGTAGTCAGTGGGGTAGGAGTAGTCATAGTAGGTCTGGCTGCCAACAAAGCCAAAGTCTCTGCTATGGAATCCATAGCGTTTATGAAGTAAAACGGCTCCTCCTCTCTCAGAACCTCACCCTCGGATCTCTGAGTATGGTAACCATGACCCCGATTGTCGTGTCTAATGATGTAAAATCCTGAGATCAATGGAAAAACATGAGTCTAACTTGGATACCAACCTTCACACAACATAGCAATTCAATAAACATGAAATGCTAATACCCGCATATAGTATACATCAAAGTATACATATAATAACATAATTACAACTCAGAGTTTTCTAGCGTAACTAAGATCCTTTTGTTGGGTTCTACCCCTTTCGTAATGAGACTAAGGGCATAGTTTAAACATGATATCTAAACTAAGATCCTAGACTGACCTAAGAATTTTGCTTGATACCGGTTATGTCGTGGTAGCAAGCCTAACACAAACAAGTCCATCTGAGTTCTAAGTGCAACTTAGAGGACTCACTTTCGCTTAGCCCAAGGGAAACTAATCCCTAGAGCTCTGATACCAAGTCTGTACGACCCAAAATACCCCCTAGGAGTTAGGGATACTTTAGCTCATGGCCACCGTATCATACATCCCATATGATACATAAGGCATACGTAACAACTTGTCAGAGTACACAGACATACATAGTGGAAACGATTTAAAACACAAAGTTGAAGCAACCTAAATTAATTACTCTAATCAATTAGTTCAAGTCTGAACCGACAGAATACACATGTAAATATCCAAAATGTGGAGTGGACAAGTCCCACTCTCACTTACCAAAATCAAGTATCATCTCTGCCTAACGTGGTCAACAGAAATCAAAGTCATGATGCTTATCTAGTGAGCCGTCATCCTGGTAGTGGTCTATAGAAGGCTTTAGGTCGTAATATTTTTCCTCTACCCAAGGTTCCGAACCGCACAAGTTGAAAGGAACCCAAGCACCTGCCAATGATAACAAATATCGGCTAAGCGTGGAATACTCAACGTGTACATACTACTAATAATAAAGCAATAATATCATAGAGGCATGCGAGACATGAAGACTGAAATCCTTAAGACATACCGAAGCATAGAAATCGTGAAGTAATACGTATGATGAAAACCAAAAACCAAAACCGTGTGAGTCATGCGATAATCATAGCCTTGTGAGTTCATTGAGTTAAGTCCATAGAGTTATTTATGATCCATAGAGTCGTAGAGCAAGTACCGTAGAGCAAAACCATAGAGATCTTAGAACATTTACATTTGTGATCCTTAGAGCTTGTGAACCGATCTTAGACATTATCATAGAGTTCTTGTGAGTTTAATACGATCCTTGGAGCTTGTGAATCAATTTTAGACATTATCATAGAGTTTCTTAACATCATCATGTGAGTCATTTATTCTAAAAATCCTCTTTATAGCTTTGAGAAAATCCATGAAAAACCCCAGTTCATGCGAGACGTGCGAACGTATGAGAGTGATAGCATACTTGAACATAAAAGCCCTTAGAGGCATTAAACCAAACACATAGAGTGCATAATAGTGGTAGTTTACATCCAAGTATAGAAAATAACATCACACACCATATCAAATCAAGATTTATAGTATAGAATAAGAAGAACATCATGTAGTAACTAGTATTATCACCGGATCGGTAGTAGAGTGTATCTACCTTGGTGAAATCGATGAATTTGATTCCAAGAGCTTGGAACACGTGAGAACCTCAAGTTCTTTGTTAAGAAACACCGAAGAATGGAAGATCTTGATCTTCTCTTCAAGCTTTGAGCCAACCCTAGCTTTCTCCTTTCTCTTCCTCTCAAAACCCTTTCAAAATAAGCCTCAAGGGTTTCTGAAAACCTAAGGCACGAACTGAGCCTTTTATAGGCAAAGGGGTGATGGCTAAAGACTTAAAAACCTTTAATGAAGAAAATCTGCGTATAATCGATCGATCGGTGGTCTGGACCGAGCAATCGGTGGTCAGGATCGAGCGATCGGTGGCTTACCGAGTGATCGGTGTCTTCGACTGAGAGATCGGTTGAAAACACCCTCTCTGGAATTTTTTCTCATACAAAATATTTGACCAGTCGACAACTACCAAGCGATCAGTAGATGACCGGTCGATCGGTATTTATCACCAATCGATCAGTGCTCCTCTGTTTTGTTGCAAAACCCTTTTTCCGCTACTTGGACCTTCTCTAATCCAATTCCAATAACTTATACACCCAAAACACACTACTCTAGGCTATATATATCCATCAACACGTGTACACCATATATCCAAACATTTTCATAAATCATAACCCCACAAGTGTACAAGACCACACTTGAACACTATTCACTACTTAGTGAAATGAAGATTCGGGGTTCTACAAAAGCTTAAATATGTTGCTAGTAAATCAAAAGTGTGTATACTTTTGTTGGAAACAAATGGGTTAGGCAAGTTTGGGTGCCTAAGGGAACTAGCATTCCCAAAGGTAATGTTGTTGGACCCAAGGTGGTTTGGGTGCCAAAGGGTGCAACCTAAACATTTGGATAGGTTTCACCTTAAGGAAATGTGTTTATTATCAATCTTACATTAATTTCCTTATGAGAATGATTTTGTATGAATTGTGATTGTTGAAAGATATATGTTTAAATCATGTTTGATATGATTTGCATTGCTTAATGATGATTATTAAGGTATTTAAATGATCATTTGTTCTTAAATGAAAAGGAATTGGATTAGAAGAAAACAAAAAAATTCTGATTTTTTTCAGTCGATCTGATGAAGCCTAAGATCGACTGAATAGACAAATTTTTTTCTTGCTGTCTTACTGTCTTGAACTGATTTATCTTGATCAAATGATTGGTGCTTCAATTTGAACATGCTTTTTGATGTTGCCATAGGGGGAGAAATATATAATGGAATGAATCCCATCTAAAACCCCCAATTGGTTTAATTAATTAGTTCCTTGTGCTTAATGACATGTTCAAGAAGATATCAAAATGGAAAAAAATCTTAACTCATTTATTGATATCAAATATAAGGAATGGTAACTAAACCATATGCAAGTGAATTAAAATTCATATTAATAAAATGAATGCATATGTTTAGGGGAAGCTTTCCTCAAATCTTTAATAAATATTATTTACTGAGGAGGAGTTTTATCCTATTTCATTCCATTATTATGTCATCATCAAAAAGGGGGAGATTGTTAGCCTTTAGGTTTTGACCTAAGGTAACATCATTGATTTTGATGATAAGACAATGAAGGAATGTGTAACGCCCTAAAATCCCCCTTAGGAGTTACGAGGCTTTGGCGACATCACTTACACTTAAAATCATTTGCAAAGAGTATACAAGGCATGCTAAATAGTGAACTGAAAATTTCTTTAATAACTTGACTGTATTCCATGTTTAGTCATTTACAATAACTGGATATAAACTAAGACATATACATAAAATCTTTGACATGAGTTACCAACTCAAACTGATACAAATATCCCCATAAATAAAACCCAAAATACATGTCTCTCCCTTTACATCACTCAACCATAAGGTCATATGTCGAGACCCCTATCATCCTCCAGAACATCCCAAGAAGCCTCCTGTCCTCCATAATCCATCTCAATCTAACGCCCTGGAATACAATGTCGAATGAACCTGCCGACATAAATTATACGGCTGAGCATGGAATACTCAGCGTCTACAAACTACTAACTAACCATGTTATGAACTTCAGATTACATACGTATTAAAGTAGTTCACAATCTAAATAGCAAAATCAATAATAATAATCAGAGTACGGAAGCATCATACAATTTTATAAGCCTTGATTCTTGTCTTGATCTTTGACTAGTGGAACTCATTTTACCTTGTCTTGCCCTTGAGCGGATCATAATAGTCTTTTCTTAGTTCTTGTCGTGTCAGGATCATCATTGTTCATCTTTTCTTGTCATGTGTACATTGCGTGTCTAGTTCGTGCTTGTTTTGTCTCATTCTTGCGTAGATCATGCTTGTCTCCTCTTATTCTCCGTGTATCATGGTTGTCATGTCTAGTTCGTGCTTGTCTTGTTCATTTCATGTTTACCTGATATTTCTTGTATCGTGTTTCTTGTCTTGTGTTGTTTTTGCTTTGAGACAGATACCAGTACCCGTACCTGGTCATAGTATACTTGCATCCTCTCTTGTATTCTCGTTAACTTACTTGTGAGTTTCTTATATTCTTGCTTGCTTGGAAACAGATGATAGTGCCCGTACCTGGTCATAGTACACTAACATCTTTCTTACTTATCTTGAGGCGTAAGCTAATGAATGTACCTGGTCATAGTACATTAGCATACTTTATTTCTTGACTTGGAAACATATACCAGTGCCCGTACCTGGTCATAGTACATTGGCATACTTTCATTCTTGTCTTGTGAACATATGTTAGTACCCGTACCTGGTCATAGTACACTAGTATCCTTTCATGCTTGTCATGGATGTTAATGCCCGTACCTGGTCATAGTACATTAACATCCTTTATTACTTGTCTTGGAAACAGATGATAGTGCCTATACCTGGTCATAGTACACTGGCATCCTTTCATTCTTGTCTTGTAAACGTGTGTTAGTGCCTGTACCTGGTCATAGTACACTAACACAATTAATTCTTGGAAACAGATACTAGTGCTCGTACCTAGTCATAGTACACTAGTATCCTTTCTTATTCTTACTTGTGAACTTTCTTTTCATTTCTTGTGAATTTGTCTTGTCTTGGAAACGTATGTTAGTGCCCGTACCTTAGTCATAGTACACTAACATACTTTCTTATTCTTTCTTGTGATTCGTGCTCGTTCATGATCTTAGAAATCATGTTTGTTCTTGATTTATCATACTCGTGTTGATCGTGAGAAATCATGCTCGTTCGTGTTCTTGGGAAATGATGTTTACTCTTGATCTTAGGAGATCCATGTCATATTCTTGTCCTTGGGAAATCGTGTTTGATATTCGTCTTGAAACATCATGTTTGTTCTCGTGCGTGGTAAATCATACTTGGTTTGATCTTAAAAAATCATGTTTGAGTGGCATTATACACGAGGAAATGTCAAAAACATAGCAGTGGGTGTGTGCATATGCTTGGTGTACAATTAAGGAAAACAAGGAATCATACCAATCCATAAGCGTAGTTAGGGAAGACTAAGAAATCATCCTAATACATATGCAATTTAAGGAAACAAGGAAATTATATCCATACAACATGCATAGTATATGTTTTATGTATACAATGCCCTAGGCCATAGATTAACCCAAAACATTCATCCACCCTAGATCTGACATGATTTTATTTGTGAGCTTTGCACAAAATAGAGAGTGAGTAAAATGTTCTACTCTCTCATCATTACCCATCCATTCATCCTTAATATCAAGAATTTCTAACTATCCATTTAGAGAGTGCATTCACATTCTCTTTGTCTAAACCCTTCCCTTTCATCTTATTTAAACAAAATCAGGCATCAAAACTTAATATGCATTGAGTAATCATAACTAAGTTAGGTGGTATATTATTATCCTTCAATCATCCAAACAAGGGCTTATCATACTAGAAATCATGGAAGAGTCACCACATGAAAAGCTAGTAGAGTGTTATACCTTAAGGAGATCAAATATCCACTTGAGGATGCCTTGGACCCAAGATCCAAGCTTGAATGGCCTTGGAATGGAGGATTCGAGCTCCTCTTGTTCTTCTCACGAAATCCCCTTTGTGATCCTTTCCTCGTGGCTTAGCTCATGAGAAAAGCCTTGATTTTGCACGATCCTTGCTCCCCTATTTGGTATTGAGAAGCTTGAAGATTGAAATTGGGGGTTTCCTTGATCTTGAGAGAAACCCCCTTTTAGAAACCTAAGTTTCCTCCTTTTTCTCTCAAAAAGTCCCTCTCTAGGTGTTTAAAACCTTGGTCCCCCAAAAATTTGGGTATATAAGATGTTTGGGTTGAGAAAAACCCTTAAAAAAACGTGTCTGGGTAATCTCGCTCGAGCGGGCTTCCATCTCGCTCGAGCAGGTTGCTCCCTAGACTGAAAAACTCGGTTTTGGTCAATCTCGCTCGAGCGGGTTTGGATCTCGCTCGAGCGAGTTTTTCTACAAAAACGCACTTTGGTAAATCAGCCATAACTTTTGACTCGATGGTGTGATTTTGACAATTCAACTTTCATTGGATTCATCTTTCGAAGGGGAGAAACTTTCATGTTTTACAAAACTCTAAAGTTTGAGATTTACTCTATCAAAAATGGCTCTAAAGTCAACTGGTCTGAAATTGGGTTTCGACAGTCCAGATTTTTAACAGACCCGGTTTTGGAAGTCGGACTTTTGACTCAACTCTGACTCAAAATTTGGAAAAGTGAACAACATAAACCTTGAAGAAGGTTTAAATAAATTTCCAAAAATTCAAGAATCGCTCTATTCCAATCATCTATGAGTAAACTAGAGCTTTTCAAAATTGAGGGTATGTGAAGACCTTTTTCTTCTTTTCAGCTTCGATCATATTTTGATCACTTAGAGTGTTTCACACTCTTGTTTTAACATCCTTAAGCTATTCATAAAGGTCCATAGGACCCTAAAATAATTTCTAACACATCCACAGAAAGCAAAGCCCCCATGAACATCAAGATTCATGTGGCCCTAACACCCTAACACTGAGGGTATGTCTTATACTTTTTGCTTGTTTTCTCAAAGACATCTCTCATCCCTTAATTCATCCACCAAAATCACCTCACACTCATGCCATGAGGAACCCTCACTCTCATTATCCAAACCCAACTTATAATAAAGGCCTTTGGCCCTTCCAATACTAGTGCCCTCGGCACTATTCACTCACATGAACAGTGCTTGCACATGAACAATGCTTGTAGAAAATCCGGGGCTCTACAGAATGAATATTTTGTTACTAATGTCTCTCTTGAGTTTCTATGAAAATAAGATTAATAAGAGCATTGAGTGTCATTCAACTAAAAAGCATGAGCTGGACCATGTTAAAGCCTATATGCAAGATTAAGTCCAAGTCAAAGTCATTCAAGCTCACATCATCAAGTTGACATAAGCTCAAACATCAAGATAAAGATGAAGATGAAGGAGATGGATCGTCACAAAGCAATATCAGATCCAGTAGTGAAGTGAAGACTTTCAAGGTTCATATTGTCTTAGTTTAAGTTGAGAGTGTCTAGGACTTTTGTAAAATTCCTCATTAGATGGTTTGGATGAAAAGCTCAAAGACCTTAGATTTACTGTAGGTTCCTTAAACCAATGTTAAAATATGATTAAGGACCTTTAAACATGTTCATCATACTCATAATGCCTAAGTACAAAACCTTGGAATCATATCCTATCTTAAAGGTTTTGAAAAATGGATTCTGTAAATAAAAATGGTCTATCCAGTCAATCAGATAGACTATCCAACCAATCAGGTAGACCATCCAGTCGATTAGGCAAGCCCTGTGATCGATTGGATAAAACAAATTTTTCCAAAATTTGTCTGCATTTTCTGTTAGTGTTGGAAACCACTTTGAATCCATATTAGATCATTCTAATGATCATTATGAGTTGTTAATCAAGTTTATTTATCAATCCAAAAGACTTTGGAACACATTAAAATCATTCTAAAAGTAAGCCAAGTGGCCATGGAAATCATTCCAATCTTTAAGGTAAAAAATATTGGAAATCTGTGTTTTTTGAGCAAAAATACATTATTCAGTCGATCACACAAGCCTTGTGATCAACTAGATAGAACAAATAGTTTCTAGCCATTTTTTCCCAAAAAATCAGTCAACTTTAGGACCCATTTTGACCATGAATAAGGCAGACTTAGGATTTGATCATTAGAGACAAAATTGTTTCTCTTTGCATTTTAAGTGGAATAGGCTTTCGAATCACCTAATTTCATTGAGCCAATCATAAGTTATGGTCAAAATATAGAAGGCGACAAAAACTTTAAACTACCTGTAACGCCCCAAATTACCCCCTAGGAGTTAGGATACTTTGGCAACGTGGCTTAACCTTAAATCAAACCTGCAAGAGTATACAAGGCATGTAAAATAGTGAACTAAAAATTTCTTTAATGACTTGACTATATTCCATGTGCAATTGATTACAATAATTGAATAGAATTTACAACATGAACATGAACTCCTTAACTTGAGCCCCAACTCAAGTGAAACAAATATCCCTAGACACAAGAACCCAAAATACATGTCTCTTTCTCACTCATCCCAACCATTGGCCACATTCCAAGACTCCTAATATATGGGTAACTATTCAAATAACCTCCTGCTCTCCCTGTGCTACCTCGATCCAAGGGACCAGAATCCATATCTCGTATAGTGTACCTGCCGACATAAAAGTATGGCTGAGCATGGAATACTCAACGAGTACAAGCTACTAGCTAATAATAGTAATAACGATAACATAACATGCGTGGTATTGTTCATCATTATATCCATGTATACAAAATCAGAGTGCGGAAGCAAGAACAAATAACAAGTATAATCTTGAACATCATATTTAACTCATATCTTAGGTTCATGCTTTAACTGAAACATATTTCACTTACCTTGTGAATCTTGTAATTTACTTTTTACATCTTATGCTTCTCATGGGTTCTATACATGTGTTATGAGATTATTCTTGTCTTGCGAGAATCATGCATGTTTGCTTGTTTACTTGCTTGCTTGTTTAACTAGTACCCGAACTATGAAATAGAAGGACATACTAGGTTCTTGTCTTGCTTCATTAATGCCCGGACTATAATGGAACAGAACTGTAGAGACCCCGAATCTTTTTCATGTTTTTATTTCATTATGTTAAGGGTATTTTAGTCCTTGTGATGTTTGATGTTTATTGTTTTTTTTATGCCTAATTATTGTAGTGTAAACTAAGCTTAATCAACTTGTAACGGAGGGATGTCATATCACACCCTAAACTTTAGGAAGCTTTAGTTTTGGCACCGTTTACTGGAATTGAGTGATTCTTGAACCATTAGAAAGGTGTTGGAACCCTCTTCGAAGTTCATGTTTAATGTTTTTCCTTATTTTGAGTTTAAGCCAAGTCAATGGTGGGTTTTATTTAATGGAAATGCAGATCAGTTAACTTTGGGGACAATTTAGTCTATTAATTAAGTGGAATTTAGAAATTCTAAAATGCCAAAAATGTTCATTTTCGAAAGACGAATCCAACGCAGGTTGAATCGTCAAAATCCGATGAACGAGTCAAAAGTTATGGCCAAAACAGTAAAGCGGGTCAAAAATCTATAGGCAACCGATCGCTCGGTCAGAAGTAGCGATCGATCGGTCCAAAAACCGATCGATCGGTATCTATCGACTGGTCCAGAATTTTGTATGGGAAAAATTTCCAGAGAGTGCTTTTTTGACCGATCGCCCGGTCAAGAGCACCGATCACTCGGTTGAGAACCGATTGATCGGTCATAACCACCAATCGCTCGGTCTTTCGTGATTTTTACAGAATTTCAGTATGGGCTTTTTGGTCTTTTTGTTCTCAGACCTTGAGGCTATAAATAGGGGGTCCTACTCGAAATATTAAAATACTCCACCTAGTTCTAACCTAATTTGGCAAAAAGGGGGAGAAACCCTAGGGTTTTGAGAGAGGGTTTTCTTGGAGAAGGAGGAGATTGATAGGAGATTGCAAGAAAAGTTTGGGAAGCTTCTCCAAATCGTCTCGGGAGCGTTTTGAATCCAAGGGAAGGATTCCTAAGGTCGATATACTATCCTAATCAACTCTATTTTAAGGTTTTATGAATGTGGATGTGCTAAGAATTGTAGAAATAGATAGTTGATGCATTTCCCCTAATTTTCTATGAAATAAGTTAATTATGGATGGGAATGTGAATGGAAATATGGATTTGAATGTGAATAGAATGTATGGAGGATGGGATTAATTTGTGGATGTGGATGAATATATGGATTGTATGGATGAAATTATGATTTGATGAATGCATGAAAAGTAGAGAAACAATTGATTCATATTATATGTGTACACAAGGTGTTTGTGAAAAGGCTTGAATGGATAAATGCGATTATACTCCTATGAAATGGTGGTAAATTGATTATGAATTGTTTAAGGATTATGATAAGATATATATGTGATTGTTTGGTAAGTATATCTAATTATTTGCATGGAAATTGGTAGTCGGGAAGGTAAGAACTTAGAGGAAAATCTCTCAGACCGGGAATTCTCTAACTATTTGGTATGGGACATATAGTGGAGTTTCCATGGTGGGAGATCGGAACCTAAGCAATTACCAACTCGAATATTAATTTCGACACTTAAGCACACAAGCATGTGTATGCGAAGATAAGAGTCTCATAAGTCACACATGTGGACCACAAGCATGAACATGGCATACGTATGACATTCTGAATAAGCATAAGCATGACATGGTCCGTATCCTCCAAGAACGGCATGTCAACCTGATTTCTAAGGCATGGTCCGTATCCGCCAAGAACGGCATGTCTCATTACTGTGTGATCTGAATAAGTGCATAAGGCATGGTCCGTATCCACCAAGAACGGCATGTCTCATTACTGTATGATCTGAATAAGTCCATAAGCATCTCACAAACACGTGGTCTCATAAGCATAAGCAACTCATAAGTGTATTGTCTTCCAAGTCTAAGATTCTCACACGTACACGAGTCAAGGTGATGATATGATGTATATGCGCACACGTTCTTCCGCACTCTGATTATGTTATATGTTTCTGACTAAGTGCAGGTATATCATTATTGTTGGTTGGATTTTATATGCACTGAGTACCTTTGTACTCAGCCGGACTTTGTCTTGGCAGGTTTAGGGCAGGAGTACACGGCAGAGCCATGGGTTGAGGAAGCATACACAGAGGAAGGAGGTGAAGGTGAGCCTTCTGAGGAGGGAGCCGGAGACTTGGGCGGCTACACCTCTTAGTTTTCATTTCTTTTCATTGAGAGAGTTTTGTAATTGACTTTTAGAGGATGTTGCTCAGTAGACTTTTATGGTTGTGTATCAGACTCTTTGGTTTTAGAGTGAGTTGTATATGTTTACCGTAGACTTTTGCTTTTTGATTATAGTTTATATATCGGAAATTTTATTACTCTCATTTTTGAAGATTCGTGTAGTAGCCTTGTATGCATGGTTTTAAGCAGGTTTAAGTAATGTGGCGATTCCAAAGTCCTATTTTAGCCTTGTAGGATTTTGGGGTCGTTACAATAACACATTAGCCTCATGTCTTGACTTGACTAATGCCCGGACTATGGTGGAACGGAACACACTAGTTATTCTTGCTTGACTAATGCCCGGACTATAATGGAACGAAACACATTAGTCTCCTTGCCTTGCCTTGACTAGTGCCCGGACTATGGTGGAACGGACACACTAGTAAATTTTCTTGGTTAGCTAATGCCTGGACTATGATGGAACGGAACACATTAGCTTCATGTTATTCTTGCTTTCTTGACTTGTTTAACTTGTGAGCCAGGTATGACATATCGTAGGATATGCCCTACCCTTGATATTCATGCTTGTTTGACTTGTGAGCCAGGTATGACATATCTTAAGGATATGCCTTACCCTTGACATTCATGCTTGTTTCACAATTCACATTTCTTGTTCTTGTTTTTTCTATTCATGTACTGATACTTAAAAGTTTGGTTTATGCATGCGTGCTTGGTGTGTGTGGCATTCGTGACAATCATACTATCATAGATGAATCATGGGACACATGTTACATTTCAATTCTTTTAATAATCATGTTAACATGAAACAATAAAGCATAATGTGACATTTCTTATAATTGCATAGACATGGAGAATTAAATGAAAACATATAGAGCATTTGTTTTAAAATCACCTTTTTAAGGAAAGCTATACAAATCATATTTCCCAAATCCTTCATTTTATTCTTGGCATTCTCACTCATGCATTTTGTCAAACACCTAATGTGCAACACATTCATAGCCACATTATTTCAAGTTCTTTAAGTTCATATGTTTCGTCAAACACATGGTGTGCGTTTATTATGCGTACAATGCCCATCCAACGTTTTTCATCACATAACACCCATCACATCCATACAGCATCCCATCGCCTCATCCACACATCCACATATCCACAATTTCTTCTTTATCTTGTTTAACTTGGGAATTTAATAAAGCAAATTCAAGAAAAGAATTAACTAAAGAAATCTACAAACATGCTTTTAAAATAAACCTAGGTTATTACTAAAGTAGCTAGTAGGGTGTACTAACCTTGAAGATCAAACCTTGATCTTGAAGAAAATCCTTGGGTTGGGTCCCAAGCTTGAGGAAGAACACTAACTTGAAAGGTGGAGAAACCCTTGCTTGATGGAGGAGGATCCAACTTGAAGACCACACTTGTGGGAGCTTGGGAATTGAGGATTCAAGCTCTTCTTTTTGGTATTGAGAAGCTTAAAGATTGAATTTGGGGGTTTCCTTGATCTTGAGAGAAACCCCCCTTTTGGAAACCTAGGTTTCTTCCATTTTCTCTCAAAAAGTCTTTCTCTAGGTGTTAGAAACCTTGGTCCCCCAAAAATGGGGTATATATAGGTGTTAGGTTAGTGAAAAACCTAAAAAAAAACATTTCTAGGCAATCTCGCTCGAGCGGGCTTCCATCTCGCTCGAGCGGGTTGCTCCTAGGACTCAAAAATTCAAGTTTGGTCAACCTCGCTCGAGCGGGTTTGGATCTCGCTCGAGTGAGTTTGTCTGCAAAAATTCTCTTTGGTATTTTCTCCATAACTTTTGACTTGGTTGTTCGATTTTGACGATTCAACTTGCATTGGATTCATCTTTCAAAGCGGAACAACCTTTATACTTTACACAACTTCAAATTTTGAGTTTTACATTTCCAAAAATGGCTCTAAAGCCGACTGATCTGCAAATGGGTTTCGTCAACCCATATTGCAGCAGATCCGATTTTGGAAATCGGATGTTTGACTCAACCCTGACTCAAAATCTGGAAAAGTAATCAATATGAACCTTGAAGAGGATTCCAATACCTTTCCAAAAATTCAAGAATCACTTGATTCTGATCATCGGTGATCAAACTAGAGCTTTTTGAAGTTGAGGGTAATGCTAAGGCATTCCCATTCTTGACACTTAGAGTATTCTATACTCTACTCCGTCATCCCAAAAATCCATAAATTTAAGAAAACTATTCTTAGGGCTTTAATACATGCCATACACACCATCTACCGATAATCTATCAAAACCAATCATTGGTAACCCTTCAAGACATTAAAATAGGCTTTTAAGCCTTAGACACTATTCACCTACAAGCCATTAAACACTTAAGGTATTTTATACTTTTACTTTTACCCACTTAGATTATCTTTTTACTCTATTTTGAGATTCAAAACACGCACCTAAACCCTCACTTGACTCACCATAATACCAAGAACATGAAGGAAGGCTTTAGGCCTTTATAAACACCATACAAGGGCACTATTCACTAACACTGTTCATTGAACAGTGAACACGAATTTTGGGGTTCTACACTGCCCAGTCGCAAAAATGGACCAGTCATTATTGGGACCCACTTAGACTAAAAATAACACTGAATTGGGACTTGACTATTAGATACAAAATTGTCCCCCTTTGAATTTTGAGTCTAATGGAAATTGAATCACCCAATTCCGATAAGGGAATCAAAAGTTATAGTCGAAATACCGAGAGGAAAAAATGGAGTTCTATCCAACCGATCTGGTAGAGCATCTAGTCGATCAGGAGGGCCATCCAGTCGATCAGACAAGCTTTGTGATCGATTGGATGGAAGAAAAAATGCCCAGAACGTGATTTTTTACTGTAACAACTATATTCTTGATTGCACTATAATTTGAGATGGTTTATGAACTAAAACAACTAGAGTGATTAATCTATCAATTCACAATCATTCACCAAGATCCAAAGCTCAAATCTATCATGAAAAATCTACAATCCCCAATACTCTATTTTTTGAGCTAAAATCCAATCCATCTTCTAAGAGATTTCTTAGAGTTTGTTATTTCATTCTTATCCAACTCTAAATGAGTTTTGTATTTCAGATTCAAATCCAAATCTTTACAGTGTAAAGGTTCATCCTTGGCCTCAAAGGATTGTGAAGGTTTAATCCTAAGTCATAAAAGGATTGTGTAACGAGTTGGTCACTACCCGCAAAGTTGACTAAGTCGAGGGAGGATTGTTCCCTTGCATGGTTTGATCTCGACATGGAAGAGAGATTGTAACAGTTTGGGCTTCACCCAGAAGAAGTCTGTGTGATTGAGGATCGTAGTGGAATCCTCTAAGAGGATATAGCTTGAGGCGTGGAGTAGGCGGGATTTGCTGAACCTCAATAACAAATCTGTATTTGCATTCCTTAACTCTTTCTTTTATTTCTCTTGCATTACTTTGATTAATTAGTTTTGAATACAAAAATCCTAGTTGCTTTTTCCTTTGTTCTTTGAATTCTGCATTAAGAGGTGAACCAAATTTTATTTTTACCATAGACCCTATTCACCCCCCCTCTAGGGTCAGAATACTGGGCAACAAAAACTGCTTTCCTAAATGTAATGTTAGAAGAAGACACCTATATGAAGCAACCTAAGGGCTTCATTGCTCCTAACTAGGAGAACATGGTATGCAAGCTAAGCAAGTCAATATATGGTTTGAAACAAGCTTCTAGAAGCTAGAACCAAAGATTTGATCTTTCGATCAAAGAATTTGGATTACAAAATAATTTAGAGGAATCTTGTATTTACAACAAGGATAGTGGGAAAGCGGTAGTATACCTTGTTCTCTATGTAGATGACATCCTACTCATTGGGAATGATATAGGGATGTTGTCATCAGTTAAGATTTGACTTTCTCAACATTTTTCA
Source organism: Tetracentron sinense (assembly GCA_015143295.1). Classification (NCBI taxonomy): domain Eukaryota; kingdom Viridiplantae; phylum Streptophyta; class Magnoliopsida; order Trochodendrales; family Trochodendraceae; genus Tetracentron; species Tetracentron sinense. The sequence continues at coordinate 17,771,411 of CM026562.1, forward strand.
ATGAAAGATTTGGAAGAGGCATCCTATATTCTCAGAATTAAGATCCTTAGAAATAGAAAATGTCGGATGTGGGATTGAGCAAAACTTCCTACATTGGCAAGATCTTGTCAAGGTACAGTATGAGTGATTGTAAACCAACTCTCATTCCCTTTAGACATGATGTTACTTTGTTGAAAAAGATGGCTTATAAGTCAGCTGATGAGATCGAGCAGATGAAGAGGTGCCCATATGCTTCGGCAGTTGGGAGCCTCATGTATGCCATGCTGTACTAGACCAGATATCTATCATGCAATGGGAGTTGTTTGTCGGTTCCAAAGCAATCCAGGAGTCAATCATTGGACTGCTCTGAAGCACATCATGAAGTACCTAAAAAGGACTAGGGATTATATGCTAACTTTTCAATCAAGAAGATGAAACATGTGGAGAGGAAGTATCATCTCATTCATCAGATTATTGATGTAAGCACCCAATGTTTACACCCTGACTTAGCCCTGGTTAGTATCTTTTAACCATGGTTATCCCCATCTGAGCCCCGGTCCAATCCTAACCCTAGGTAAACCCTGGTCAAACCCTAATCAAGCCCTAAACCCTAGGTAAACCATGATCAAACCCTATGCTTAACCTTAGGTGAACCCTAGTCCTAACCTTATTCAAGCCCTAAACCATAGATAATCCCAAGAAAAACCCTAGACTAACCCTAGGTAAACCCTGGTCAAACCCTAATCAAGCCCTAAACCCTAGGTAAACCATGATCAAACCCTATGCTTAACCTTAGGTGAACCCTAGTCCTAACCTTATTCAAGCCCTAAACCATAGATAATCCAAAGAAAAACACTAGACTAACCCTAGGTAAACCCTGATCGAACCTTAGGCCTAACCCTAGGTAAACCCTAGGCCTAACCTTAGTTAAGCCCTAAACCATAGGCATTTCCAAGTAAAACCCTAGACTAACCCAAGGTAAACCTTGATCAAACCCTAGGCCTAACCATAGTTAAACCCTAGTCAAACCCTAATTCAGCCCTAAGGCCCAAAACCCTCAAATCTGAAGCCTTGAAACCTCTGTAGGTCCAAACAAGGGCCCACGAGCCTTTAGAACCCAATGCAGTGGGGCCCACATGCTTTTTTTTGAAAATACAAAAAATGGCGGTAATAACTTTACCGCCATTACCAAATATAGCAAAGTGAACAGTGAATCAAGCCAATCGTGGGAGGGTTGGGTCTGGTTTAGCAAAAAATGGGTAATGGCGGTAGAGTTTCTACTGTTATTCCTTGTTTAGGCTAAACCAGGAATGACGGTAAAAACTTTACCGTAATTCTCATTTTTCTGTAAATAAGCATACTGGCACCTCCTGCAACCTTCTTGCTGCACCTCCCCAGTGTTCTCAACTTCTGCAAAAACCCCAAAATGCCTCAGGGTGTCATGACCCAAAATCCCCCCTAGGAGTTAGGAGACTTTTGGCTCATGACCGCCATGTCATAACATCTGGTCATTACACATAAGGCGAACATACCATCCTGTAAGAGATTACAAGGCATACTAAAAGATGAATTTGAAAATTTCTTTATAACATAAACCTACGATTTGTATTCCAAGTCTGAACCAATAGATTTATACAAAATATAAGTCTAAAGTGGACATTCCCCACTTTCAAAATACACACCCTCTCCCTCACATCACTTAATAATAGTCTAGATAGGGCCTCCTATCTTGAGCTCCATCATCCTGGTGATGATCCATGGCATGCTCCAACTCGTAGTACTCCTCTTCTATCCAAGGCTCAAGAGCATGTGCATCCACAGAACCTACCGAAGTCAATAATTCGGCTGAGCATGGAATACTCAGTATATACAAACTACTAAATAGCATTACCATAAACCTCAAGAATAGCACATGCACACATCAGAGCAAAATAGGCGAAAGCAAAGTGAAGTGAGCATATAACTTAGAGCAGTTCATAAAACAGATAACATGTGAGCATTTCTTTACAGGACACATATCATTGAGCATTTCACTAGCCATATACTTTGAGCCATAACAATGAGTGATTCGCAAAACCGATACTTTGCAATCAAGGAGGTAATACTTTACAAGCAAGGAGGTAAACTCCCTTGAGTTGAAAACAAAACGATACTTTACAAGCAAGGAGGTAAACTCCCTTGAGTCAAAACAAAGCGATACTTTACAAGCAAGGAGGTAAACTACCTTGAGTTCAAAACAAAGTGATACTTTACAAGCAAGGAGGTAAACTCCCTTGAGTCAAAACAAAGCGATACTTTACAAGCAAGGAGGTAAACTCCCTTGAGTTCAAAACAAAGCGATACTTTACAAGCAAGGAAATAAACTCCATTGAGTCAAAATCATTCTTTTAGCAAAGCCACTTTTGAGAAAAACCCCTTTTTGCAAAACCATGATACCTTAACTTAGAAGAAAACCCTTTTGAGCAAATTCATACTTTGAGAAAAACCCATGCTTTGAGAAAATCCCTCTTTTATCAAAACCGTCCTTTCTGGCAAAATCCATACTTTAATCAAAACTATACTTTGAGTTACAACCATCCTTTAAGTTCATATATCCTTATGAGCAATTCAATAACCATAGAAACCTTTAAACATAATAGTAAAACCAATATCATTCACGACTACAATTCAATTTCTACTATTTCTTAACAATTCATAGCAAAACAATTTAGTAGAGTGTATCTACCTTAAAAAGGAAGTTTTTACACTTCTGTGGACTGAATCAAGCTTGGTTGAAGCTATGGAAAATCTGGGTTTGAAAACCCCCTTCTTCAAGAACATGCACAATATTTCTTTGGAGAAATTCTAAGCTTGTGGAATCACCTTGAAGATGAATTTCGAGCTTCAGAACACTCAAAGAATGAAGCTTGAGCTTCTAAAATAAGGTTGGGACCTCACTTGAGCTTGGGAGAAAATGCACGAACACTTTGAAACTAACAGAGCTTTCCTTCTTCTTCAATCTCTCTCTCAATTGATTCAAGGGTTTAGTAACCCTTACCCACAAAAATCAGGCCCTATTTATGGCCTAAAGGTTGCCAGAAATCCCAAAATATCTTAGGAAAATATCCCAAAATATCTCCCAAGGTCGGTGGAAGATTTCTGGGTTGTTACAGGGTCGTTTTTGGCATTTTCGGGGCTGACTCGTCGACAAGTGACTGTAACGCCCGAGTCTAGGAACCAGGGTAATTCTATTATTTTGTGCATTTTAGTCATTTTTAAGGATGTCATGATATGAGTTCATGGGCATGAGATGCATAACATATGATATGAGTGACATTCAAATATTCCCCAATGGTTGTCAGGTACGTTTTTGTCTTTTTGTTAAATTTCTATGAGAGCATTTTATTAGTTAGGGGTTTTTTTTTTTTTTTTAAATAAAAATAAGAAAATTGGGAGGTTATTTCTTGTATTTTGGCCTTGATTCCGTTATTTTCCAATAATGCCCTTAGACCATTTAAGTCCTTGGAAGAACACTTAAGGGTAAAAATGACTTTTTACCATTTAAGGGGGAGGAGATAAGAAGAGATTCTGAAATTTACGGGACAATATCTAATACTGTCTTTAATCCCTGGCTTATATTGAGAACTCATTCTCTTTGATACTTTTAGTCAAACTTGGACTTGCAAAACATTTTAGAAATTCTTTAAAAGAAATAATAATAATAATTACATTTCTTTTATACAGAAAATAAATTCCTCGATAAAACCATTTCATCGATAAATACCAGCGCTGGGTTTTCAAGTCCGGTTTTGACAAGTATCAACTCAATATTATTTACTCTACAAGAGTAGTGGAATCCTTGTCGAGCGTACACACACTTCTTCCAGTACAACGTAGATAACCCAACGAGCCCGTATTTAGTCCGGTGTGTTGGACATTGACGATTGACTACATCAAAGCTACATAGGCAAATACTAGAGAAGATGTCGACCTCTCAGGTTAAGGACAATCTGTCAAATGGACTACCCTAAATATAAAGACAATACATTTCTAAGGGTATCCACTGAGCGATCCAGTTGCAATATAAGTATTTGTTACTTATATCCACATCTTAGTCAAGAGACCCTTCTCTCAGTGATTGAGATTCATCACTCCATCATATGGAACTAACAATGTGTAAGTTATTAGGAATACATTGTCCAGATGCATCCTGATTAACTTAGAACAATTTTAGGTCTACAAGGAACTGGAAAAACCATATCTCCTTAGCAATCAGTTATCAACTAATTGAATGGTTTTCCTACAATGTTACCTAAGGGACAAAGTAGTCTCATCCAATGAGATACTTTTGATATATTACCCAATGTAGAAGACAATGTGTGAATGTAAAATATGCATTTATTGATTAAAAATAGATAAATACAATTCCGGAATGGCTTTGTGGGCATATATGTCTAACATAAGGATGTATTGAAGTACAAACATTAGAAGAAATAGGATTGAAATCCAACCCCTGCTTTGCGAATGGTGGAAAGTTATAGGTTTAGGCCATAACATAGTTGAGATATATAGATTTCGGCCATCGCAGTGCCCAAATTTGGCATACGACATCGGATTCCCTCGACACAAAATCCAATACTTAGGATGTATTGAAATACATGGGTTAGAAGAAATGGGAATGAAATCTCACCTCCGGTTTGCAAATGGTGGAAGGTTATGGTTTTAGGCCATAGTATAGTTGATAAACATGAATTTCGGCCATCAAGGTGCCCATATTGGGCATAGGACCACGGATATGCTCGAAACCCACTCCAATACTTAGGATGTATTGAAATAAACATGTTACAGGAAACAGGATCAAAATTTGACCCCCGGTTTTGAAATGGTAGATGGTTGTGGGTTTAGTCCAAAGTATAGTGGAGAAACATTGATTCTGGCCGTCTCGATATCCAAATCGGTTATACGACCTCGGATTCGCTCGAAACCAACTCCAACACTTAGAATGTATAGAATTACATGGGTTGAAACAAATGGGATCAAAATCCGACCCACGGTTTGGAAATGGTGGAAGGTTGTGGACTTATGCCAAAGTATAGTTGAGAAATATGGATTTCGGCCATCGCGGTGCCCATATCGGGCGTACGACCTCGGATTCATTCAAAACCCACTCCAACACTTAGGATGTATTAAAATACTCACGTTAGAAGAAACATGATCGAAATTCGACCTCCAGTTTGGAAATGGTGAAGGTTGTGGTTTTAATCTAAAGTATAGTTGAGAAATATGGATTTCGGCCGTCTCGATGCCCAAATCAGTCATACGACCTCGGATTCGCTCATAACCAACTCCAATAATTAGGATGTATTGAATTACATGTGTTAAAAGAAATAGGATCGAAATCCGACCCACGGTTCGGAAATAGTGGATGGTTGTGCATTAAGCCGACCTATACTATCTAAGTATGCATTTGGGCCATCTAGGAGCCCAAATAAGGAATACGACTTTTGAGTAGCTCGAAACCAACTCCAACATTGAGGATGTATTGCAGTACATGCATTAGAAGAAACATGATCGAAATCTGACCCTGGGTTTGGAAATGGTGAAAGGTTGTGGATTTAGGCCAACCTATACTATCTAAGTATGGATTTCGGCCATCTCGGTGCCCAAATCAAACATACGACCTTAGATTCGCTCGAAACAAACTCTAACACTTAGGATGTATCGAAATACATGCATTAGAAAATATGGGAACCAATTTTGACCCCCAGTTTTGAAATTGTGAAAGGTTATAGGTTATAGGTTTAGGACAAAGTATAGTTGAGAAATATGGATTCCAGCCGTCTCGGTGCCCAAATCAGCCATACGATCTCGAATTCACTCGAAACCAACTCCAATAGTTAGGATGTATTTAATTACATGTGTTGAAATAAATGGGATCGAAATCCGACCCACGGTCTGGAAATGGTTGAAGGTTGTGGGTTAAGCCAACCTATACTATCTATGAATTTCGGCCATCTTGGTTCCCAAATCGGGCATACGACTTTTGAGTCACACGAAAACAACTGCAACATTAAGGATGTATTTAAGTACATATATTAGAAGAAACAGAATCGAAATCCGACCCCCGGTTTGGAAATGGTGGAGAGCTATGGGATTAGGCCAAATAATAGTTGAGAAACAAGGATTTCGGCCATCTTGGGGCCCAAAACAGGCATACGACTTCGGAGTCGCTCGAAACAAACTCCAACATTAAGGATGTATTGAAGTACTTGCATTAGAAGAAACATGATCAAAATCTGACCCCGGGTTTGGAAATGGTGAAAGGTTGTGGGTTTAGGACAACCTATACTATCTAAGTATGGATTTCGGCCATCTCCGTGCTCAAATCGGACGTACGACCTCAGATTCGCTCGAAACCAACTCAAACACTTATGATGTATTCAAATATATTTATTAGAAAATATAGGATCAAAATTTGACCCCTAGTTTTGAAATGGTGGAAGGTTATAGGTTTAGGCCATAGTATAGTTGAGAAATATGGATTTCGGCCATCTCGCTGCTCAAATCGGGCAAACGACCTCGGATTCGCTCAAAACCAACTGCAACACTTAGAATGTATTCAAATTAACATGCCAGAGGAAATAGGATCGAAATCCGACCCCCGGTTTGAAAATGGTGGAAGGTTGTGGGTTTAGGCCAATTTATACTATCTAAGTAGGTATTTCGGTCATCACGATGTCCAAATCGGGCATACGACCTTGATTCGCTCGAAACTAACTCCAACACTTAGGATGTATTAAAATACACTCGTTAGAAGAAACAGGATAGAAATCTGTCCAGCGGTTTAAAAATGGTGGTAGATTATAGGTTTAGGCCATAGTATTGTTAAGAGATGGATTTTGGCCATCTCGATGCCCAAATCAGGCTGACGACCTCAGAGTCGCTCGAAACCAACTCCAACTTAGGATGTATTAAAATAATCACATTAGAAGAAACAAGATCGAAATCCGACCCCCAGTTTGGAAATGGTGGACTGTTACGGGATTAGGCCAAATAATAGTTGAGAAACCTGTATTTCGGCCATCACGGTGCCCAAATCGGGCATACGAGCTCAGTTTCGCTCGAAACCAACTCCAACACATAGGACGTATTAAATTTGACGTGTTTAAAGAAATAAGATCAAAATCCGACCCACGGTTTGGAAATGGTGGAAGGTTGTGGGTTAAGCCAACCTATACTATCTATGTATGCATTTCGGCCATCTTGGTGCCGACATCGCACATACGACTTTTGAGTCGCACAAAACCAACTCCAACAATAAGGATGTATTGAAATACATGCATTAGAAGAAACAGGATCGAAATCTGAACTTCATTTTGCAAATGGTGGAGAGCTATGGGATTAGGCCAAATAATAGTTGAGAAACATGGATTTCGGCCATCTCTAGGCCCAAATCGGGCTTACGGGCTTGGATTCGCTTGACACCAACTCCAACACTTAGGATGTATTCAATTACATGTGTTTAAAGAAATGGGATCAAAATCCGACCCCCAGTTTGGAAATGGTGGAAGGTTATGGGTTTAGGCCAAAGTATAGTTGAGAAACGTGAATTTCGGCTATCTAGGTGACCATATTGAACATATGACCCCGGATATGCTCGAAACCCACTCCAATACTTAGGATGTATTGAAATACACACGTTACATGATACAAGATCAAAATTTGACCCCCGGTTTGGAAATGGTGGAAGGTTGGGGGTTTAGTCCAAAATATAGTTGAGAAACATCGATTTTGGACGTCTCGATACCAAATCGGCCATACGACCTCGGATTCGCTCGAAACGAACTCCAACACTGAGGATTTGTTGAATTACATGTGTTGAAACAAATGGGATTGAAATCCGACCCACGGTTTAGAAATGGTGGAAGGTTGTGGACTTAGGCCAAAGTATAGTTGAGAAATATGGATTTCGGCCATCTCGGTGCCCATATCGGGCATACGACCTCGGATTCGCTCAAAACTCACTCCAACACTTAGGATGTATTGAAATACTTCACGTTCGAAGAGACAAGATCAAAATTCGACCTCCGGTTTGGAAATGGTGAAAGTTGTCGGTTTAGTCCAAAGTATAGTTGACAAATATGGATTTCGACCGTCTCGATGCCCAAATCAGGCATACGACCTCGGATTCGCTCAAAACCAACCCCAACAGTTAGGATGTATTGAATTACATGTGTTGAAACAAATGAAATCGAAATCCGACCCACGGTTTGGAAATGGTGGAAGGTTGTGGGTTACGCCAACCTATACTACCTAAGTATGCATTTCGGCCATCTCAGTGCCCAAATCAGACATACGACCTCAGATTCGCTCGAAACCAACTCTAACACTGAGGATGTATTCTAATACATGCATTAGAAAATATGGGATCAAAATTTGACCCCCAGTTTGGAAATGATGAAAGGTTATAGGTTTAGGCCATAGTATAGTTAAGGAATATGGATTTCGGCCATCTTGGTGCCCAAATCGGGCACACGCCCTCGGATTCGCTCGAAACCAACTCCAAAACTTAGGATGTATTGAATTACTTTCACTGAAACAAATGGGATCTAAATCCAACCCACGGTTTGGAAATGGTGGAAGGTTGTGGGTTTAGGCCAACCTATACTATCTAAGTATGGATTTCGGACTTCTTGTAGGCCAAATCGGGCATACGACTTCGGATTCACTTGAAACCAAATCCAACCCTAAGAATTTATTGAAGTACACGCATTAGAAGAAACAGGATTCAAATCCAACCCCCGTTTTGCGAATGGTGGAAATTTATAGGTTTAGGCCATAGCATAGTTGAGAAATATGGATTTCGGCCATCTCGGTGCCCAAATTGGGCATACGACATCGGATTCGCTCAACACAAACTCCAATACTTAGGATGTATTGAAATACATGGGTTAGAAGAAACGGGATCAAAATCCGACCCTTGGTTTTGAAATGGTGGAAGGTTATGGGTTTAGGCCGAAGTATAGTTGATAAACATGAATTTCGGCCATCTAGGTGCCCATATTGGGCATAGGACCACGGATATGCTCGAAACCCACTCCAATACTTAGGAAGTATTGAAATACACACGTTACAAGGAACAGGATCGAAATTTGACCCCTGGTTTTGAAATGGTGGAAGGTTGTGGGACTAGTCCAAAGTATAATTGAGAAACATGGATTCTGGCAGTCTCGATACCCAACTCGGCCATACGACCTCGGATTCACTCGAAACCAACTCCAACACTTAAAATGAATTGAATTACATGTGTTGAATCAAATGGGATCGAAATCCGACTCACGGTTTGGAAATGGTGGAACGTTGTGGACATAGGCCAAAGTATAGTTGAGAAATATGAATTTCGGCCATCTCGGTGCCCATATCGGGCATACGACCTCGGATTCGCTCAAAACCAACTCCAACACTTAAGATGTATTGAAATACTCGCATTAGAAGAAACAGGATCGAAATTTGACCTCCGGTTTGGAAATGGTAAAGGTTGTGGGTTTAGTCCAAAGTGTAGTTGAGAAATATGGATTTCGGCTGTCTCAATGCCCAGATCAGCCATATGACCTCGGATTCGCTCATAACCAGCTCCAACTTTAGGTTGTATTGAATTGCATGTGTTGAAATAAATGGGATCGAAATCTGACCCACGGTTTGGAAATGGTGGAAGGTTGTGGGTTAAGCCAACCTATACTATCTAAGTATGCATTTCGGCCATCTTGGTGCCCAAATCGGGCATACGACTTCGGAGTCGCTCGAAACCAACTCCAACATTAAGGATGTATTGAAATATATGCATTAGAAGAAACATGATCGAAATCTGACCCCCAGTTTGGAAATGGTGCAGAGCTATAGGATTAAGCCAAATAATAGTTGAGAAACATGGATTTCGGCCATCTCGGGGCCCAAATCGGGCATACGAGTTGGGATTCGATCAAAAAACTCCAACACTTACGATATATTGAATTACACGTGTTTAAAGAAATGGGATCGACATCCAACCCACTGTTTCTGTCACGACCCAAAATACCCCCTAGGAGTTAGGGATACTTTAGCTTGGACCGCCGTATCATACCCTCCTTATGACACATAAGGCACATATACTTACGATCCTGTCAAAGTACACAAGTTGTGAAACATAGCGGAAACGATTTATAATATACTCCTCTAATTCAATCCAAGTCTGGACCAACATAACATATCCAAAAATATGGAGTGGACAAGTCCCACTCTCAACATACTCAAAATATCAGTATTATCTCCCTCCCTCTCTTAATAGAAATCAAAATCGAGTCGCTTATCCTGCGATCCATCATCATGGTAGTGGTCCATAGAGGGCTCCGGATCATAGTAATCTTCCTCTATCCAAGGCTCCATACCACATACATCGAATGGAACACATGCACCTGTCGAAGTCAATTGTTAGCTGAGCATGGAATACTCTGTGATATACAAACTACTAACTAACAGTGAATAATATCATGAACATGCATAAGCGTAGAGAATGACATTCGTGAAAGTAGTACCAAAATCCCTTTCTTAACAGTATTCGCATGAAAACAAAACCAAGTAAATCTTGTCAATTGATAATAATATGTCTTGTGAGTTCTTGTGAATTCTTGTGAAAGTTGGGATCCCTTGTGAGCATGCGAGGATCTGATTATGCATGATTTTCTTGTGAGCTTGTGAGACATGACTACTTGTGAGTTCATGTAAAGTGGGATTCCTTGTGAGCTTTGAAACGATCTTAGAACTTGTCACTTACCAACCCATAGTTTAGCTTTATCGCTTGTGAGCTTGTGAGAATTCTTTTAATCAAAACCTTGCTTATTAACTTTTAGAAATACCTTTTCTTGTGAGAAAACATCGGATCATGCGAGACTTGTGAATATCATGCTAAACTTGTGAACATAGGTGCATATAGTACTTGTGAATGCCATGGTGATCTTAGAAAGCTTGTAAACATGGCATCATATTCATTGAAATCAATACTAGTGATAGCTTACATCTCATATTCAAGTCATCATCCAATTCATCCAAGAACACCCTTAAACATAGTGATTTGCTTTAAAAATAATAAGACAAGGTAGGTAGTAAAGTATATCTATCTAAAATGGAAGTTTTTACACTTCTGTGAAACAAGAATCAAGCTTGAGGAAGCTTGGTTGATGCTTTGAGAAAGCTGGAAAATCTGAAATCCCGTTTTCAAGACACTAACAGAATTTTCTTTGGAAACTTCTAAGCTTAAGAATCACTTTGGGGATGAAATCCAAACTTTAAAACATCAAGGAAGCAAGAAGGACTCTTCCTTTGGTGGAAAACATGAACTCAAGAACATCCAAGAATTACCTTAGCTTCCTTCTTCTTCTTCTCTTTCAATCTCTCAAAAAATCCAAGCTCATGGTTTGTAAACCCTAAGACACGAATTTAGGATCCTATTTATAGCCTAAAGGTTGGCAAAATATCCCAAAAGATCTCCCAAGGTCGGTGGAAAAGTTCTGGACGTTTTTACCATCGTCTGGGTTGAATTCGTCGATGAATTTCAGCCCCCGAGCAACTTCGTCGACGAATTTGGGTCCCCTTCAGCAATTCGTCGCCGAAATTGCATGACAAGCTCCTGGTTTTTCCTGCTTTGGTATTTTGAGCATAACTTTTGACTCGCTTTTCCGATTTTGACAATTTAACTTGCGTTGGATTCTTCTTTCAAAGGGCTAAAACTTTCATGTTTTATAAATTTTCTAATTCTTCTGTCTTCATAGACCAAACTACCCTTAAAGATGACTGGTCTGAAAATGGAATTCAGCAGCCCAGATTTTCAGTAGACTCGTCTCCAGAAATCTGACATTTGACCCATCCTCGACTCAAAATATGAAAATGTGATAAACATGAACCTAGAAGAGGGTTTCAATACCTTTCCAGAAATTCAAGAATCACTCAATTTTGATCAGTGGTGAGAATTCTAGAGCTCGTCAAAGTTGAGGGTATGTTTATGCATTCATTTCTTTGACACTTAGAGTAAACCATACTCTCACTTTTCATTTATCCCAAACCCTCAAAACACTTTCCATACATATTTTGATTCATTCAATACCTCTTTTCATTATAAAACTTGAACCCATAATTTCATTAAGGCTTTAGGCCTTGAAGGCACTATTCACACGAACAGTGAACCTAAATTCCGGGGCTCTACATCCTCCCCCCCTTATAGAAATTTCGTCCTCAAAATTAGGATAGTACAAAAACATACCAAGGAACAAAATACATGGAATCTAACAAAAGAACTATACAAACAAGTGAGGGTACTTTTCTCTCACTTCGGCCTCACACTACCATGTAGCCTCTTCCTTGGAATGATGTTGCCATTTCACAAGGACAAGTGGAATTGTCTTGTTGCGCAAGACTTGATCTCGACGATCCAAGATCTGAGCCGGTTGCTCCACTAATGTGAGATCCTCTCGAATCTCCACAGGATCAAGATCAATGACATGCAAAAGGTCCGACACATATTTCCTGAGCATGGAAATATGAAAGACATTATGGACCGCCGCCATGTGAGGAGGTAAAGCCACTTTGTAAGCAACCTCTCCAAAGCGTGTGAGCACCTCAAAAGGTCCAACATACCTCGGGCTGAGCTTCCCCTTCTTGCCAAACCTCATAATTCCTCGGCTCAGAGAAATCTTCACAAAGACTTGATCCCCAACCTGGAATTCCAAGTCTCTACGGCGACTGTCCGCATAGTTCTTATGCCTGTCCTGGGCAGTCTTCAACCTCTCCCGAATGACCCTGACTATCTTGGCAGTCTTCTCGATCAACTCAGGACCCAAAACCTTTCTCTCTCAAACCTCATCCCAGTAGAGAGGAGACCGGAAACTTCGCCCATACAAGGCCTCGAAAGGTGCCATCTGGATGATCGCCTGATAACTATTGTTGTAGGCGAACTCAACCAAAGGCAAATGATCCTCCCAACTACCCTGGAAGTCTAGCATGCAAGCTCTGAGCATATCTTCAATCACCTGGTTCACCCTCTCAGTTTGCCCATCAGTCTGAGGATGAAAGGCGGTGCTGAAATCTAATCGAGAACCCATAGCACTCTGAAAGCCCTTCCAGAACTTGGAAGTAAACCTCGGGTCCCGATCAGAGACAATGGTGACTCGCACACCGTGCAGCCGAAGCACCTCCTTGGTGTATAAAGCCACAAGCTGACTCATGCTGTAGGTAGTCCGATATGGTAAGAAATGCGTAGACTTTGTTAATCGATCTACGACAACCCAGATAGCATTGGAGCCCCTTTCCATCCTTGAAAAAACAACTATGAAATCCATCGAGATATTCTCCCATTTCCATTCAGGAATGGGGAGGGACTGTAAAAGACTTACTGGCCTCTGATGCTCGACCTTCACCTGCTGGCACACCAAACATCTAGAAACATACTCTGTGACTTCCCTGTTCATGTTTCACCACCAGTAATGCCTCTTGAGATTCTGGTACATCTTAGTACCTCCAGGATGCACCGTGTACTTGGACCGATGAGCCTCGTCCAAGATCTCATTCCTCAACACCGCGTCGGTGGGAACACACAACTTGCCTTTGAACGTGATGGCACCATCACCATTCAAAGCAAACTCCTGACTGCCACTACTAACTGACTTATCTCGGTAAGCAAGTAACTCTATATCTGAACTTTGCAACTCCTGAATCCAAACCAGGATATAAGGTTTGACAGTAAGGTTAGCCATGACTGGCCCAAAAGTAGGAATGCTGAAGCTAGTATCGAGGTTCACCATTACCTCCAACATCTTCCACTCGTGAACCATCATGTGGGCCAAGTGTCCAGGAGGCTTCCTACTAAGAGCGGCTGCTACCACATTCACCTTACCCGGGTGGTATTGGATAGCGCAGTCGTAATCCTTCAAAAACTCCAACCATCTACACTGCCTTAGATTCATCTCTTTCTGGGAAAACAAGTACCTTAAGCTCTTGTGGTCTGTAAACACATCAAACTGTTCCCCATAAGGTAGTGACGCCAAATCTTCAGCTTAAAGACAACTACAGCAAGCTATAGATCATGCGTAGGATAGTTCTTCTCATGGTCTTTCAACTACCGTGAAGCATATGCTATAACCTTCCCATGCTGCATTAGTACGCATCCTAGACCGATCAATGAAGCATCGCGCTATAAACTACAAAACCATCGCTCCCAGATGGTACTGTAAGCACAGGGGCTGTAGTAAGCCTCTTCTTCAACTCCTTGAAGCTTGCCTCACACTTCTCGCTCCAAGAAAACTTAGTGTTCTTCTTTGTAAGGTAGGTAAGCGGAGCCGCTAAGTTGGAGAACCCTTCCACAAATCTCCTGTAGTACCCAGCCAGGCCGAGAAAACTGCGAATCTCGGTGACACTCTTCGGCCTCTCCCAGTTCATCACTGCAACTATCTTCGTAGAGTCGACTGAGATACCCCCCGACAGATACCACGTGGCCAAGGAACGCCACCTTCTCCAACCAGAACTCACACTTGCTCAATTTAGCATACAGGCAATGCTCTCGAAGAGTCTGCAACGTAAGGCGGAGATCTCTCGCATGATCGTCCCGTGTCTTGGAATACACAAGGATATCATCAACAAACACGATCACACATCGATCAAGAGATAATCTGAATACCCGGTTCATCAAATCCATGAAAGTAGCAGACGCATTCGTCAGACCAAAAGGAATGACCAGGAACTCGTAGTGCCCATACCGAGTCCTGAAGGCAGTCTTGGGAACATCTTCGGCCATGATCTTCAACTGATGATACCGAGATCGAATATCAATCTTCGAGAAGAACCTCACTCCCTTGAGTTGATCGAACAAGTCGTCTATCCGAGGCAATGGATAACGATTCTTGATCGTGACCTTGTTTAATTGCCTATAGTCAATGCACATCCGCATCGACTCATCCTTTTTCTTCACGAAGAGTACAGGAGCTCCCCATGGTGAAACACTCGGCTGAATGAAGCCAAGGCCCTACAATTCCTCCAATTGCTCCTTCAACTCCTTAAGCTCAATAGGGGCCATCCTGTATAGAGCCCTAGAAATCGAAGCAGTACCAGGAGTAAGCTCAATAGCGAGCTCTATCTTTCGATCAGGAGGCAATCTTGGTAACACCTCTGGAAACACGTCCAAGTACTCACTTACTACCGGAATGACTGAGGAGTCTCGTACTTCCAAACTCGATAGACTAAGGGCAGCAAGGCGACCGATGTCTCTCCTCCATAGCCCTTGGAAATGAAATGGCTTCTTCCCAATTGGTTTGAAGTTCACCATCTTCTCGAAGCACGCTACATGCCCATGGTGAGTCGAGAGCCAATCCATCCCGAGAATGACATCAAAGTCTAGGTCTTGGAACTCAAGGATGATCAGATTGACTAGCAACTCACGCTGCTCAACTTGCACAACACAACCCCGATACACTTTGTCTACATCAACCGTCTTGCCGAGCGGAGTCGAAATAGACAACTCCTGGGGCAATCGACTCGGCTCTGAGGCAAAGCCCTTGGCAAAGCTTGGCGAGATAAAAGAATGTGATGATCTAGTGTCGATCAACACTTGGGCTAAACACTCGCTAATGAGCAAGGCGCCTGAATATTTAAACTAACTTACGTCAATAAATCTCACAAGTCACATATATCATATAGGTAGCATGTTTGTACAAGCATGTATATACATCACATACAGTCAACATTTCATAAATTTGAACAATTCAACTTGAGCGTACCTTGCACAACATCATCTGATGCATGTGCATCCTGCTCGGTCATGACGAAAACTCGACCCTGATTCGCCTGGTGAGGTGGTTGGGTGGGCCGTGGAGGTCGAGAAGCCTGTGAAGACCCCTACTGTGTGGTCCGCCTAAGTGGAGGTCGGACTCCCTGAGGTGTGGCTTGCAACTCCCTCTTCAGGCAATCCCTGATCATGTGGCCTTGCTCGCCACAATGGAAACAACCACCTGAGAGTTTACGGCACTCTCCTGCCCTGTGTCACTTGCCACACGTGGCACATTCATCAAAAGAAAACGATGTTGAGGAAGCTGGCGGTGTATATCTGGGGGCCTGCGAAACAACAGAGCGCGGTGCCTGTGGGGCAAAAGGAGGCCTCTGAGCCAGCATAGGCTGAGAAGTCTGGAATAGAGCAGTCCTAGCCCTCTTCTCAGGCTGTGCTGAGCCACTAGACTGTCCTCGGGCATGCCTCTTCTGAAGCTACTATCCCTTCTCTTGAGAAACTCTGCAAAATTCCTCTCAGTGATCTTCGCCTTCCCCACAATATCTTTCCAGGTCTCCACCTGAAACATAGAAACCTGGTCTCGGATAAAAGACCACAACCCATCCTCAAACTTTCTGACTCGCATACTCTCAGTAGCGATCAGATGTGGAGCAAATCTCGACAATCCGATGAACTTCGCCTCGTACTTGGCTACGCTCGCCTCTCCTTGCTCGAGGAGCACAAACTCTCTCACCTTCTGCTCTCTGACAAATCTGGAGAAATATTGCTCATAGAATACATCTAAGAACTCACCCCATATCCAGGGTAACCCTGCCTTCGCAACATCCCGATGCCTCTGGGCAGCTCTCCACCAATGCTCGGCTTCACCCTCCATCATGAAGGAAGCCCACTCGATTTGCTGCTCATCTGTACAATGGAGGGCCTTGAAGATCTTCTCCAGCTGCATAATCCATGTCTCTGAAACCAGGGGATCCAAAGTCCCATAAAAATTAGGAGGCCACAGTCTCCGAAAAGCCTCTAGTCCTGAGGTATGATGCACCAGAGGAGGTACAGGAGTCGCAGTAGTAGCAGCAGTAGGCCTAGCTACCAATATAGCTAAGGTCTCTGGGATCGAACTAAAGGCCTGAGCAAAGTCGGGCTGCTCACCACCCATAGGAACATCTCCTCCATTTCCTCAGGTCTGATACCCTCTACCTCGAATGTTCCGCCTCATGACAACAATCCTGAGGACAATAACGAATGTCAAGCTCATGAGTACTGCAGTTCAATAAGTACTTAGTGCTTTATATAAGCATCATATACATCGGAGTATACACATAAAGCATAAGTATACTACAGAGTCCTAGCGAAGCTACGTTCTCACAGTCTCGTATTTCGAAGTTCATCTGAGTTTTAAGTTCAACTCAGAGAGCACCATAGCCCTAGGGATGCTACCTTGAATAACAACATCAGTTCGAGGGATTCAAATTCCTAAGCTGTAGAGCCCCAGACTTTTTCATGCTTAATACATGGCACTTTCATTGCCATTTTGCCTTTAAAGAGGTATAATTAATAAATAAAGTAGAAATTGGAAATTCCGAAATGTCAGCAATGTTCCTTTTCGAAGTACGAACCCAACGCAAGTTGAATCGTCAAAATCGGACGAACGAGTCAAAAGATATGGCCAAAACAGTATGTACCTGTAGGCAATCGTAGCTCGGAAGGCACTAAGGACGTAACTCTGATAACGTGCTCTGACAACGCGTTCTGATAAGGCACAGACAACGAGTACATTATACAACTCACAACGGGTACGTTGTACAGCACGACGGGCACGTTGTACATAAGACAACGGACAACGTGTTACAGCTCACGACGGGCACGTTGTACATAAGACAACGGACAACGTGTTCAGCACTATTCACAGCACATCGAGCTCAGCACTATGCACAACACAACGTGACAACGTGTTCAGCACTATTCACAGCACAACGTGTTATTCACAACGGACAACGTGTTCAGCACTATTCACAGCACATCGAGCTCAGTACTATGCACAACACAACGTGACAACGTGTTCAGCACTATTCACAGCACAACGTGTTATTCACAACGGACAACGTGTTTAGCACTATTCATAGCACAATGTGTTTGGCACTGTTCACAGCACAACGTGTTCAGCACTATTCATAGCACAACGTGTTTGGCACTGTTCACAGCACAACGTGTTTGGCACTGTTCACAGCACAACGTGTTCAGCACTGTTCACAGCACAACGTGCTTGGCACTGTTCACAGCACGTGTTTGGCACTGTTCACAGCTCAACGTGTTCAGTACTCGCGTTTTTGCAGAAATTTTAGTAAGGGTATTATGGTCTTTTGGTCGGTTTACTCTTACCTTAAGAGTTTAACCCGAGCCTTTAGGGCAGAAGGTGATTCCAACCTAGGGTTTCCATTTTGGAGAGAAATCAAGGGGTTTGTGAACCCACACTCCACTCAAGCCCATTTTCTTCAAGATCAAGGCACAAACTCGTGCGGAGCATCTCCTCAAGCTAGGGCAGCAACTCACGGTTGTTTTTAGAAGGGGATTTCTTCCTCACTTGATCAAGGTCGGTACCTTTTGCTACCCTCCTAGTTATAGCTTCTCTTTTCCTTTATTTCTTCTTGTTTTCCTTCACTTATATGTGTGTTATGAGATTGGTGGCATGAATGGTGAATGGAGGTGGATGTTGGCGACTGGATGCCGTGTGGATGATGTGATGAATGAATGGGAAAGGGCATTGTACTAATAATGAACATACAAGTGTGATGTGAGCATAACCCACCTAGAAAAGCATGATTTAGGTTTAAATGAATAATGAATAATGAACACACCATGTTTGATGAAATGCCAAAGTGAATAAAGTGAGTTGTAAATTAGGAAATGCATGCCTAATAAATTATGGATATCGCTAGGGTCTATGATAGTGTGTTTTCTTGCTTTCCCTAAATGATATGTATATTACATTGCTAAATCATTGATGTTATATGTGTTGTGAAATTACCCAAATGTCATATTTAAATTTAAATGCAAGTATGTACACGGTTCCCACGAGCACGGCATGCATGACATGATTTATCGAGGTTTTCAAGAACATGGTTAGAGGTGGGACATATCCTACGATATGTTTTACCTCACTTTTCACAAGAAAACAAGAACCAACATTCCACGAGGGGTCTCCCCTCACTCACAAGTGCAAATCATGAAGAAGGGCCTCCCTTCCCTTGCAAGTACATACATATCATGAAGAAGGGTCTCCCTTCCCTTGCAAGTGCATTGCATAAAGAAGGGTCTCCCTTCCCTCTCAAGGCATCTCTCAAGCGCATCTCACAAGGATATCTCACAAGTTACATGATCACAAGCAAGCACGCATGACATGCATGACATGACATGTACGACACGCTCGACAAGATCAAGTAAGACAAACACGACAAGCTTTCAAGTACGAAAAAATATTTCAAGCCAAGTCAAGTGCACGATATTTTCAAGAGGTTTTATCGGCTTTCTACGAAATACAAGCATGATTATAAATTGCTTTACTTCCTTGTATGATATGAATTGTTTCTGTCTGACATATATGAATTGCTCCTGATTTATGTATTGCCATTTTTATGCTATGACTATTGGTTAGTATTTGGTACCCGCTGAGTATTCCATGCTCAGCCGTACTTCTTATGTCGGCAGGTTCTGAGGGAGCTGCTGCTCCATTTGATGTTTGTGCTCCTGGTCCATGGGTGGAAGAGGAGTACGTCGAGGAGCCTTTTGAGGAACCTCCTGTAGAGGGTTATCAGTAGTTGGTGTTAGATTCTGAGTGGATTAGCTGTGGGTGAGCATGAGTGATTATATCCATGTATTTTGGCTGGTCTGTCCGCACTTTCTTTTGGATTCCTTTTGTGTAAATTTGGATTCGTATATACTTAGAGGTTTCTTTAGACTTCCGCTGTGCTATGTTAGAGTATGTTTCCGCTGTTTATATTCTCTATTGTATATGCTCTGTGGGTTTTCGCAGGTTGGTTTGTCAAGCAAGTCATGTAAGCCATGATTAGTCGTCCAAAGTTCACTCTAACTCCTACGGTGGGTTTTGGGTCGCGACAGAAGTGGTATCAGAGCTTAGGCTTTAGGTCTCTAGGGTCACTTAGAATCTTATACCACAGCTTGACAAGAGCATATGTTAGGAAACAAGTTAGGAAGGAAGTAAGTCGGGAGCGAGTCTGGATCCAAGTGTGAGACTAAACTTTAGTCTTAGTCTAAAATGGTTGCTTTAACCAAGTAAGGGTCCTAGGTACCCTAGAACACTAAAGTAAAAGTATAATGTGTTGAATACTCTAATGACTTGATGTGATGTATATTAGTATTACACAACTAATACGAATTGAATTATTGTGAAATGACATTGAAATAAACTGTGGTTTCCAGTTAGACTCATGTGGTGTTATTATTCTCAGGACTTTGGTCATGAGACGGAACACACGGGGTCGTGGACCACATACCAGAGCTTCCTCTTCTTCGCGGGATGAGGATGAGCAGCCGGACCTCTCTCAGGTCTTAGGCTCTATTGCTGAGACACTCGCCATACTGGCGGCTCGGCAGGCTATACCATCATCGGCGGCACCTACTCCACCGCCCGCAGCTCCAGTACATCGTACTGCTGGAGTTGAGGCATTCAGGAGATTGAGGCCTCCACCCTTCCATGGGAGTGTGGACCCTCTTGCTGTGGAGGCATGGATCCTCCAGATGGAGAAGATCTTTGCGGTCCTCTCGCCTACAGAGGAGGATCGAGTAGCATGGGCAGTTTTCATGCTAGAAGGTGAAGCCCACCATTGGTGGTTGTCCGCATTGAGGACGCAAGATTTGACCATGTAGGGTCAACCTTGGACTTGGGAGGAGTTCAAAGATACTTTTTACAAGAAGTATTTTTCGATTGGAGCATGGGAAAAGAAAGAGAGAGAATTCATCAACCTTGAGCAAGGTTCGATGTCGGTGGCCGCTTATGAGGCCAAGTTCTCGGAGCTATCACGCTTCGCGACACATATGATTGCCACCGAGGCAATGAAGGCGAGAAGGTTTGAGCAAGGACTCAAGGATGTCATCATCGAGAAAGTATCGGTCTTTAGGCACGCCACTTACGCTGAAGTGGTGGATAAAGCCTTGTTGGTTGAGACCAACTCTGAGGCGGTGTCCAAGAAGAGGGAATTGACGAGAGGCCAATCCAGTAGTTCAGCACCTCTAGAGAGGCGAGCTCGTACCGGCCCTTATCAGTATGCGTGGCCAGCACCACCGATGAGGCCATCTTATGCGCCTCCAGCTCCACGGCAGTATGTGCCTCAGGCACCGCGACCTCAGGCTCTTCCGGCCCCACGGCCTGTTGCACCTCAGACGATGAGGTATGCTCCACCACCGGCCCCTCCGACTTATACACACGAGGTCTGCACTTCATGCGACCGAAGGCACCCGGCAGGAGATTGCCGAAGAGCATCGGGTGGATGTTTTCATTGTGGTCGCCAGGGCCATATAATCAGGGATTGCCCCAATCGGCATTTACCAGGCCAGTCTCAGGGGATTAGGCCACCAGCACGCCCAGCAGGATCATATCAGGCGTCATCTCAGACTACCCGGTCTACACCTCAGTCTCTCCAGGCGAACCAAGGGCGAGTTTTTGCCTTAACAGAGGGTGATGCACTTGCATCTGACGATGTAGTGCAAGGTACGCAGTTGTAGCTTATTTAATTATCCGTAAATTAAACTGTTAAGTATTAATTGATTGTGTACGTACTTGGCATGTCATATATGTATATATACCTCCATGTATACACTGTTGATGCATGGATTAACTCCGCTAGTTAAAATTTCAGGAACCCTACTAGTCAATGAGTATTTGGCTCGAGTGTTTATTGATACCGGGTCTGCTCATTCATTTGTCTCACCGAGTTTTTCAGAAGGCTTTTCTGTAGAGCCAAGTCAGCTAGAACCGGAGTTAGCCATTTCGACTCCTCTCGGCAAAACAGTATTGGCAGATAAAGTGTATAGAAATAGTGTGGTCCAAGTTGGAAGCCACGAGTTGGCGGTTGATCTCATCGTCCTTGGATTCCAAGACTTTGATGTTATATTGGGAATTGATTGGTTAGCAGCACATCATGGGCATGTAGCTTGCTTTGAGAAAATGGTACTCTTCAAGCCAGTAGAAGGAAAACAATTCCACTTTCGCGGGTTGAAAAGTAGATATATTGCTCATTTTGCAGCGTTGAGCTTAGCTAACCCCGAGGCAAAGGACTCATCGACTATTCTGGTTGTGAGTGAGTTCCTGGATGTATTTCTAGAGGAGTTGCCAGGATTGCCTCCAGACAGGGAGATTGAGTTTGTGATCGAGCTTGCACCAGGCACAGCTCCTGTTTTCAGGGCTCCGTATAGAATGCCCCCTATTGAACTCAAAGAGTTAAAGACCCAGTTGGAAGAATTACAAGGTCTTGGTTTCATTCGACCAAGTGTCTCACCGTGGGGTGCCCCGGTGTTGTTTGTTAAGAAGAAAGATGGCTCGATGCGGATGTGCGTCGATTACAAGCAATTGAACAAAGTCACTATAAAGAATAGGTATCCCTTGCCTAGGATTGATGACTTGTTCGATCAGTTGAAGGGAGCGAGATTTTTCTCGAAGATAGACCTTCGATCGGGTTATCACCAGTTGAAGATTAAGGTGGAAGATGTTTCCAAAACTGCTTTCAGGACTCGGTATGGACACTAAGAGTTCTTGGTGATGCCTTTTGGACTCACGAACGCGCCGGCAGCCTTTATGGATTTGATGAACCGGGTGTTCCGGCCATATCTTGATAGGTGCGTGATTGTATTTGTTGATGAAATTTTGGTCTATTCCCAGACACGGGAAGATCACACACGTGACCTATGCCTTGCATTGGAAATGCTAAGAGAGCACAAGCTATACGCCAAACTTAGCAAGTGTGAGTTTTGGTTGGAAGAGGTGGCATTCCTAGGCCACGTTGTTTCTGCAGAAGGTATCTCGGTAGATCCAAAGAAGATCGAAGCAGTTATGAGTTGGGCGAGGCCCAAGAGTGTTACCGAGATACGCAGCTTTCTTGGGTTGGCAGGCTACTACAGGAGATTCATAGAGGGTTTCTCTAGCCTTGCAGCACCGCTTTTCATCCACAGACGGATGGACAAACCGAGAGAGTGAACCAAGTCATTGAAGACATGCTTCGGGCTTGTATGTTGGATTTCAGAGGCAGTTGGGAAGAGCACTTGCCTTTGGTTGAATTTGCCTATAATAACAGCTATCAGGCGAGTATCCAAATGGCACCATTTGAGGCCTTGTATGGGCGAAGTTGTAGGTCTCCTCTCTATTGGGATGAGGTAGGAGAAAGGAAAGTACTTGGTCGGGAGTTGATTGAGCAAACTGCAGGCACAGTTAAGATCATTCGGGATCGATTGAAAGCCGCTCACGATCGCCAGAAACGTTATGCGGACACGCACCTTAGGGACTTGGAATTTCAAGTAAGGGATCAAGTTTTTGTGAAAGTATCTCCTAGCAAAGGGATCATGAGATTTGGAAAGCGAGGCAAGCTCAGTCCTCGGTATGTTGGGCCTTTTGAGATTATCATACGAGTTGGTGAGGTTGCTTACAGGGTAGCTCTCCCACCTCACATGGCCGCAGTTCACAACGTCTTCCATGTGTCTATGCTTCGGAAGTACATTGCGGATCCTTCGCATGTCATAGACTTGGAACTGTTGGAGATTCGAGAGGACCTCACCTTGATTGAAAAACCGGTTCAGATTTTGGATCGAAGAGATCAGGTGCTTCGCAATAAGACAATCCCTTTGGTTCTTGTGCAATGGCAACACCATGCTCAGGAAGAAGCTACATGGGAGCGTGAAGCCGAAGTCAAAGCAAAGTACCCAGAATTAATTGAATGAGTTTTTGTATAAGTTTGTATATGACTTGAAATTTTCTTTTTGATTCTGTAATGCATATCCCGTCCAAATTTCGAGGACGAAATTTTTGTAAGGGGGGGAGGATGTAGAGCCCCAGACTTTTTCATGCTTAATACATGGCACTTTCGTTGCCATTTTTCCTTTAAAGAGGAATAATTAATAAATAAAGTAGAAATTAGAAATTTTGAAACATCAGAAATGTTCCTTTTTGAACTACGAACCCAACGCAAGTTGAATCGTCAAAATCGGACGAACGAGTCAAAAGATATGGCCAAAACAGTCTGTACCTGTAGGCAATCGAAGCTCGAAAGGCACTAAGGACGTAACTCTAATAACGGGCTCTGACAACGCGCTCTGATAAGGCACAGACAACGAGTACGTTGTACAGCTCACAACGGGTACGTTGTACAGCACGACGGGCACGTTGTACATAAGACAACGGACAACGTGTTCAGCACTATTCATAGCACATCGAGCTCAGCACTATGCACAACACAACGTGACAACGTGTTCAGCACTATTCACAGCACAACGTGTTATTCACAACGGACAACGTGTTAAGCACTATTCACAGCACATCGAGCTCAGCACTATGCACAACACAACGTGACAACGTGTTCAGAACTATTCACAGCACAACGTGTTATTCACCATGGACAACGTGTTCAGCACTATTCACAGCACAACGTGTTTGGCACTGTTCACAGCACAACGTGTTCAGCACTATTCACAGCACAACGTATTTGGCACTGTTCACAGCACAACGTGTTTGGCACTGTTCACAGCACAACATGTTCAGCACTGTTCACAGCACAACGTGCTTGGCACTGTTCACAGCACAACGTGTTTGGCACTATTCACAGCTCAACGTGTTCAGTACTCGCGTTTTTGCAGAAATTTCAGTAAGGGTATTATGGTCTTTTGGTCGGTTTACTTTTACCTTAAGAGTTTAACCCGAGCCTTTAGGCCATCATTCAACACTTAGAGAGTTTGAGAGAATAGAAGAAAGGGGAGAAGGCGATTCCAACCTAGGGTTTCCATTTTGGAGAGAAATCAAGGGGTTTGTGAACCCACACTCCACTCAAGCCCATTTTCTTCAAGATCAAGGCACAAACTCGTGAGGAGCATCTCCTCAAGCTAGGGCAGCAACTCACGGTTGTTTTTGGAAGGGGATTTCTTCCTCACTTGATCAAGGTCGGTACCTTTTGCTACCCTCCTAGTTATAGCTTCTCTTTTCCTTTATTTCTTCTTGTTTTCCTTCACTTATATGTGTGTTATGAGATTGGTGGCATGAATGGTGAATGGAGGTGGATGTTGGCGATTGGATGCTGTGTGGATGATGTGATGAATGAATAGGAAAGGGCATTGTACTAATAATGAACATACAAGTGTGATGTGAGCATAACCCACCTAGAAAAGCATGATTTTGGTTTAAATGAATAATGAACACACCATGTTTGATGAAATGCCAAGGTGAATAAAGTAAGTTGTAAATTAGGAAATGCATACCTAATAAATTATGGATATCGCTAGGGTCTATGATAGTGTGTTTTCTTGCTTTCCCTAAATGATATGAATATTACATTGCTAAATCATTGATGTTATATGTGTTGTGAAATTACCCAAATGTCATATTTAAATTTAAATGCAAGTATGTACACGGTTCCCACGAGCACGGCATGCATGACATGATTTATCGAGGTTTTCAAGAATATGGTTAGAGGTGGGACATATCCTACGATATGTTTTACCTCGCTTTTCACAAGAAAACAAGAACCAACATTCCACGAGGGGTCTCCCCCCACTCACAAGTGCATATCAAGAAGAAGGGCCTCCCTTCCCTCGCAAGTACATACATATCATGAAGAAGGGTCTCCCTTCCCTCGCAAGTGCATTGCATAAAGAATGGTCTCACTTCCCTCTCAAGGCATCTCTCAAGCGCATCTCACAAGCATATCTCACAAGTGTATCTCACAAGTTACATGATCACAAGCAAGCACGCATGACATGCATGACATGACACGTACGACACGCTCGACAAGATCAAGTAAGACAAACACGACAAGCTTTCAAGTACGAAAAGATATTTCAAGCCAAGTCAAGTGCACGATATTTTCAAGAGGTTTTATCGGCTTTCTACGAAATACAAGCATGATTATAAATTGTTTTACTTCCTTGTATGATATGAATTGTTTCTGTCTGACATATATGAATTGCTCCTGATTTATGTATTGCCATTTTTATGCTATGACTATTAGTTAGTATTTGGTACCCGCTGAGTATTCCATGCTCAGCCGTACTTCTTATGTCGGCAGGTTCTGATGGAGCTGCTGCTCCATTTGATGTTTGTGCTCCTGGTCCATGGGTGGAAGAGGAGTACGTCGAGGAGCCTTTTGAGGAACCTCCCGTAGAGGGTTATCAGTAGGTGGTGTTAGATTCTGAGTGGATTAGCTGTGGGTGAGCATGAGTGATTATATCCATGTATTTTGGCGGGTCTGACCGCACTTTCTTTTGGATTCCTTTTGTGTAAACTTGGATTCGTATATACTTAGAGGTTTCTTTAGACTTCCGCTGTGCTATGTTAGAGTATGTTTCCGCTGTTTATATTCTCTATTGTATATGCTCTGTGGTTTTCGCAGGTTGGTTTGTCAAGCAAGTCATGTAAGCCATGATGAGTCGTCCAAAGTTCACTCTAAGTCCTAGGGTGGGTTTTGGGTCGCGACATAAGCTCTGATCTTAACTCTATCATAAGACATATCCTCAAATTGATAATGAGTACAATCTAGATCTACACCTCAATCCCGATTATCAATTGTATGGGCTCTGATAGCAAGTCTGTCACGACCCAAAATACCCCCTAGGAGTTAGGGAATACTTTAGCTCAGACCGCCGTATCATACCCTCCTGTATGACACATAAGGCACATATACTTACGATCCTGTCAGAGTACACAAGTTGTAAAACATAGCGGAAACGATTTATAATATACTCCTATAATTCAGTCCAAGTCTGGACCAACATAACATATTCAAAAATATGGAGTGGACAAGTCCCACTCTCAACATACTCAAAATATCAGTATTATCTCCCTCCCTCTCTTAACAGAAATCAAAATCGAGCCACTTATCCAACGATCCATCATCCTGGTAGTGGGCCATAGAGGGCTCCGGATCATAGTAATCTTCCTCTATCCAAGGCTCCGTACCACATACATCGAATGGAACACGTGCACCTGCCCAAGTCAATAGTCGGCTAAGCAAGGAATACTCTGTGATATACAAACTACTAACTAACAGTGAACAATATCATGAACATGCATATGACATTCATGAAAGTAGTACCAAAATCCCTTTCTTAACAGTATTCGCATGAAAACAAAACCAAGTAAATCTTGTCATGTGATAATCATATGTCTTGTGAGTTCTTGTGAATTCTTGTGAAAGTTGGGATCCCTTGTGAGCATGCGAGGATCTGAGTATGCATGATTTTCTTGTGAACTTGCGAGCTTGTGAACTTGTGAGCTTGTGAGACATGACTACTTGTGAGTCCATGTAAAGTTGGATTCCTTGTGAGCTTTGAAACGATCTTAGAACTTGTCACTTACCAACCCATAGTTTGGCTTTATCACTTGTGAGCTTGTGAGAATTCTTTTAATCAAAACCTTACTTATGAACTTTTAGAAATACCTTTTCTTGTGAGAAAACATCGGATCATGCGAGACTTGTGAATATCATGCTATACTTGTGAACATTGGTGCATATAGTACTTGTGAATGTCATGGTGATCTTAGAAAGCTTGTAAACATGGCATCATATTCATTGATTTCAATACTAGTGATAGCTTACATCTCATATTCAAGTCATCATCCAATTCATCCAAGAACACCCTTAAACATAGTGATTTGCTTTAAAAAATAATAGCACAAGGTAGGTAGTTGAGTGTATCTACCTGAAATGGAAGTTTTTACACTTTTGTGAAACAAGAATCAAGCTTGAGGAAGCTTGGTTGATGCTTTGAGAAAGCTGAAAAATCTGAAATCCCGTTTCCAAGACACTAACAAAATTTTCCTTGGAAACTTCTAAGCTTAAGAATCACTTTGGGGATGAAATCGAAACTTTAAAACATCAAGGAAGCAAGAAGGATTCTTCCTTTGGTGGAAAACACGAACTCAAGAACACCCAAGAATTACCTTAGCTTCCTTCTTCTTCTTCTCTTTCAATCTCTCAAAAAATCCAAGCTTATGGTTTGTAAACCCTAAGACACGAATTTAGGATCCTATTTATAGCCTAAAGGTTGGCAAAATATCTCAAAAGATCTCAGAAAATATCTCAAAAGATCTCCTAAGGTCGGTGGAAAAGTTCTGGATGTTTTTACCCTCATCTGGGTTGAATTCATCGATAAATTTCAGCCCCCGAGCAACTTCGTCGACGAATTTGGGTCCCCTTCAGCAATTCGTCTTCGAAATTGCATGATAGGATCCTGGTTTTTCTGCTTTGGTATTTTGAGCATAACTTTTCACTCGCTTATCCGATTTTGATGATTCAACTTTCGTTGGATTCTTCTTTCAAAGGGCTACAACTTTCATGTTTTATAAATTTTCTAAGTCTTCCATCTTCATAGACCAAACTGCCCTTAAAGATGACTGGTCTGAAAATGGAATTCAGCAGCCCAGATTTTCAGCAGACTCGTTTCCAGAAATCTGACATTTGACCCATCCTCGAATCAAAATCTGAAAATGTGATACACATGAACCTCGAAGAGGGTTTCAATACCTTTCCATAAATTCAAGAATCACTCAATTTTGATCAGCGGTGAGAATTCTAGAGCTCGTCAAAGTTGAGAGTATGTTTATGCATTCCTTTCTTTGACACTTAGAGTATACCATACTCTCACTTTTCATTTATCGCAAACCCCCAAAACACTTTCTATACATATTTTGATTGATTCAATACCTCTTTTCATAATAAAACATGAACCCATAATTTCATTAAGGCTTTAGGCCTTCAAGGCACTATTCACACAAACAGTGAACCTAAATTCCGAGGCTCTACAGTTTCGAAATGGTGGAAGGTTATGTGTTTAGGGCAACCTATACTAAGTATGGATTTCAGCAATCTCAATGCCCAAATAGAGTATACTGCCTCGGATTCGCTCGAAACCAACTCCAACACTTAGAATGTATTGAAGTATATGTGTTAGAAGAAATGAGATCGAAGTCCGACCCTCGGTTTGGAAATAGTGGAATGTTTTAGGTTTAGGCTGTAGTATAGTTGAGAAATATGGATTTCAGCCAAATCGGGACTACGACTTCGGATTCACACAAAACCAACTCCAACGCTTAGGATGTATTAAAATACACACGTTAGTAGAAACGGGATCGAAATCGGGCCCTCGATTTGGAAATGGTGGAAGGTTGTGGGTTTAAGCCAACCAACACTATCTAAGTATGGATTTCGGCCATCTCGGTGCCCAAATCGGGCATGCGACCTATACTATGTGAGTACGGATTTCGGTAATCTTGGATCCCACATCGGGCATACGACTTCGGATTCGCTCGAAACCAACTCCAACACTATGGATGTATTGAAGTACACGTATTAGAAGAAACAGGATTGAAATCTGACCCCCATATTGCAAAGGGTGAAAAGTTATAGGTTTAGGCCATAGCATAGTTGAGAAATATGGATTTCGGCCATCTCGATGCCCAAATTGGGCATATGACATCTGATTCGCTCGAAACAAACTCCAATACTTAGGATGTATTGAAATACATGGGTTAGAAAAAACGGGATCGAAATTTGACCCCCGGTTTGGAAATGGTGGAAGGTTATGGGTTTAGGCCAAAGTATAGATGAGAAACATGGATTTCGGCCATCTAGGTGCCCATATTGGGCATTTGACCACGAATATGCTCGAAACCCACTCCAATACTTAGGATGTATTGAAATACACACGTTACATAAAACAGGATCGAAATTTGACCCCCGGTTTGGAAATGGTGGAAGGTTGTGGGTTTAGTCCAAAATATAGTTGAGAAACATGGATTTTGGACGTCTTGATACCCAAATCGGACAAACGACCTCGGATTCGCTCGAAATGAACTCCAACACTTAGGATTTACTGAATTACATGTGTTGAAACAAATGGGATCGAAATTCGACCCACGGTTTGGAAATGGTGGAAGGTTGACTTAGGCCAAAGTATAGTTGAGAAATATGGATTCCGGCCATCTCGGTGCCCATATCGGGCATATGACCTCGGATTCGCTCAAAACCCACTCCAACACTTAGGATGTATTGAAATACTCGCGTTAGAAGAGACAGGATCGAAAGTCAACCTCCGGTTTGGAAATGATGAAAGTTGTCGGTTTAGTCCAAAGTACAGTTGAGAAACATGGATTCCGACCGTCTCGATACCCAAATCAGGCATACGACCTCGGATTCACTCAAAACCAACTCCAACAGTTAGGATGTATTGAATTGCATGTGTCGAAACAAATGGAATCGAAATCCGACCCACGGTTTGGAAATGGTGGAAGGTTGTGGGTTACGCCAACCTATACTATCTAAGTATGCATTTCGGCCATCTTGGTGCCCAAATCGGGCACACGCCCTCGGATTCGCTCGAAACCAACTCCAACACTTAGGATGTATTGAATTACATCCGTTGAAACAAATGGGATCGAAATCCAACCCACGGTTTGGAAATGGTGGAAGGTTGTAGGTTTAGGCCAACCTATACTATCTAAGTATGGATTTCGGACATCTTGGAGCCCAAATCAGGCATACGACTTCGGATTCACTCGAACCCAACTCTAACACTAACGATGTATTAAAATACATGCATTAGAAGAAACAAGATTGAAATCCAACCCCCGTTTTACGAATGGTGGAAAGTTATAGGTTTAGACTATAGCATAGTTGAGAAATATGGATTCCGGCCATCTCGATGCCCAAATTGGGCATACGACATCGAATTCGCTCGACACAAACTCCAATACTTAGGACGTATTGAAATACATGGGTTAGAAGAAACAGGATCAAAATCCAACCCCTGGTTTGGAAATAGTGGATGGTTATGGGTTTAGGCCAGAGTATAGTTGATAAACATGAATTTCGGCCATCTAGGTGCCCATAGTAGGCATAGGACCACGGATATGCTCGAAACCCACTCCAATACTTAGGAAGTATTGAAATACACACGTTACAGGAAACAATATCGAAATTTGACCCCCGGTTTGGAAATGGTGGAAGGTTGTGGGATTAGTCCAAAGTATAATTGAGAAACACGGATTTTGGCCGTCTCGATACCCAAATCGGTCATACGACCTCGGATTCGCTCGAAACCAACTCCAACACTTAGAATGTATTGAATTACATGTGTTGAAACAAATGGGATCAAAATCCGACCCAAGGTTTGGAAATGGTCGAAGGTTGTGGACTTAGGCCAAATTATAGTTGAGAAATATGGATTCCGGCCATCTCGGTGCCCATATCGGGCATACGACTTCGGATTCGCTCAAAACCCACTCCAACACTTAGGATGTACTGAAATACTCGCGTTAGAAGAAACAGGATCAAAATTCGACCTCCGGTTTGGAAATGGTGAAGGTTGTGGGTTTAGTCCAAATTATAGTTGAGAAATATGGATTTCGACCGTCTCGATGCCCAAATCAGCCATTCGACCTCGGATTCGCACATAACCAACTCTAACAGTTAGGATGTATTGAATTACATGTGTTGAAATAAATGGGATCAAAATCTGACCCACGGTTTGGAAATTGTGGAAGGTTGTGGGTTAAGCCAACCTATACTATCTAAGTATGCATTTCGGCCATCTTGGTGCCCAAATCGGGCATACGACTTCGGAGTCGCTCAAAACCAACTCCAAAATTAAGGATGCATTGAAGTACATGATCAAAATCTGACCTCGGGTGTGGAAATGGTGAAAGGTTGTGGGTTTAGGCCAACCTTTACTGCCTAAGTATGGATTTCGGCCATCTCGGTGCCCAAATCGGACATAAGACCTTAGATTCTCTTGAAACCAACTCGAACACTTATGATGAATTCAAATACATTTATTAGAAAATATGGGATCGAAATTTGACATCCTGTTTTGAAAAGGTGGATGGTTTTAGGTTTTGGCCATAGTATAGTTGAGAAATATGGATTTCGGCCATCCAGTGCTCAAATCGGTCATACGACCTCGGATTCGCTCGAAACCAATAGCAACACTTAGGTTGTATTGAAATTCACATGCTAGAAGAAATGGGATTGAAATCCAACCCCCGGTTTTTATATGGTGGAAGGTTGTGGGTTTAGGCCAACTTATACTATCTAAGTAGGGATTTCTATCATCACGGTGTCCAAATCGGGCATACGACCTTGATTCGCTCAAAACTAACTCCAACACTTAGAATGTATTAAAATACACTCGTTAGAAGAAACGGGATCAAAATCTAACCATCGGTTTTAAAATGGTGGTAGATTATAGGTTTAGGCCATAGTATAGTTAAGGGATATGGATTTTGGACATCTCGGTGCCCAAATTGGGCTGACGACCTCAGAGTCGTTCGAAACCAACTCCAACACTTAGGATGTATTGAAATACACATGTTAGAAGAAACATGATCAAAATCTGACCCACAGTTTGGAAATGATGGAGAGTTATGGGATTAGGCTAAATAATAGTTGAGAAACATGGATTTCAGCCATCACGGTGCCCAAATCGGGCATACAAGCTCGGATTCGCTCGAAACCAACTCCAACACTTAGGATGTATTGAATTACATGTGTTTAAATAAATGGGATCAAAATCTGACCCACGGTTTGGAAATGGTGGAAGGTTGTGCGTTAAGCCAACTTATACTATCTAAGTATGCATTTCGGCCATCTTGGTCCCCAAATCAGGCAGACGAATTTTCAGTCACTCGAAACCAACTCTAACATTAAGGATGTGTTGAAGTACATGCATTGGAAGAAACAGGTTCAAAATTTGACCTCTAGTTTGGAAATGGTGCAGAGTTATGGGATTAGGCCAAATAATAGTTGAGAAACATGGATTTCGGCCATCTCGGGGCCCAAATCGGGTATACGAGCTCAGATTCGCTCGAAACCAACTCCAACACTTAGGATGTATTGAATTACATGTGTTTAAAGAAATGAGATCGAAATCCAACCCACTGTTTCAAAATGGTGGAAGGTTGTGGGTTTATGGCAACCTATACTAAGTATGGATTTCGGCCATCTCAATGCCCAAATCGAGCATACAATCTCGGATTCGCTCGAAACCAACTCCAACACTTAGAATGTATTGAAGTACATGTGTTAGAAGAAATGAGATCGAAATCTGATCCTCGATTTGGAAATAGTGGAATGTTATAGGTTTAGGCTGTAGTATAGTTGAGAAATATGGATTTCGGCCATATCGGTTCCCAAATCGGGCATATGACTTCGGATTCACTCAAAACCAACTGCAACCCTTAGGATGTATTGAAATACATGTGTTACTAGAAACGGGATTGAAATCGGACCCGGATTTGGAATTGTTGGAAGGTTGTGGGTTTTAGCCAACCTATACTATCTAAGTATGGATTACGGCCATCTCGGTGCCCAAATCGGGCATACGACCTCGGATTCACTCGAAACCAACTCTAATACTTAGGATGTATTAAAATACATACATTAGAAAATATGGGATCGAAATCCTACCCCCCGTTTGGAAATGGTGGAAGGTTATAGGTTCAGGTCATAGTATAGTTGAGAAATATGAATTTTGGCCATCTCGGTGCCCAAATCGAGCATTCGACCTTGGATTCGCTCGAAACCAACTGTGAAAACATAAATTCGGTGAACCTCAAATCAAGGTTTGAGTTGAGAACTCACAAAGTCAAGGGGATTGTTTGGGCTTCCTATAAGTTTATCTACCCTTTTTGATGTTTTAACTATTAATTTATTAAGTTAATGGATGATGTACTTTAAGTGCAGAAAATAGAAAGTCAAGAAAACCACAACACAAGGATTTTATGTAAGAGCCCTTCCGAAAAAAACTACGGGACCTAGTCTAGGCATGAGAATCCACTAAGACAATGTAAACAAGACTTACAAGACTTGAACTTGACTCCTTCGACTCGACACTTTGATCCTTCGGTTCTTAGTCCTCTACGCCTAGAAAAGTCATCACGTACTCTCAAGTTACGTGATCAACCATGGCCGCTCGTACTTATCTTTGTGTTTCGAAAACAGTCCACGACCTTCCAATCGATCTCCGTCAATGACAGCTTCGGATTCCACCGACCAAATTACTCTACCACGATCCTTCTCGGATCGATCTCCTTCGCAAAGGCTCTGAAACACTCCGGGCAAGGTGTTCTATCCAGAATGGGTTGGTGGTTTGATAGAAATCAATACCTAGATGGACTCCTTCAAAGGATAATCCAAACAAGCAAAATTGGAACTTTGGGCTTGCAAACTCTAGGTTTAATGCACTAACAAAAGGGGTTGAGAAAAATAGATTCCATAGGTTTTATGACCTCTAGAGGAACTTAAAAATACTCTCCACACACTCCCTAAGTTTTCCTCTACAAAGTGGAAGGGTTCCCCACTTATAGGGAATCAAAAACAACCTTTAGAAGTTGCTGAAGTTGATCAAAAATCAAAGAGGCATTAAAAGAATGATTTAGGCATGTTTCCCAATTCAGGGTTGACCCCCAAGGATAGTTGGGTCGACCCAAATGTGCGCTTGGGTCGATCCAACTATCCTTGGGGGTCGACCTTCAAATTTTGAAGTTGCTGTCCAATTTTCCCATATAGAAATTTAGCTCTTCAGGGTCGACCTTCAACGCCCAGGGTCAACCTTGAGGTTAAAAAAGAATTCAAAACTTCATTTTTAGCTCTCAGTTCCTTCACAAAATTTGTAGCTCTTTTCGACTCGGTCGATCTGATATATTATAAAACAAAATTTAAGCTACGGTTTGTAAGATATGCCTCTTGCAAGTAACCTTTGTTTTTTGAAAATTTTCAGCATTTTAAACTTGTTTTGCACTACTTATCTCATCACTTACGGTCCGTATGATTAGTTTAGGACACTTAAAACTTAAGGCATCATGTTAGGATTATTCTAGGTCAAATCCCCCCTATGGTCACATGGTATTTAGGTCACTTACCATCCTATAAATAAAACGATCATCCGAGTGGATCAAGCGATTGTTCAACGTGCTTCAACTTCACTTGTCGTGGATGCTTGACGGCAAATACACAAGACACACACCTAGACACCAAGACTCACTTGTTTTGACACCAGAATATGTCAACACAAAAAAACATGGACTTTACAAATTGTAACATTTAAGATGTATTGAAATACACACGTTAGAAGAAACGGGATCAAAATCCGACCCCCGATTTGGAAATGGTGGAAGGTTGTGGGTTTAGGGCAACCTATACTATCTAACTACGGATTTTTGTCATCACGGTGTCCAAATCGGGCATACGACCTCGATTCGCTCAAAACCAATTCCAACACTTAGGATAAATTGACATACACTCGTTAGAAGAAACGAGATCGAAATCTAACCATCGGTTTGGAAATGGTGGAAGGTTATAGGTTTAGGCCATAGTATAGTTGAGAGATATGGATTTTGGCCATCTCGGTGCCCAAATCGAGCTTACGACCACAGATTCGCTCGAAACCAACTCCAACACTTCAGATGTATTGAAATACACACGTTAGAAGAACTGGACCGAAATCTGACCCCCGGTTTGTAAATGGTGGAAATTTATGGCATTAGGCCAAAAAATAATAGAAAAACATGGATTCCGGCCAT
Organism: Tetracentron sinense; assembly: GCA_015143295.1. Lineage (NCBI taxonomy): Eukaryota > Viridiplantae > Streptophyta > Magnoliopsida > Trochodendrales > Trochodendraceae > Tetracentron > Tetracentron sinense. The sequence continues at coordinate 17,806,954 of CM026562.1, forward strand.
CTCGATGCCCATATTGGGCATACGAGCTCGGATTCGCTCGAAACTAACTCCCACACTTAGGATGTATTGAATTACAAGCATTTCAAGAAATGGGATCGAAATCCGACCCACTGTTTCGAAATGGTGGAAGGTTGTGGGTTTAGGACAACCTATACTATCTAAGTATGGATTTTGGTCATCTCGATGCCCAAATCGAGCAGACAACTTCAAATTCACTCGAAACCAACTCCAACACTTAGGATATATTGAAGTACATGCGTTAGAAGAAATTAGATTGAAATCCGACCCTCGGTTTGAAAATGCTAGAATGTTATAGGTTTAGGCTGTAGTATAGTTGAGAAATATGGATTTCAACCATATTGATTCCCAAATTGGGCATACGACCTCAAATTCACTCAAAACCAACTCCAACACTTAGGATGTATTAAAATACACACGTTAGCAGAAACGGGATTGAAATCGGATCCCCGGTTTGGAAATGGTGGAAGGTTGTGGGTTTAAGCCAAACTACACTATCTAAGTATGGATTTCGGTCATCTCGGTGTCCAAATCGGGCATACGACCTCGGATTCGATCGAAAGAAACTCTAGGACTTAGGATGTATTAAAATACATACATTAAAAGATATGGGAATGAAATCCGACCCCTGGTTAGGAAATGGTGGAAGGTTCTAGGTTTAGGCCATAGTATAGTTGAGAAATATGGATTTCGGCTATCTTGGTGCCCAAATCGGGCATTCGACCTCGGATTTGTTCGAAACCAACTACAACACTTAAGATCTATTGAAATACACAAGCTAGAAGAAACGGGGATCAAAATCCGACCCCCTGTTTGGAAATGGTGGGAGGTTGTGGGTTTAGGGCAACCTATACTATCTAACTATGGATTTCGGCCATCTCGGAGGCCAAATCGGGCATACGACTTCACATTCGCTCGAAACCAACTCTAACACTCAGGATGTAGTGAAATACAAGCGTTAGAAAAGCTAGGATCAAACTCCGACCCCGGTTTGGAAATGGTGGAAGGTTATAGGTTTAGGCCATAGTATATTTGACAAATATGGATTCCGGCCATCTCGGTGCCCAAATCGGGCATACGACCTCAAATTCGCTCGAAACCAACTGCAATACTTAGGACGTATTAAAATACACATGCAAAAAGAAATGGGATCGAAATCCGACCTCCTGTTAGGAAATGGTGGAAGGTTGTGGGTTTAGGCCAAAGTACAGACGAGAAACATGGATTTCGGCCGTCTTAATGCCCAAATCGGCCATACAACCTCGGATTCACTTGAAACCAACTCCAACACTTAGGATGTATTGAATTACATGTGTTGAAACAAATGAGATCGAAATCCAACCAACGGTTTGGAAATGGTGGAAGGTTATGTGTTTAGGCCAACCTATAATACCTAAGTACGGATTTCGGCCATCTTGGTGCCCAAATCGGGCATAAAACTTCGGACTCGCGCGAAACCAACTCCAACACTAAAGATGTATTAAAGTGCATGCATTAGAAGAAATAGGATCAAAATCCGACCACGGGTTAAGAAATGGTGGAAGGTTTTGGGTTTAGGCCAACCTATACTATCTAAGTATGGATTTCGGGCATCTCGATGCCCAAAATGGACATACGACCTCAGATTCACTTGAAACCAACTCTAACACTTAGGATGTATTCAAATACATGCATTAGAAAAGATGGGATCAAAATCCGACTCCCGGTTTGGAAATGGTGGAAGGTTATAGGTTTAGGCCATAGTATAGTTGAGAAATATGGATTCCAGCCATCTCAATGTCAAAATCGAGCATATGACCTCGGATTCGCTCGAAACCAACAGCAACACTTAGGATGTATTGAGATTAACACGTTAGAAGAAATGGGATTGAAATCCGACCTCTGATTTGGAAATGGTGGAAGGTTATGGGTTTAGACCAACTTATATTATCTAAGTATGGATTTCTGCCATCACGGTGTCCAAATCGGGCGTACGACCTCAATTCGCTCGAAATCAACTCCAACACTTAGGATGTATTAAAAAAAACTTGTTAGAAGAAACGGGATCGAAATCTGACCATCGGTTTGAAAATGGTGCAAGGTTATAGGTTTAGGCCATAGTATAGTTGAGCGATATGGATTTGACCATCTCGGTGCCCAAATTGGGCTTACGACCTCAGATTCGCTAAAAACCAACTCCAACACTTAGGATGTAATAAAATACACACTTTAGAAGAAAGAGGATCAAAATCCAACCTCTGGTTTTGAAATGGTGGAATGTTATGGGATTTGGCCAAATAATAGTTGAGAAACATGGATTTTGGGCATCTCGGTGCCCATATCAGGCATACGAGCTCGGATTCGCTCGAAACCAATTCCAACACTTAGGATGTATTGAAATACACTCGTTAGAAGACACGGGATCAAAATCTGACCATTGGTTTGAAAATGGTGGAAGGTTATAGGTTTCGGCCATAGTATAGTTGAGAGATATGGATTTTGGCCATCTCGATGCCCAAATCGGACTTACGATCTCAATTCGCTCGAAACCAACTCCAACACTTAGGATGTACTGAAATACACACGTTGGAAGAAATAGGATAGAAATCCAACTCCCGGTTTTAAAATGGTGGAAAGTTATGGGATTCGGCCAAATAATAGTTGAGAAACATGGATTTCGGCAATCTCGGTGCCCATATCGGGCATACGAGATCGGATTCGCTCAAAATCAACTCTAACACCTAGGATGAATTGAAATACACGTATTAGGAGAAACGGGATCGAAATCTGACCATCGGTTTGCAAATGGTGGAACCTTATAGGTTTAGGCCATAGTATAGTTGAGAGATATGGATTTTGGCCATCTCGGTGCCCAAATCGGGCTTACGACCTCAGATTCGCTCGAAATCAACTCCAGCACTTAGGATGTATTAAAATACATACTTTAGAAGAAAGAGGATCAAAATCCGACCTCTGGTTTTGAAATGGTGGAATGTTATGGGATTTGGCCAAATAATAGTTGAGAAACATGGATTTTGGGCATCTCAGTGCCCATATCAGGCATACGAGTTCGGATTCGCTCGAAACCAATTCCAACACTTAGGATGAATTGAAATAGAATCGTTAGAAGAAATGGGATTGAAATCTGACCATCAGTTTGAAAATGGTGGAAGGTTATAGGTTTCGGCCATAGTATAGTTGAGAGATATGGATTTTGGCCATCTCGATGCCCAAATCGGGCTTACGATCTCAGATTCGCTCAAAACCAACACCAACACTTCGGATGTATTGAAATACACACATTGGAAGAAATAGGATCGAAATCCAACCCCCGGTTTTAAAATGGTGGAAAGTTATGGGATTCGGCCAAATAATAGTTGAGAAACATGGATTTCGGCAATCTCGGTGCCCATATCGGGCATACATGATCGGATTCGCTCGAAATCAACTCCAACACCTAGGATGAATTGAAATACACGTGTTAGGAGAAACGGGATCGAAATCTGACCATCGATTGGGAAATGGTGGAAGGTTATAGGTTTAGGCCATAGCATAATGGAGAGATACGAATTTTGGCCATCTCGGTGCCCAAATCGGGCTTACGACCTCAAATTCGCTCGAAACCAAATCCAACGCTAAGGATGTATTGAAATACACATGTTAGAAGAAACAAGAATGAAATCCAGCTCCCGGTTTGGAAATGGTGGAAAGATATGGGATTCGGCCAAAAAATAGTTGACAAATATGGATTCCGGCCATCTCGGTGCCCATATCAGTCATACGTGCTCTGATTCGCTTGAAACCAACTCCAACACTTAGGATGTATTGAAATAAACGTGTTAGGAGAAACGGGATCGAAATCGGACCCCCGATAAAGAAATGGTGGAAGGTTGTGGGTTTAATCCAACCAATACTATCTAAGTACGAATTTCGACCATCTCAGTACCCAAATCACGCATACGACCTCGAAGTCGCTCGAAACTAACTCTAACACTTAGGATGTATTCAAATACATACGATAGAAAATATGGGATCGAAATCCTACCCTAGGTTTGGAAATGGTGGAAGGTTACAGATTTAGGCCATAGTATAGTTGATAAATAGAGATTTTGACTTTCTCGGTGCCCAAATCGGGCATACGACCTTGGATTCGCTCGAAACCAACTGCAACACTTAGGATGTATTGAAATACACATGCTAGAAAAAACGGGATTAAAATCCGACCCCCGGTTTGGAAATGAGGAAATGTTGTGGGTTTAGGGCATCCTATACTATTTAATTATGGATTTCGGCTATCTCGTAGGCCAAATCGGGTTTACGACCTCGGATTCGCTTGAAACCAACTCTGACACTTAGGATGTACTGAAATACATGCATTAGAAAAGGTGGGATCAAAATCCAACCCCCGGTTTGGAAATGGTGGAAGGTTATAGGTTTAGGCCATAGTATAGTTCAGAAATATGGATTTCAGCCATCTGAGTGCCCAAATCTGGCATCCGACCTCTAATTCACTCAAAACCAACTGCAACACTTTGGATGTAATAAAATACACACGCTAGAAGAAATGGGATCGAAATTCGACCCCCAATTTGGAAATGGTGGAAGGTTGTGGGTTTAGGCCAAAGTATAGTTCGGAAACATGGATTTTGGCCTTCTCGATTACCAAATCGGCTATACGACCTCGGATACGCTCGAAACCAACTCCAACATTTAGCATGTATTGAATTACATGTGTTGAAACAAATGGGATCGAAATCCGAACCACGGTTTGGAAATGGGAGAAGGTTGTGGGTTTAGGCCAACCTATACTATCTAAGTATGGATATCGACCATCCTGGTGCCCAAATCGGGCATTCGACTTCGGATTCGCTCGAAACCAACTCTAACACTTAGGATGTATTGAAATACACACGTTAGAAAAAATAGGATCGAAATCCGACCCTCGGTTTCGAATTGGTGGAAAGTTATGGGATTCAGGCAAATAATAGTTGAGAAAGATGGATTTCGACCATCTCGGTGCCCATATTGGGCATACGAGCTCAGATTCGCTCGAAACCAACTTCAACACTAAGGATGTATTCAAATACACTCGTTAGAAGAAATTGGATCAAAATCTGACCATCGGTTTGGAAATGGTGGAAGGTTATAGGTTTAAGCCATAGTATAGTTGTGAGATATGGATTTTGGCCATCTCGGTGCCCAAATCGGGCTTACGACCTCAAATTAGCTCGAAACCAACTGCAACACTTGTGATGTATTGAAGTACAGACGCTAGAATCAACGGGATCGAAATCCGACCCCCGATTTGGAAATGGGGGATGGTTGTGGGTTTAGGGCAACCTATATTATCTAACTATGGATTTCGGCCATCTCGGAGGCCAAATCGGGCATACGACCTCCGATTCGCTCGAAACCAACTCTAACACTAAGGATGTAGTGCAATACATGAATTAGAAAAGGTGGGATCAAAACCTGACCCCCGATTGGGAAATAGTGGAAGGTTTTAGGTTTAGGCCATAGTATAGTTGAGAAATATGGATTTCGGCCATCTCGGTGACCAATCGGGCTTACGACCTCAGATTCGCTCGAAACCAAATCCAATACTTAGAATGTATTGAAATACACACGTTAGAAGAAACAGGATCGAAATCCGACCCCCGGTTTTGAAATGGTAGAAAGTTATGAGATTTAGCCAAATAATAGTTGAGAAACATGGATTTCGGGCATCTCGGTGCCTATATCGGGCATACGAGCTCGGATTCACTCGAAACCAACTCCAACACTTAGGATGTATTGAAATACACTCTTTAGAAGAAACGGAATCAAAATCTGACCATCGGTTTAGAAATGGTGGAAGGTTATAGGTTTCGGCCCTAGTATAGTTGAGAGATATGGATTTTGGCCATCTTGATGCCCAAATCGGGCTTACGTTCTCAGATTCACTCGAAACCTACTCCAACACTTATGATGTATTGAAATACACACGTTAGAAGAAATAGTATCAAAATCTGACCCCGAGTTTTAAAATGGTGAAAAGTTATTGGATTCGGCCAAATAATAGTTGAGAAATATGGATTTCGGCAATCTCGATGCCCATATCGGGCATACGAGCTCGGATTCGCTAGAAATTGTAGCGACCCGGAATTTTAATATAATAAAATTTTGGATTATCGGTCCTTAATTGAGGTTAATTAGTTGTGTGTTTGATTGTAGCACCCCGGACTTTTTCATTATTAATGAATAGCACCTTCATAGCTAATTGGCCGTTTTTGTAGTCTAATTAATAAATAAAGGAGAAATCGGAAATTCCGAAACATCAGAAATGTTCGTTTTCGAAAGAAGGATCCAACGCAAGTTGAATCATCGAAATCCGACAAGCGAGTCAAAAGATATGGTCAAAACAGTCCAGACACACAGAAGACCGATCGCTCGGTCCAGTCAGCGATCGATCGGTCCATAACCGATCGATCGGTAGCTATCGCACGGTCAGAAATTTTGTATGGGGAAATTTTCCAGAGAGTGAGTTTTTGACCGATCGATCGGTCATAAACACCGATCGCTCGGTAGGCAACCGATCGATCGGTCATGAACACCGATCGCTCGGTCTTCGCGTTTTTGCAGAGATTTCAGTAAGGGCTTTTTCATCTTTTGGGCGTTAAACCCTTACCCATAAGGGTTTGCTCGACCCTTTGAGCCCTCATTCACAACCCTTAGACATTTTGAGAGCTAGAGAGTGAGAAGAAGAAAGCTCTAACCTAGGGTTTGGTTTTGAGAAGGGAATCAAAGGGGGTTTAAGAACCATAGCTCACCCCAACTCGAGTTGCTTCAAAATCGAGGCTCAAGCTCGTGTGTGAACCGTTCTCCAAGTTAGGGCAGTAAACCAAGCACGTTTTTGAAAGGGGTTTCTTCCCTAACTTGAATCTCCTTCAAGCAAAGGTGTTCTTCCAAATAGAGCTTCTATTTCAAGGTTTCTTCAAGATCAAGCCTTGATCTAAGGTTAGTACACCCTACTAACTTTCCCTAACAATAACCTAGGTTTTCTAGTGTAAATGGTGAATATATATATTATGCTTTTCCTTCCCTATGCATTGTATTAACTCAACAAATATAAACAAGATAAGGGGAATGGAATGAATGTGTGGATGGGAGATTGGATACGGCGATTGGATGCCGAATGTGTGATGTATGATGTGTGGGTTGTGGATTGGAAAATGGAGGATGGGCATAGTACAAATAACAAACTTACCATTGTGTGATTGAATGGAAAATATGCATTTAAAAGAAGGAGATAAACTACGAAGGAATAATGTATGAAAGTGTTTGACAAAATACCTAAACTATGAATAAACGATCTCAATGAAGAATATAGAATTGGGTTTTATGCATGCGTTCTTATAAATGATACATTGATCAAATGTTATGCAAACTACTTATGTTACCTATGTTCATATCATGATTGTCACTATGGACACGTACACGAGCACGCATGATAGCATGAACCGTGATTTCAAGAGCATGTGCATATAATAAACAACAAGAAAATATTGCATGTCAAGGAGGTTGGTAGCCCAGGGACATTCGGGTGCTAGCCTCTGGCTCACAAGTGCATTGCATAACAAGGAGGTTGGTAGCCCAGGGACATTCGGGTGCTAGCCTCTGGCTCACAAGTGCATTGCATAACAAGGAGGTTGGTAGCCCAGGGACATTCGGGTGCTAGCCTCTGGCTCACAAGTGCATTGCATATCAAGGAGGTTGGCAGCCCAGGGATATTCGGGTGCTAGCCTCTGGCTCACAAGTTACGAGATGGAGGTTTACAAGATGATGATCATGCATTCATGCATGCACGCATACATGATTTCTACGAGGCATACCGGGACATGACATCGGTTTTCAAGCATGAGTTTTATCGGCGTTTTCGCATTCATGTACGCACGTCAGGATGCTTGTATTGTGTCATGCCCTATACTGTTTCTTTGCGATGTATCTATTACTGCTTGTATAATATTACTATTGTGTGTTTTATTATTGTTATGGTCTGCTAGTAGCTTGTACTCGCTGAGTATTCCATGCTCAGCCGTACTTTCATGTCGGCAAGTACTGAGGGAGCCCTCGACCCGGAGCCTTGGGTCGAGGAAGAGTATATAGAGGAGAGAGAGCCGGCTATTCCATTACAGTCTCAGGGGGACCGAGACCCCGATGCGTGGCCATACCTCGACTACTGTTAAGAGGAGAGTATGAGAGGGTCTTATGTATTTTGATATTTTGATAGGTGGGCCTGTCCACCTTAGACTTAGATGTGTTTTGTATTTATGTCAACTTGGAATACCATTTTGGATCATCCGAAGAAATGAAAATTTGTTTACGCTTCCGCATATATGATAGCTTCCGCGCTCTGATTATCGTTGTTAGTATTGTATTTTATCTTGTGCATTGCAGGATGGTTTGATAGGTACGCAGTGTGACACCTAAAATATCCCTAAACTCCTAGGGGGTATTTCGGGGCGTTACATTGATAAATTTGTGTAAAGTAGGTATTACTCGGAATTAGGTTGCACTACTACGAAATTAGTGTTTTTCTTCAATCTATGCACATAGTGTGCCGGTCGGCTATCCGGATGTCCACCTATCGTTTCAATTCAGTTGCACATCAATTTGCGAAACCGCGAAGGTCCTGTGTGGAAACATAGAGAAAATCAGGGAATTCGTAGTGTATCGAATTTTGATTGGGGCTCTATATTTAGCGGACTTTCTAATTGAAATCCATGCAGATTGTTCCACTACATGCTGGAAGGCCATGGGGACGACCGTCTATCATTTCAGCAGTTTATTATCTCATATAGCGAAACCCCAGTGTGTTTTGTATCCGAAATTGGAAAATTTGTGGGTTTTGCGAATTCTTCCGGTTGCACTTTTTGGTAGTCAAAACTCATTGGATTTCCCAAAAAATTTTACAGCACGTGTCAGACTACCCCAAGATCGATCACCTGAAGTTTTGTCAAAATCGAAAATCATATGGTATGGTTTCAGAATGAATTTCGGCAACATTACTGGAAACCGGTCGCGATTCGCAAGCCGCGACACGTGTCTCAGCTCAGGCCAACATGTGGCACCTTCAAGCGACACTTGGCGCGCATGTGTGGGTTAGGCTAGTCTATAAATAGTAGACCACCCCCCAGCCATTTCTCTCATCCTAGTGAGAGAGAGGCGAAGCCCTGCCGTATTTTGTAAAGAGAGAAACATTCTAGAGAGAGAAAGGGAATTTTCTAGAGAGAGAGGTAAAGAGGCGTATTGTAGAGACCCGAAATTTAAATTCTTGGTATTCGTATCAATTATTTTAATATTCTTGGTTGTCATGATTAATTTATTACATAAGTTTAAAATTTGAACAATTAAAGTAGCATGAGGGTGTTTTATAAATTAATCAAGTGAAAAATAGACGAAATCTCCTTTATCATAAGAGGGGCATTTTGGTCATTTTGTGTAAACCAAAATTTATGAAACTTTTAATGTAGATTCTATATGACCTAAAGTAGCTATGGTTCAAATTTCAGGTTAATCCGATAAGAATTGAGCTCTATAGAATTATTCAAAGTGCAGTGGCAAAACTGTAAATATGATGAATAGTACCCGCGTGAACAGTAACCGTGAATAGTGTTTTAGCAGTTCTTATCACTTTCTAACTCTGGTATTGCCTATATAAAGACCCTAACTCATGGATTTTAGGTATTTCATCATTCAAAAACTTATTAGAGAGAAAAATATAAGAAAAACCTATGAGTTCTCATTAAAGAGAGTGAGAGAAAAGGGTTTTAGAGAGATCCAAGAGGAGAAATCAAAGGTGTTGCAAGGAAAAAGTATAAAAAGGCTTAGATCCATCCCATTCGCAAACATTTGATCGTAGGGAAGCGATCGTGAGAGGTAAATACGACTTCCTTCCTCTCAATATAGGGATTATTGATACAAATATGATGAAGAAATAGATCTAAAGTAAGAACGACAATAGTAAATATGTTTTTATTGTTTTAAACTATGATGAAAATTATATATGAGGATTTTATGATGTTTATACTCAGATTTTCTCATGGAAAATTATATATGATGATTTTACGATGTTTATACCCAGATTTTTTTTATGGAAAATATATATGATGATTTTTGTAATGTTCTAAATTAGGATTTTCCCTTGAAAAATCTATAGACGATGTTAGAAAATTTTAGATCTTGGTTATCTGATGGATAATATATATATGATGAATAGAGAACATTTTAGATGGTGATTTCCTTGTGATAATTATTTGAAAAAGATGTTGTTTATGATTTTTTTTTATTCTATATCAACAAGGGGAATGGGATTGATTTTGTGGTGTATGAATGATGAGAATGGAGGAAGTGGATGATGTTCTGAATTGATGAAATTATTATAAGTTTGTTTGAGATCATTATGTGTTGTGAAAACTAAGGCCCTATGAGACTTATTTGATTATAGATGCGTATTAAAAATTTAGACGCGATAAATAAAATTATCCCTTATTTTATTTGACAAATTATGCTTTATATTGATCACTTAGGAGAACCCTTGCATGTTTAAATCTATGCATGATTTACAAGTATTTTATTTCATTCACATGGATTCACGAAATCTATACATGAACAAGCATGAGAATAAACAAGATGACAAGTAATATGCAAGTACACAAGGACACAAGCATTATGCATGATTGAGTTTTGCACTGACCAAGTACCACAGGCCTATGATCAAGGCAAAACCAGCCGTATGCACCGGCGAATGTGTAGACAAGCCGTATACACCGGATAATGTGAACAGGGGCCGTATCCACTGGATAAGGTGTAGGACAGCCCCGTGTACACCGAATATGTGTATTTGTGTGGTACCTCGGAAGTATATATGTTAGCTCTATCTCCGATATATGGGGGTAGAGTATTTTAAGTGTATTGGCGGGCAATTTCCCGATTTCTGCGTTCCCCTCCGTTGTTTTATTAATTCTACTCTGTAAAGGCAAATGAAACTAATCATTCACTAATGGGAAAATGGTCCGGGCTCTACATCCTCCCCCCCCATTGGACAAAGCTCTGTACCTCCGGCAATTTAGACCTACTTTGCACTTTCACAAATCACAGAAAATTACAGTCCTACACAACTTATACAAAAAACCTTCAATAGTATCTGGGACTTCGCTTTGGACTTCTGGCTTCACGCAACTCCCACGTGTATGCTTATTCCCGACATGTGTTGCCACTTTCACTCGACCCAATCGGATAGTCTGGGGTTGCATGAAGCACATATAGATTCTCCTCGTCCATAGGTTGTCGAACGGCTTCCCTAACATCAATCTCCGCCTCAGTGCAGATCTTCTCTCAAAATTTCCACGGTTCCAATTCTATACATGCGAAGGTGCTCCGCAAATGTACTTCCGAAGCCTAGACACGTGGAAAACGTTGTGAACCGCGGCCCATGTGAGGTGGTAGAGCTAACTCGCTAAGACCAAAGTCACCTAACAACCCCGTGATAAGCCAACGTCCACAGAGCGAGACGAGCAATTATTGACCCCCCTACGGCCGCGCTCGGAAAATCGGCTTTCGCCCAAAGCTCATGATTTCCCTTGTGCTAGGAGAGAATGTGTGGCTGGCAAGAACTTATCCCCCGACGTAAAATTCAAGTCCCTAGCCGTTTGCCGCATAACTGTCCTGCGTCTTTGAGCGCTTTCAATCGGGGAGCCCGATGTGATCTCTTAACATGTGTTTTGGCGAGTTTTGCCTCAATCATCTGGCCAAGTAATTTTCCTTTCTCCTACCTCATCCCCAAGAGAGCGGGGAGACCTAACAACTTCGCCATCACAAATGCATCAAGGGTCCTTTGGTCATTGCGGATCATTTTGTAGCGAATTCAACCACAGGGCGGTCATGGCTGCTTCTTCACAAACTGTCCTCTGAATCCATCTACAGCCGACATGTCTTCAATGACGTGGTGTCACTCTCTGGGCTCACACACGGTTTTCCAGCCGTCTTTGGTGAAAGCGGTGCTTGAACGGTGAGTTTCCGGGAACCCATAGCCTCCTTGGAAGATTTGTCCCAGACTGCGATTGATCTTGGATCCCGATCGACACAATCCTACTGGCACCGAATGCAACGCCGTCACCACTTCCTTGATGTACAAAGCGGGCGCTAACTGTGCTAGAGTTGAAAGTGTTCGTACGTCGGAAGAGCGTAGTTTCGACAAACGATCCACTACTACCCATATCGCATCTAGCCCCTGCCGTCTTTGGCAAGCCAACTAGAATCATGGATAATATAGTTCGCCCATTTCCACTCGGAATCGGAATGGACTGTAATAGACCACGGGCAGCGCATCGGTTCCTGCTTTCCACCCCTTGGTACAACACAAGCCCCGTGCTACCGTGATTCACCCTGCAAACCTCCCGCTTCATATTCCGCCACCAAAAGTGACTCTTGAGTGTACGGTACATCTTTGTAACCCCTGAGTGCACTGTGGGGGGGTACTTTTTTAAAAATCTTTTACCGAACGTGTGCTTCATCCAAAGCGCTCTCTTCGAAGGTCCCGGCTTGGCTGGGACGCACAGCCTTCCCTTGAAGTGATAGCCCAAGGCGAACCCGACTAGTGAGAGAAAAGTCTTTCACTGCCCTTGGCAACTTCCTTGTCCCGGAAATCCAACAATCCGCATCCATCTCTGGCTTGATCCTCTTGATCAAAAATCTATAATGTACGCCGACCCGGTACCATTTTTCCAAGTGTAGACCACGACATATGGTTAGTCACACTGATGTCCGGCATTTGCCAAATCCTTCTAGCCGCTTTCCTTCTTGACCAACTGTGTGCTAACAACCCCTAGGTCTTCTACAAAAGCATCACCACTACATTGCTTTACCCGTGGTATTGAATGTTACACTCATAGTCCCTCAGAATTCCATCCAACCCGTTGCCTAAATTGATTCATTCTTTTGGGGAAAAAGGTGAACTCTTGTGATCCTATACCTATAGTGTCCACCCCGTATAAGTAATGTCTGCCCGATCTTAGCGCAAACCCGACTGCTGCAAGCGCTAGATCGTCGTGCTGCTCTGGGTTAATATCCTATTCAATCATGCGTCCTTAAATCACTTGCCGCATCATAGGCAAGCTTCTTGGGTTGCATCAGCACACATCCAGCCAACGGTTGAGGCACATGACACTGACACCCTCGATACCACAAGAGTCCCGAATGCCCTAGTAAGGACATTGAGCGTGTGCGCGCCTTCTTCTTTCTACTAAAATAGCATTGCCGTGAAACGATCTCACAAATTGCTCTTCCAAAACAAACTTCGGCCGCTATCTTCCTTGTCCCGGTGAGTCAGCGGTGCTGCAATGCTAGAGACCCCTCTACATCTCCTGTATAAAGCCTCCAGCCCCAAGAAAGCTGCCTAGCTCAGTAACACTCTTGGGCTCGTCCACGCTAACGCTTAACTATCTTCTGTGCGGATCAGCCAGAGATGCCTGCCGCATAAACACGTGCCTGGAATGCACACCTCTTTCCAACCAGCACGCACACTTGCTAATCTTGCGTATAGCCTTGTGCTCTTCATTACATTTCCAATGCAAGCGAAGTCCGCGTAATGTGACTTCCCTGGCATGGATAGACCAAAATGGTCATCAACAAATTACAACTCACGCACCGATACTAGGTATGGCCCGTAACACCCCTTGGCAGGTTAAATCAGATACAAGGCTGCCGGGCCGCGGTTCCGTGAGTCCACAAGGCATCACCAAGAACCGTAATGGCCTATATCGTCCTGAAGCATTTTTGGATAACATCTTCCGCCTTCTTATCTACAACTGGTGCATAAAAGAACCGCTAGGGGGGGGTCGAAGACTATCTTTGAGACAATCTCGCTCCTGCAACTAATCTGACAAGTCGCATCCTAGGCAAGGGATACCTATTTCTTTATAGTGACTTGTTCATTTGCCTGTAATCGACCCGCATCCGCATCGGGCCATCTTTCTTCTTTAACAACAACACCGGGCACCCCTGGTGAGACCTTGGTCGAATGAAAACAGCCTTGCAGTATCCTCCCAACTGAGTCTTCACTCCTTGATTCAAAGGGCCATTCTAGTGAGCTCTGAATAAGTACTGTCCTGGTGCCAGCTCAAGTCATAAAAACCTCAATCTCCCTGTCTGAGGCAATCCTGGCAACAAATCCTCATGGAAATACGTCCATGAACTCACTCACAACGAATAGTCGATGAGGTCTTCCTTTGCGCTCGGGTTAGCTCAGCTCAACTCCGCAGAAACGGGCAATGTCTCTACATGTCTTAATTTAACCCCCGGAAAGTGAAATGGTTTCCTTGTCCAGGCTTGAAGAGTACCATCTTCTCAAAGCAAAAAAGCCGCACTACTGCCCATGATCGTTGCTGCAACCAGTCCATTTCCCATATAAATATCACAGTCGTTGAATCCAAGGCGATCGAGTTCACCGCCACCTTCGTGGCTTCCAACTTGCCCGCACTGTTCTATCACGTTACTGCCAATACTTTTTTGCCGACGGAGTCGAAATGGCTAACTCCGTTTTTAGCGGACTAGCTCCACGAAACGCTGCGAACAACTCGGCGAGACAAACAAGTAGTAACCCGGGTACATGCAACACACTCTCGCCAAATACTCATGCTAGTAGGGTTCCTGAATTTAGCTAGGTTCCTTCAATGCAAGCCGCACGGTATCACGGAGGGTATAGTCTATAGGCTACCAGACTACGGAACAAGGAATAAAACAGAACCTAAATCCACGAATACGGAAAAGAACTCCTAACACTAACGCTTGCACCACATCGTCAGATGAAAGTGCACTCGCCCTCGAATGTCACGGCACTCAAACTTACTCGCCCTTCAGTTTGTTCTCACTGGTCGAGACTGAAGGTGTAGACCGGTATCTGGTGACGCCCTGGATTGACCGTGCTTGGCTTGGCGGGTGGCCTAATCGCCCTGAGACCTGGCCTTGTAATGGCTGATAGGGCAATCCCTGTCACGGGCCCTGGCGACCACATGTGGAAAACATCCCAACCGATGCTCTTTAGGCATCCCCTGCTGGTGCCTTCGACGCATGAAGCAGTCTCGATGGTGCGGGTAGAGGGGCGGAGGTGGTCTATCTCACCACCTAGGTACAACTGGCCATTGGGGCCGGAGAGCCTGAGGGTCTGAAGGTCCTGTTGGCACTACTGACTGCCGTGGTGCTTGGGGGCCGCATACGTTCTGCCTATCGTGGTGCTGGCCGGTATCTGATAAAGGTGCCGGTACGAAGCCCGCTCATCTGCACAGAGCATGCTAGTGCTGAACTACCGCAGTTTAGCCGGCTCAGAGGAAGTCGCCAACTCTCATCTTCCTTAGACACCGGGGGGGCTTCAGATTGGCCTCACCAATAAGGCCTTATCCACTATTCGCAGTAAGTGCATGCCGAAACCGCACTTTCTCCATGGATACATCCTTGAGCCTTGCGTCAACCTCCTCGCCTTCATTGCCTCGTGGGCAATCATATGTTTGTCGCGAAGCGTGATAGCTCCGAGAACTATGGCCTCATAAGCGACGCGCGCATAACATCGACATTGCTCAGAGGTTTGAGAATTCTCTCTCTTTGTCTTTTCCGGCGGTGCACACGATTCCGGAAAAAAATCTTCTTGTAAAAATATCCTTGAACTCCTCCCAACCAATTTGACCACACCGCATGGTCAAGTCTCTCGCGCCGCATGCGGCAAACCCCAATGGTGGCTTACCCTCCCTACATAAAACTCTTCCCATGCTACTCTACCTCCTCTGAGGCGAGAGCTACGCAAAAATCTTCTCCATCTGGCGAATCCACGCCTCCGCAGCAAGAGGTCCACCCTCCCATGGAAGGATTGGAGGCCTCACACCTCCTACTGCCTCAACTCCAGCTGGTAACCGGGCTGGAGCTGCGGCGGTGGAGTAGGTGCTGCAGGGGCGCCAGCTGCGTGCGGGATAGTCTTTTGCCCGGCTCCTCCATACTTGCGAGTGCCTCAGCAATAGAGCCTAAGTTTCGCTACCTGGGGAGAGGTCGGCTTCTCGAATCCTCATCTCAATTCTCTGTAAATATAATGAAGCTCTGTGTGTGTGGTCCACGACCCCTGTGCCCCCCTCATAACTGATAAAGTCCTGAGAACAATAGCACGCACCAAAAAAACAGAGTCTCACTAAAACCCAGTTGATTGCATGTTCATTTTCACAATATTCAATTTGTTTAAGTGTATAATCCTAATATACTCACATCAAGGTCATCAAGTATTCTCACTATACTTAGACTTTAGTGTTTCTAGCGTACCTAGGCCCGTACTTGTTAAAGCACCTGGAACCATTTTAGGACTAGCCTAAAGTTTTAGTTCGTTACTTGGAACCAGACCGTTCCGACTCACGCCCTTCCTTAACTGTTCTCTCAACATATGCGCTTGTCCAAGCCGTGGTATAAGATTCTAAGTGACCAAGAAGCCTAGCTAAGCGCTGATACCCACTTTCTGTCGCGAGCCCAAAACGCCCCTCTAGAGTTAAGTGAATCTTGGACGACCAATCAGACTTACTTGA
Source organism: Tetracentron sinense (assembly GCA_015143295.1). Taxonomy (NCBI): domain Eukaryota; kingdom Viridiplantae; phylum Streptophyta; class Magnoliopsida; order Trochodendrales; family Trochodendraceae; genus Tetracentron; species Tetracentron sinense. The sequence continues at coordinate 17,823,546 of CM026562.1, forward strand.
CTTGCTTGACAACCAGCCTGCCAAAACCTCCACAGAGCATATACAAACTAGAGGACATTATAGCGGAAACATACTAAAAACACGCGGAAGTCTAAAAAAACAAACCTCTAAGTATAGACATATGGCAAAGTTTATAAGAAAAGGTAACGAAAGAAGTCGGACAGACCCCTCAAAATACATGCTGAAACTCTCATCTCACCAGCCCACAGCTAATCCTCTCAAATCTACAACCACGCCCCTATGTAACCCCAACTGGAGTTTCCTCAAAATGCTCCTTATGTACTCCCTCCTCTCACCCATGACTCGGAGCACAGCTAATCAAATGGGAAAGTGCTCCGCCGGCAACCTGCCGACAGAAGAAATCGTCTGAGCATGGACTACTCAGCGGTAGTAACTAACCAACATCATGCATACAGATAGCATACTAACGGATGACAAGTTGCAAGATGGAAGCATGCCAATGGTCTATCATACAAGGAACCCACACAATTTATAATCATGCTTGTAATTCGTATGAAAGCCGATACACCTCTTGGGAAACGCGTGGGCACTAACTTAAACTTGAAATACAGTTCCGTGCGTGAAACTTGTATATGTGTCTTATCGTGTCATCCTCATGCGTGTCTGTCATGTCTGCTTGGTGCATTCATTATCGCTTGCTTGTTCCTAATTTAAACATGTTCACATTCCTCCGTTGCCTTCATAGTCCGTCACAACTAGTAACCCTATATAGCCAATCGGGTGATAATGCATATTTTTCCGTTCATAGGCCACGTTCCGCAACTACAGCCATGCAGAATTTGGAATGCCTAGTTGCCCTGTTTCATAGGGAACGCCGTCGCAACCTTGGCAGCAGCCATGCAGCATTGTGATGCTTGCTTGGCGTGTCATGCCGATGCTATGCTATGCGTGTCAGGCGATGCTAGCATGTCATGCAGGGTGATTGGAGCCCTTTCCCTATCATGCATGATCTGTCTTGCCCTTTGCAAAAGCGCAGGAACTATCTTAGATATGCCCACCGTCTACTCCCACCCCCCATTTTTTAAAAACCCCCTCCAAAAAGAACATCGTAATCACTGTCATTTCATGCGTGCCTCGGGAGATCGTTGTGGCAGTACTTTGCATTTGGAATTAATATGGACAATAAAATTGGAGTTGATGTCACAAGGCATAGCATATAACAATTTATTATTAATAATCTACACATTTGAAGAAATGTAAGAACACACTCAATGACCCCTAACACTTTCAGGCAATTAAACATGGGGTTCCCTTAATTTACATTTATTTTATTCACCTTGGCATCTCATCAACATGTGGTGTTTCCTTATTCACTTACCGAAATCATCAGCTTTCTATGTGGGTTATCTCTCACATCACACTTGTATGTTCATTATAAGTAGGTGCCCTTGTCGGTCCCATTGCGTTCATCCCTCATCCACACGCATCCAACTCTCGCCACATACACATCTCCCTTCACTCATTCACCACCATTCATAACACCTATATATGGTAAAGAAACAAGAAAATAAGGAAAAGAACTTACTAGAGGGTAGTAAAGAAGCACCGACCTTGACAATGGGGAAGAAATCTCCAACCAAACGCACGTGAGTTTGCTGCCCCTAGGCTTATAGAGGAGAGTTGCCTCCCACAGCGAGCTCCACGAATGCTTGACCCGAAAATCTTTGAAGAAATCTGGCTTGAGTTGATCAGGGGTGTCAAACCCTTTGATTTCTTCTTCCAAAATGGAAACCTAGGTTTTGGAAAACCTTCGCCTGTCGCTCTATCTCTCAAAGACTCTAAGGTTTGTGTATGAACCCTCAAATGTCCGGTGCAAAGCCTTTAAGGTATGCATGTGAAACTCCCAACCCACTACTCCCATCCGTTACCAACCTTCCACTACTAATTTTCTGCACAAACGTGCTTAACTAGCGAAATGCGGTGTTCATGACCGATTCGATCGGTGGTGCCTACCGAATCGATCGGTTTCATAACCGGCGAGTCGTGTTCAGGCATTTCACCCCTCTGGAAAATTTAACCACCATACAAAAATTTGACCGAAGTATCACGATACCCTCCGCGCGATCGTTTTGGACACGAATTTCGATCGTGCTTTCCATGGCCGGGCGATCGGTGCTGCAGGTCCCATACTGTTTTGGCATATCTTTGACTCGCTCGATCGGATTCTTGACTATCACTTGCTTTGTATTCCCGTCTTTCGAAACTATGAACATTCTGACGTTTCGAAATTTCCCTGATTCCTCCTTTTGTTTATTAATTTTTTTAACCCCTCTTTAAAGGCAAAATGACACTGAAAGTCCTGCACATAAATGTGAAAGGTCCGGGCTCTACAAAACGATGGGTGAACCGAGGCGGGTAAAATTATGTTGTGTAGGATAATGCTCTGAGCTTGCATGTTGGACTTTCGGGCATGTGGAGCACACTTGTCCCCCCCCCCCCGTTTGGTTGAATTTTTCCTTACACCAAGTTACCATGCAAGCATCCCAATGGCCTTCCTTTTGCAGCTCGTATTGGTCAAAGTTGTAGTATCCCTATATTGGAGGAATTGATGAGAATGAAGGTACTCTAAGGGCGTCCTTAGTTGATCGCGCCAACCGCAGAAAGGGTTAAAATCCTTCAAGAGGATCGATTGAAAAAACTGCTCTAAGTAGGCAGAAGAGCTACGCGGCCACGGGTAACACCGTGCAGAGATTTTAGAGAATTTCAATATGGGATCGGGTCTCTGGTGAAGAGTTTCACGCAGCCGGAGAACTCAGAGGTTCGAAGGAAAGAAAGGTAAGGTCTGGGGGCCCTAGGTACTGTGGGCCATTCGAGATCATCACTAGGGTTGGTGAGGTTGCTTACAAGGTAGCCCTACCGCCTCACATGGCAGCGGTCCATAATGTATTTTCACGTTTTCCATGCTCAAGAAATGGACATTACGGATCCGTCTCAAACGTCATTGCACTTGATCCCATGGAGATTCGAAAAGATCTCACTTTGGTTGAACAACCAGCTCAGATCTTGGATCATCAGGAACAAGTCTTGTGTACCAAGACTATCCCGTTGTCGTGTACCCCCCCCCCCCCTTTGTAAAGTGGCAGCATCATTCATCAAGACAAGAGGCTACGTGGAAGTGTGACGCTGAAGAAGGAAAAGTCCGCCTCACTTGTTTTGTGTAGTTTCCTTCATTGGAGTTTTTGTATTTTGTTCTTGTTATGTTTTCTTTGGTGTCCGTTCCACAATTTCGAGGATGAAATTCTTGTAAGGGGGAGGGATGTAGAATGGCCCCGAATACCTTATTTCACTAAGTAGTGGAATATGCCTCACAGGAGTCTTCCTTGGTAACTTGTGGTTTATGCTATTGGAAAGGGCTAGATATATAGTGTGCATGTGTTAATGGGTGTACATAGCCTAAAGGATTGTGTTTTTGGGTGTATAATGTGTTAGAATTGGATTGGAGAAGGTCCAAGTACTGTGGAAAGGGGTTTTGCAGCAAAACAATGGGAGCACCGATCGCTCGGTGATAATCAACGATCGACCGGGTGCATCTAAACCGTTCGCTTGGTAGCTGTCTACTGGTTAACTAATTTGTATGGGAAAAAATTCAGAGAGGGTGTTTTTAACCGATCTCTCGGTTGAAACCACCGTCGCCTCCCTGGGGATCGTCAACTCTCAGTAGCCACCCTCCCTTTCTTTCCTCGGATCGCTCGATCCTGACCACCGATCGATCGGTTATATGCAGATTTTCTTCATTAAGGGTTTTAAGTCTTTAAACCAATACCCCCTTTGCCTATAAAAGGCTCAGTTCATGCTTTAGGGTTTCAGAAACCCTTGAGGCTTATTTTGAGAGGGTTTTGAGAGGAAGAAGAAGGAGAAAGCTAAGGGAGTTGCTCAAAGCTTGAAGAGAAGATCAAATCTTCCCTTCTTTAAGTGTTTCTGAAGAAGGAACTCAAGGTTTTCACGTGTTCCAAGCTCTTGTAATCAAAGTCATCGATTTCACCAAGCTACTACTACAAAACTTGTGATAATAACTAGTTACCACATGATGTTCTTCTCATTCTATACTATACTATAAACCTTGATTTGTTATGGTGTGTGATGCTATTTTATATTTGGATGTAAGCTATCACTATTATGCACTCTATGTGTTTTGTTTAATGCCTCTAAGGGCTTTTGTGTTTAAATATGTTCTTACTCTCATATGTTCGCATGTCTCGCATGAATCGGGGTTTTTCCATGTATTTGTCAAAGTTACGAAAAGGGTTTTTGAATAAGTGACTTATATGATGATTCTAAGAAACTCCATGATATTGTCTAAGATTGGTTCATAAGCTCCAAGGATCATATTAAACTCACAAGAACTCTATGATAATGTCTAAAGATCGTTTCACAAGTTCTAAGTATCACAAATGTAATTGCTCTAAGATCTCTATGGTTTTGCTCTATGGTTATGCTCTACGGTATTGCTCTATGTCTCTATGGATCATAATGACTCTAAGTAACTCTATGAACTCCAAGAACTCACAAGGCTATGATTATCGCAAGAATCACACGGTTTTGATTTTTGGATTTCCTCATATGTGTTATTTCACGGTTTCTACACTTCGATATGTTTTAAGGATTTCATTCTCCATGATATTATTGCTTATTGTTAGTAGTAAGTATACGCTGAGTATTCCATGCTCAGCCGATATTTGTTATCATCGGCAGGTGCTCGGGTTCCTTTTGACTTGTGTCGTATGGAGCCTTAGGTAGAGGAGAATACTACGACCCGGAGCCTTCTATGGACCACTACCAGGATGATGGTGAAAGTATGCCACTTTTTAATTTTAGAAACACAGTTCTTGGGGGGCATACATCGAATCCCAAGATCTGACTAGAGTCTAATTGATTTTATTCAATGAAGGTTAGAATAACATTCACCTTTGCGACTTTGAAATTGTTAAGTCAAATCCACGTTAGAATAGTACTCGCAAAACTTCACAAGCGTCAAGTCTCCTGTCGATTCACACGAACCTTCTTTTTCCTTTAAAGCTTTCTCTAATGGAAGCTAATGGCCCTTCCAAATTTCCAGCTCTAGAATCTTGAATAAAGATCCAATCTTTATTGATCAGACCTTTCTTGATGAACAAGATGATTCTTGCTTTTCCTCAAGATCCAATCAAGAAGACAAAAGAAGAGAGAGATGGGTGTGACCGTACACCTCAAGGAGAGAGAGGGGAGGGCCGTGAGGTTTTTAGGAGAGGAAGAGAAGAAAAAATTCTGGAGAATTATGTATATTAAAGGGCTGGGCATCCAATCCTTTATATAAGTTCTCTCTTGGTTGCTTGAATTGTAATCCAATTATAATTCATTAACCTTATCCTAATCCAATTAGGATTCCTCAATAGTTTCCTTTATTGATTATTCTCCTAATCCAATTAGGATTAATCTTAAAAGAAACCAACCTTATCCATTAGTAACTAATCTTATCCTTATCCAATAAGGAATCTTGAATTAGTAACTAACTAATGGAATCCCTAACAATTAGAGAATCTTTAATTAGTAACTAACTAACTAACTAACCTTATCCAATAAGGTGTTAATTAATTAGAAACTAATTAAAATAATAACAATTATTATTCCTCCTTGAAGTGGGCGTCCCACCCTACACGCCTAAAGGGTTTCCAAAACCCTTCTTGGTCACTTGAATTATTCTTTTATAATAATTCCCAATGGGTCCTACCCATTTGGTTTTTCACATCTAATGTGATTCCACCTTTTAGAGCTTCACTATACCATATAGTGATTACTTAGAGAAATTAATTAATTTAATTATAAATTAAATTAAATACTTTAAGAAGGTCCTTGTGTGTGGGATCTAAAGGGATCTCCTATTTCCGGTTGTGGGACCAAGTACTTCACCTTTTTGGTTGAAGCATTGTTACTAGGAAACACCTTTCCTAAAACTCCATTAGGATCATAGAATGTTATCTAAGTCCCTGGACTTCCACCAATCACAATTATGTCCATTAACACAATGTGATTAACCTCCAGAAATTAGAGAATTGCTTGTAAGTACCATCTCACAATATATTACAAATAAATCCTTCCACATTCCGATATCACATGTAAGCTTCCGGGATTGGAACAATTCCACTGTCTTAGTCCCTAGCTTATGAATAGAACTCTTTCTCATGATTACTTTTCATTGAACTGAACCTCCAAAACATTTTTGAAGAAAACATTAGAAAAGAACTGACATATATATTTATATATATTTTTCCATATTAAAAATATCAACTTCGATAAAGACCATTTACCAAAAAGCACCAGTACTGGATTTAACAGTTCAGTTCAACAAGTATCACCTTGATATCATTATCTCCAATTAAGGAGTTGTGGATTCCTTATTGAGTATTTACACACTTCTCCAAACATAGTGTACATGACCCAACGTACCCGGAGTTAGTCCTGTGTATTGGACATTGCCGATTGGCACATCAAAGCCATATAGACAAATGTCTGAGAAAATGTTAACCTCTCAGGTCTAAGGACAATTTGTCAAATGGATAACCCTAATACAATCTGACAGTGTATTCCATAGGGTATCCACTAGTGACCCCGTTCAGTATTATGTACTTGCTACATATACTCACATGTTAGTCAAGAGTCACCACTCTCTGTGAATGAGATTCATCACACTATCTCATAGAACTACACATGTGCAAGCCATGATGAAGTACGGCGCCCAACCAGTACTCTAGAGGCTTCGAACAATATTAGGTTTACAAGGAACCGGAAAATCATATCTCCTCGCAACCTTTGCATGATTTTCCTACAATGTTACCTATGGAACTTTATGTCATCATCATATGAGACAGTAATTAATATAAATACCCTTTATAGTTGGTTGTGTGAATATGATGTTTGTCTAATCAACATAGAAAAGTCTCTTATTGGCTTTCGAGGGCATATATGTCCAACAGATGGCACACTAGATAGGCGTTATGACTTTGACTTCTATTGATTACCATAGTTAGAAACATATGATATTTTGTTAAGTGAGATTGGGACTTGTCCACTCCACCCTTTTGTGTATTCATACATATGTATTCTGTTGGTTTAGACTTGAACTAATTGATAGGAGTAATTAATTTAAGTTGCTTCCGCTATGTTTAAATCGTTTCCGCTATATATGTCTGTGTACTCTGACAGGTTGCTATGCTTGCCTTATGTATCATATGGGAGGTATGATACGGCGGTCACGAGTCAAAGTATCCCTAACTCCAAGGGGGTATTTTGGGTCGCGACACAATGTCTCTTCATTCCAGACATTCTAGATGATGAGGCATTATCACTTTGCAGACATTCATTATTTACCAAAGGGAATATAGCACCCCAGAACTTTTCGTACCTAATGAATAGTGTTCTCATAGCCAATTGACCTTTCACGTAGTCCAATTAATAAATAAAGAAGAATTTGAAAATTCTAAAACACCAGAAATGTTTCCCTTCGAATGACGAATCCAACGCAAGTTAAATCGTCAAAATCCGACGAATGAGTCAAAAGTTATGGCCAAAATACCAAAATAGGTAAAATTTGAAAAATTATTGTCTAAGTTGCGATCGTACAGACCCTACAAACAATCGTAGGTGAAATTACGATCGATCGTAGAATTTCAGAAATTGGCCAAACTCTTTGTAACAGTTACGACCGATCATAAAACTTACGACCGATTGTAGATAGGTTACAATCGATCGTACGAAACCTACGACCAATCGTAAGTCGCGAACCCAGAATTTTATGCAGGATTTTTAGGGTTTCTACCCTCTTGCCTATAAATAGGAGGTTCCTTTGGGGGTTTTTGGCTTACCCTAAACCTAGAGGGACTAAGAGAAATTGAGAAGGAGGAAGGGAGGAGAGACTTGAGGATTTCAAAGAGTGTTGGGATTGAAGAAGGAGGAGATCAAGATCATGGTTGATCTTCCCAAATCAAACAAGGATCACATCCCTTCTCAAGTGATTGCCTTCTTCTTCAAGCTAGGGATTCCAAATCAAGAGTTTTCTCCAATCAAGGAGTAATCCTCAAGGTTAGTACACCCTCCTAGTTAATTTTGGTAATAACCTAGGTTTCTCTCTTTTTAAAAATGATGTTGCTTGATTTTATACATCCCTCTTCTTGAAATACACATAATGAATGCACACTATGTTTTGATGAAATGCTTGAATAAGAAAAACATGAATAAAAAGATCTACAAAGATGTCGAATGCTAAGTGTTCGTTGAAATGCATGAATTGGAATTAGAACCAAGAATATGAAGAATGATTTAGGAAGTTCTTTCCCAATGGTGTACTTTTGCTAAAATTGTAGAGCCCCGAAATTTAGGTTCACTGTTCATGTGAATAGTGTTGTGAATAGTGTCTTCAAGGCCTAAAGCCTTAATGAAATTGTGGGTTCATGTTTCATAATGAAAGGAGGTTTTGAATGAATCAAAATATGTATGAAAATTATTTTTGGGGGTTAGGTACAAATGGAAAATGAGAGTATAACATACTCCAAGTGTCAAAGAAAGGGATGCCTAAACATACCCTCAACTTTGACATGCTCTAGAATTCTTACTGCTGATCGGAATTAAGTGATTCTTGAATATTTGGAAAGATATCAAAACCCTCTTTGATTTCATGTTTATCGCATTTTCAAATTTTGAGTCGAGGATGGGTCAAACAACAGATTTCCGGAAGCGAGTCGGCTGAAAATCTGGGCTGTTGAAATCCATTTTCAGACCAGTCAGCTTTAAGGATACTTTGGTCCATGAATAAAGAAGAATTAGAAATTTTACAAAACATGAAAGTTGTTCCCCTTTGAAAGATGAATCCAACGTAAGTTGAATCGTCAAAATCGGATAAGCGAGTCAAAAGTTATGGTTGAAATAGCAAAGTGGGAAAAACTCTAGCGAGTTACTGGTTCCACTCGGCGTCGAGTGCCTTGGACTCGTCAACGAGTGAACTTAGTTGAAAGCGAAAATTTCCTATTCGGCGATGATTTTTGACCACTTGTCGACGAATGGAACCCACTCGTCGATGACTGGAGACCACTCGTCGACGATTTCAAGCCAAGAACGACCCAAAACTCTTCCACCGACCTTGGCACCGACCTCGGGAGATATTTTGAGATATTTTCAAGGACTTTTAGGGGTTTTGGCAACCCTACAACTATAAATAAGATCTGAATTCGTGGGATTGATCTACTCAAACCCTAAGCTTAGATTTTTTAGAGATTGAAGAAGAGAAGAAGAAGAAGAACACTTTGATTTCTCAAACCGTTCTCCTCATACCAAAGTGAAGCTAAATCCTTGCTTCTAAGGTTGGTATTTTACTTTTTTTGGTGTTTTAGAGCTTGGGTTTTCTACCCAAGGTAATTCTTAAATTCTTAAATCGAAAGAGGGGTTTTTGGTTTGTTTTCCAATTAAGGTTCAGGCTTCTCAAAGCTTTAACCAAGCTTTCTCAAACTTGATTTTTGTTCCACAGAAGTGTTAAAACTTCCCTTTAAGGTAGATACACTCTACTATCTAACATTGGCTATTCTTTAAATAAAACCATATTTTATAGAGTGTTCTTGAATGAATTGAAATGATGGATTCTCATGGTTTGTAAGCTATCACTATTATTGAATTTCTATGATTATGTTTCCATGTTTTTTAAGCTTTCTAAGCATAGTATGATGTTCACAAGCACTCTATGCACTCTATGTCTTACATGTCTCGCATGATTTGAAGCTTTTCTTATAAGTCGGGTTTATCGAAACATTCATAAGGATTTCTATGAAGTCAAAAGCATTGATAAAGCCAAACTAAGGGTTGGTCAAGGATAGGGCATATCCAAGGATATGTCATATCTGGCTCAAAGAAATCTCATAAGAAATTGGATAAAGCCAACGGGAAGGTTGGTCAAAGATCATGGCAGCCCACTTCTATGTATTCGATGAAGGGTATTTATATGCTCGGCTCTAAGTCTTTTCACGGGTGCTAAGGTCTGGCTCTAAGTTAAGCTCATAAGTGAATCTCATAAGTGCTCTAAGTCTCTAAGCTCACAAGAACTCAAGGAGGTTAGTAGCCCAGGGTTTTGCGGGTACTAACCTCTTGCTCATAAGAAAGCCTCATAAGAAATCTCACAAGAACTCTAAGAACTTTAAGCCACTCTAAGAACTCATAAGACTTGATTCTCATACGCTCATAAGACTCACAAGGTTTTAGATTTCATAAGAAACTCATAAGGAAATGGTTTTGGAATTTGTACGGGTTTTCACAGATTTCTATGCTCTAAGGTTTTATGTTTTGCATACTCCATGAAATTGTTATTCCACTGTTAGCTAGTAGTTTGTATGTGACTGAGTATTCCATGCTCAGCTGAATTATTGACTTCGGTAGGCGCACGTGTTCCTTTCGACGTCTATGGTTCAGACCTTGGATAGAGGAAGAGTACTACGAGTCGAAGCCTACCATGGATCATTACCAGGACGAGGGGGCACTAGATAGGCGACCTGATTTTGATTTTTTTTTTAGAGAGTGAGAGAAAGTATACTTATATTTTGATGGTATTGAGAGTGGGACTTGTCCACTCCATGCTTCATATTTTGGATATGTTCTATTTGTTCAGACTTGAACCTAACGATAGGAGTGTTATTAAATTGCTTCCACTTTGTTTCCGCTATATGTTCTCAATTGTGTACTCTGAAAGGATGGTATGTATGCCTTATATGTCATACAGGACAGTATGACATAGCGGTCACGTACTCAGGTATCCTTAACTCATAGGGGGTATTTTGGGTCGCAACAAAAATACTCTATATGTTGACTTCGAAAACTCACATGCTTAGAGAAAACTATAAACCCTGCATGATGTTCCTCTAATTAGTTCATGTCATTATGCCCACAAATTGTCAAGCACACGCAAGCATGAATACATGAACTGTCTATATGCTTTCCTTAAATTCCCCATGTATATGAAAATGTTAGAAATGCTATATAATGCTCTATTGTTTCATGTCACATGATAGCAATCATTTTTATGCACTAGCAAACATGCATGCACAAACCAAGGTTTTCAAGTATATGTACATAAGAAACAACAAGAATAAGAAATGTGATTCACGAAACAAATGATAAAGCCAAACATCAGACCGGTCAAGGGTACGGTATATCCTAGGATATGTCATACCTGGCTCACAAGTAAACAAGCATGAATGTCAAGGGTAGGGCATATCCCTAGGATATGTCATACCTGACTCACAAGTAAACAAGCATGAATGTCAAGGGTAGGGCATATCCCTAGGATATGTCATACCTGGCTCACAAGAAAACATGACAAGCAAGAATCAAGAAACATGGGAGGATGTTAATATACTAAGACCAGGTACGGGCATTAACATCTGTTCTCCCAACAAGTATGAGAGGATGCTGGTATACTAAGACCAAGCACAGGTACTGGTATCTGTCTCCAAGCAAGAATAAAGAAATATGGAAGGGTGATAATGTACTAAGACCAGGTACGGGCACTATCATCTGTTCCCATTCAAGCAAGTAAACATGCAGACATGCATGATTCTCACAAGACAAGAATAATCTTATAAGATGTGTAAGGTAACCACAAGATACATAAGATGCATAAGGAACTCACAAGGTAATTAACACAAGATTGGTTAAAGCATGAACATAAGGCATGATTTACTATATGATATTCAAGGATCTACATTTGTTGTTACTTGTTCTTGCTTCCACACTCTGATTTTAGAAATGTGATGATGAACTGTAATGCATGTTATGTTATCGTTATTACTATTGTTAGCTAATAGCTTGTACTCGTTGAGTATTCCATACTCAGTCGTACTTTTATGTCGGTAGGTACACTATGCGATATATGGACTCTGGTCCCTTAGATCGAGGTAGCTCCGGGAGAGCAGGAGGTTATCCGGATGGTTAGCCAGATGTTAGGGGTTGGCTTATGGCCATAGGGTTGAAATGAGAGAGAGAGAGAGAGATGTATTTTAGGATTTTCTTTTGGAGATTTTTCATGTGAGCTTGAGTGGGTAACTCAAGCAATTGTACCCCTTGTGATCATGGTATTTTATTCAGTTATTGTTTACATTGACACTTGGAATTATATTTATTCTAAAGAAATTTTTCGGATCACTATTTGGCATGCCTTGTATATTCTTCCAGGATTAATTTAAGGTCAAGTTACGTCGCCAAAGTATCCTAACTCCTAGGGGGTATTTTGGGCGCAACAGGAAAAATTAAATAAAGACCATTAATGAGATTACCAGCAATCAAGACCATTTCATCTTTCTTAATTTCAATAATTGAATTAAAAACGATAGAGAATCCACAATATAAGAGTCTAGATACTGAAATCAAATTACGATGTGCAGAAGGCACATAAAAGCAGTCTTCTAAAATTAATGTCTTTCCATTAGGTAAATAAAGAGTAAACAAGCCGATTGACTTCACTGCAACATTTGCACCGGAGCCAACTTTAAGCTTCTGCTCCTGTTTGGTCAGCTTTCTGATTTCCTTGAACCCCTGCAAACAATTGCAAATGTGTACAGTGGATCCAAAATCCACGCACCATGAGTTAGGAGGATCATCAAGAAAGTTAGACTTAACAGTAATAAGTACTTCAAAGCATCTCATACCTTGAGTACTGCTGCCACCCTTTTTAAGAGTTGTGAGGTAAGTCCTACAATTCCTCTTCCAGTGGCCTATTTTACCACAGTGGAAACACTTTCCATTGCCTTTGTTTTCCTTGCCAGCTTTTCCTGAAGAACCTTTGGCAACTTTTGTCTTTCCCCTATTATCTTTAAACTTACCTTTACCCTTATTCTTCTTTCTAAAATTTTTAGATCGATTGGAGGTATCAAGTTTATCGATAGTTAAAATTTCACCCTTTGTTGACTTTTTCATCAAATCTTCTACAAACACAAGTGAGTTCATAAGCTCACTTTGTGACATTTCACTCTTGTTCATGTTCTAATTTAACACGAACGAATTGAAGGACGAAGGGAGTGACTGCAGAATAGTATCAACCTGAGTTATGGCATCCATCTCTCCACTAAGAATTTCCAGTTCATTCAATAGGCCCATCATCTTAATGATGTGCTCCCTGAATGAGTTCCCTCAGCCATCTTGTTGTTAACAAGGGATTTCAATTTAACTTGTCGAGTTGATCTATTTTGCTCACCAAACATCTCATGAAGGTTTTGCAAAATGTCAGAACCCTTATCCATGTGTTCATGTTGGCTTTGCAAGATGTTAGACATCGAAGCCAGAATGTCGCGACCCAAAACCCACCCTAGGAGTTAGAGTGAACTTTGGACGACTAATCATGGCTTACATGACTTGCTTGACAAACCAACCTGTAAAAACCCACAAAGCATATACAATAGAGGATATAAGCAGCGGAAACATACTCTAACATAGCACAGCGAAAGTCTAAACGAACCTCTATGTATATACGAATCCAAGTTTATAAAAAAGTAACCAAACGAAAGTGCGGACAGACCCGCCAAAATACATGAATGTATATCTCTCATCTCACCCACAGCTATTCACTCAGAATCTACAACCACCTAATGGTAAACCCTCTACTGGAGGTTCCTCCAAAGGTTCCTCGATGTACTCCTCCTCCACCCAAGGGCTCGGAGCACAGACATCAAAAGGAGCAGCTGCTCTGCCATCACCTGCCGACATAAGAAGTACGGCTGAGCTTGGAATACTCAGCGGGTACTAAATACTAACCAATAGTCATAGCATACAGATAGTATACATAATTCAGGAGCAATTCATACATGTTAGAAGGAAACAATTCATATCATACAAGGAAGCAAAGCAATTTATAATCATGCTTGTAATTTGTAGAAAGCCGATGAAACCTCTTGAAAACATCATGCACTTGACTTGGCTTGAAATATCTTTTCGTACTTGAAAGCTCGTCTTGTCTATCTTGCTTGATTCTTGTATATTGTGTCATGTCATGCATGTCATGCGTGCTTGCTTGTGATCATGTAACTTGTGAGATACACTTGTGAGATGCGCTTGTGAGATGCCTTGAGAGGGAAGGGAGACCCTTCTTCGTGATATGTATGTACTTGCGAGGGAAGGGAGGCCCTTCTTCATGATATGTATGTACTTGCGAGGGAAGGGAGGCCCTTCTTCATGATATGCACTTGTGAGTGAGGGGAGACCCCTCGTGGGATGTTTGTTCTTGTTTTCTTGTGAAAAGTGAGGTAAAACATATCGTAGGATATGTCCCACCTCTCAACCTTGTTCTTGAAAGCCTCGGTAAATTCATGTCATGCATGCCGTGCTTGTGGGATCGTGTGCATACTTGCATTTGAATTTAAACATGACATTTGGGTAATTTCACAACACATATAACATCAATGATTGAGCAATGTAATATTCATATCATTTAGGGAAAGCAAGAAAACACACTATCATAGGCCCTAGCAATATCCATAATTTATTAGGTATGCATTTCCTAATTTACAACTCACTTTATTCACCTTGGCATTTCATCAAACATGGTGTGTTCATTATTCATTATTCCTTTAAACTTAAATCATGCTTTTCTAGGTGGGTTATGCTCACATCACACTTGTATGTTCATTATTAGTACAATGCCCTTTCCTATTCATTCACCACATCATCCACACGGCATCCATTCGCCCACATTCATCTCCATTCACCATTCCCATTCACCATTCACAACCCATCTCATAATACATGTGTAAATGAAGGAAAACAAAGGGAAATAAAGGGAAAAGAGAAACTATAACTAGGAGGGTAGTAAGAAGTACCGACCTTGATCAAGTGAGGAAGAAATCCCCCTTCCAAAGCAACCGTGAGTTGCTGCCCTAGCTTGAGGAGATGCTCCTCACGAGTTTGTGCCTTGATCTTGAAGAAAAATGGGCTTGAGTGGAGTGTGGGTTCACAAACCCTTGATTTCTCTCCAAAATGGAAACCCTAGGTTTAGGAATCGCCCTCTCCTCTCTTCTTATCTCCCAATCTCTCTAAGTGTGGAAATGAAGCCCTAAAGGCTCGGGTTAAACTCTTAAGGTAAGAGTGAACCGACCAAAAGACCCTAATACCCTTACTGAAATCTCTGCGAAAACACGAGTGTGAATAGTGCCGAACACGTTGTGCTGTGAACAGTGCCAAACATGTTGTGCTGTGAATAGTGCTGAACACGTTGTGTTGTGAACAGTGCCAAACACGTTGTGCTGTGAATAGTGCTGAACACGTTGTCCGTTGTGAATAACACGTTGTGCTGTGAATAGTGCTGAACACGTTGTCCGTTGTGAATAACACGTTGTGCTGTGAATAGTGCTGAACACGTTGTCCGTTGTGAATAACACGTTGTGCTGTGAATAGTGCTGAACACGTTGTCCGTTGTGCTGTGAATAGTGCCGAACACGTTGTCCGTTGTGAATAACACGTTGTGCTGTGAATAGTGCTGAACACGTTGTCCATTGTCTTATGTACAACGTGCCCGTTGTGCTGTACAACGTACACGTTGTTTGCTGCACGACATACCCGTTGTCTGTTGCACAACGGATGCACAACGTACACGTTGTGAGCTGTACAACGTACTCGTTGTCTGAGCTAGAGCTACGTCCTTAGCGCCTTCCGAGCTACGTCCTTAGTGCCTTCCGAGCTACGTTTACCTGCAGGTCCAGACTGTTTTGGCCATATCTTTTGACTCGTTCGTCCGATTTTGACGATTCAACTTGCGTTGGGTTCGTACTTCGAAAAGGAACATTTCTGACGTGTCGAAATTTCCAATTTCATCCTTATTTGTTAATTATGCCTCTTTAAAGGCAAAATGGCAATGAAAGTGCCATGTATTAAGCATGAAAAAGTCTGGGGCTCTACACAGAATGTAACACTTAGTCATCTGATTGGACCCTCTCCCATTGCTCTAACTCAGCCTTTTGGGCCGGTGAAGCATCTAAAGGAATTTCGGGTTTAAGTGTCTTAAGACATAGATCAAGGTTATCAGCAGCAAATACTATTCTAATTTTTCTTTTCCAGTCTATATAGTTAGTTCCTACTAACTTTTCATCACGAAGAATTTCAGTCAATGGGTGTAGGCTTGTCATGATCTAATCAAATGACAAAAAAGATAGTATTAGAGATCTATTGTATTCATTAATACCTATTAGATTATGGGTTTGTTTCTAACGGTATTGCCAATTTGGGAGGAATCAATTGGCATCAAAAACCTAGACAGTGGCTGAATGTGATCCTGCCTTTGGGCACATCATCACATCGCCTTGAATAGACAGATAGAAACTATCTTCTCCAATTTCACAGATCTCATCTTATGAATTTTGACCATTCGATCTACTGTCTGATCTATAAGGGATGTTATACTCACGCTTCGACGCTATTGTATAATATCTCTTATTCATGTGCCCACCTACCATGAACCTAATAAACACCTAGCAAAAGTTCACGCTTTGGCGTTATTGCTCCCATTATTTGCTTATTTAGTTTTCACCATGTTCACACATAGGTGAGAGGGATTAGGCCCGGCTTTAGCCTGTCAGCTTACTCATACTGTAGCACCCCAGACTTTTTCGTCCTTAATGAATAGCACCTTCGTAGCTAATTGGCCGTTTTCGTAGTCTAATTAATAAATAAGGGAGAAATCGGAAATTCCGAAACGTCAAAAATGTTCGTTTTCGAAAGACGGATCCAACGCAAGTTGAATCGTCGAAATCCGATGAGCGAGTAAAAAGATATGGTCAAAACAGTCCAGGCATAACAGAGCACCGATCGCTCGGTCATTACCTGCGATCGATCGGTCCACTACCGATCGCTCGATGGCTGTCGCACGGTTAACTTTTTTGTATGGGGAAAAATTCCAGAGAGTGTGTTTTTGACCGATCTCTCGGTCATAACACCGATCGACCGGTAAGCCTCCGATCGCTCGGTCCATAGCACCGATCGATCGGTCATACGCAGTTTTCTTCATTAAGGGTGTTTAAGACTTTAAACACCACCCCCTTGCCTATAAATAGGCTGAGTTCGTGCCTTAGGGTTTCAGAAACCCTCTGTGCCCTACCTTAGGAGATTTTGAGAGAGAGAAGAAGGAGAGGAACTACTTGTTGATCAAGCTTGTGGAAGATCAAGGTTCTTCCACTTCCCTTGGTGATTCTCAACCAAGAACACAAGGTTATTGCTTGTTCAAGCCTTTGGGAATCAAAATCTTTGATTTCACCAAGGTAGATACACTCTACTACAATCTTGCAATCCTACTAGTTACTAGATATGATTCTTCTTATATATGCCCTATCTATATGTATTGATTCTATGTATGAAAAGGTGTGATTATATACTTGGATGAAGGATTACTATTATGATGCACTCTAAGTGTTTGATAAAATACCTCTAAGGGATTCTATGCTTAAATATGATGATTTCTCTTATTAAGTGCATATGCTCGCATGTCTCGCATGAACCGATGGTTTCCATGGATTTCTTAAAGTGCAAACAAAGGTTTTCACGAAAAGACGAATAATGAATGATTCTAAGTAACTCTATGATTTCTCTAAGATCGTTTCACAAGCTCTAAGGATCATACCATGCTCACAAGGAAACTCTATGATAATGCTCTAAGATCGTTCACAAGCTCCACGGATCACAATAAAATGCTCTAAGATCTCTAAGGTTATGCTCTATGGAAATGCTCTACGGTATTGCTCTATGCTCTATGTCTCCACGGATCACAATGACTCTAAGTAACTCCATGAACTCACAAGAACTCATAAGGCTATGATTATCGATTGACTCACACGGTTACAGTTTTGGTTTCGAATATTATCTCACATATGTTTTCACGGTTTCCATGCTTTAAGAGATTTACGGATTTCATTCTCCATGTCTTGTATGCTCCATGCCTAACTGCTTTATTGTTATTAGTTTGTATACACTGAGTATTCCATGCTCAGTCGATATTGTTATGATCGGCAGGTGCTCGGGTTCCATTCGATTTGTGTGGCGAAGAACCTTGGGTTGAGGAAGAGTACCGTGACCCGGAGCCTTCCATGGATCACTATCATGATGATGGTGCTTTAGATAGGAGTCGTGACTTCGATTTCTGTTGATCGACCGACTTAGAACTTGTGTCTTTTGTTATGTGAGTGTGGGGTTTGTCCACTCCACTTTTGGGTTTCTCACACATGTATACTTGTTGGTTCTTACTTGAGCCAAGTTATAGGAGTATTCTTTTTGCTTCCGCTATGTTTAGTATTTTATTTTCCGCTGTGCATTGTATTTCGTTTCCGCTATGTATATTCAGGTACTCTGACAGGTTTCCACGTGTGCCTTATGTATCATACTGGAGGTATGATACGGCGGTCACGAGTCAAGGTACCCTTAACTCCTAGGGGGTATTTTGGGTCGCGACAGACTTGGTATCAAAGCTAGTTATGTCTAACGACAGACTTAGTTAGGTCACTCAGGCTTGGCCTAAGCGGAAGTAATTCCTATGAGTTGAACTTAGAACTCAGAAGGACTCAGTTGTCTTAGGCTTGTTACCACGACATAACCGGTATCAAGTGAATCCTTAGGTCAGTATAGGATCCGAGATTGATGTGGTCCTATGCGAGGTTCTAGTATAGGCTCTAAAGTATAATTATATGATGATATATATATACCTCGATGTGTACCATGTGCGGTATAGCATTTCATGATTATTGAATTGATATATGATATGTGAGGTTTGGTATCCAAGTTAGACTCATGTTTTGCCAAATTTATCTCAGGATTTGAGATCATGAGACGTGTCAATCGGGGTCGAGGTTACCATACTCGGAGGGCCGAGAGTGAAGTTCCGAGAGAAGAGGAACCGTTGTATTTCACCAATGCTATGGACTCCATAACCGAGACTCTGGCATTGTTGGCAGCAAGGCCTATGCCTACCCCACCGTCCACGCCTGTGCCTACACCGGTGCATCACACCGCGGGGCTCGAAGCTTTTAGGAGACTGCGGCCTCCTACATTCTATGGCACTCTGGACCCCATGGTGGCCGAGTCTTGGATTATGCAGCTGGAGAAGACCTTCCGGGCTCTCCATTGTACCGATGAGCAAAGGGTAGAATGGGCTTCCTTCGTGATGGAAGGTGAAGCCGAACACTGGTGGAGAGCTGCCCAAAAGCAGAGAGATGTTGCTAAGGCAGGTGTGCCCTGGACTTGGGCGGAGTTCTTAGAGACCTTCAGGGAACAGTACTTTCCCAGGTTTATTCGGGAACAAAAGGCGAGAGAGTTTATGCTTTTGGAGCAAGGGTCGATGAGCGTAGCCGAGTATGAGGCTAAGTTCACCGAGTTGTCTAGGTTTGCTCCGCACTTGGTGGCTACTGAAGACCTACAGGTCAGGAAGTTTGAGATGGGCTTGAAGGCTTTCATCCGAGATCGGGTGTCCATTCTCCAGGTAGAGTCTTGGAGAGAGATAGTAGGGAAGGCGAAGATCGCTGAAAAGAATGCGGAAGACTTTGTGAGAAGAAGAGACAGTGGCTTCGGGAAGAGCATGTCTCGGGGTCAGTCGAGTAGTTCTTCAGAGAAAAGGACTAGGACTGCACCGTACCAGTTCTCCCAGCCGATGTCGGCTCAGAGACCTTCTTTTGCGCCTCAGGCACCGCGTCCTACGGCATCGCAAGCTACGAGGGTTATGCCTCCGGCTTCCTCCGCATCGTAGACATTTGAGGAGTGCGCCGAATGTGGTCGTCGGCATAAGACTGGAGATTGCCGAAGAATGTCAGGTGGATGCTTCCACTGTGGCGAGATGGGCCATATGATTCGAGATTGTCCGCGCAAGCAGTCACGGTCTGGATCACAGGGAGTTCGGCCTCCAGGCAGGCAGAATTCACTTCAGGGGTCTTCATCTCAGGCCTCTAGATCCTTGCAGCCTACCCAGCAGCCTCGTCAGGCAAACCAGGGCAGAGTCTTTGCCATGACTGATAGAGACGCACAAGCATCTGATGATGTTGTGCAAGGTACGCGCGAACTAGTATTTGTCAAAGTTCTAATATTGCCATGATATGTTCGTATCTATATATGTCCTATGTGGTGTTTTGCGATGTTTGTATCTATATGTACTGTTGTGTTATAACTGGGATGATTCAAATTCCCAGGTTCGTTGCTCGTAAATGAATGTTTGGCAAGAGTGTTGATAGACACAGGATCCACTCACTCGTTCGTTTCGCCAAGCTTTGCCAAAGGCTTTACGTCCAAGCCAAGCAAGCTACTTAGGGAGTTGTCCATTTCGACTCCATTGGGAAAATCTATTGAGACAGATAAAGTGTATCCGGATAGTGTTGTACAAGTCATGCAGCACGAGTTGCCAGTCGACTTGATCCTTCTGGGAATTCAGGATTGGGATTTCGATATCATCCTAGGTATGGATTGGCTCTCAACCCACCATGGACACGTGGCGTGTTTCGAGAAGGTGGTGCATTTTAAACCCGTGGGGATAAAGCCGTTTCATTTTAGGGGACTTCAGAGAAGAGACATTACCCGCTTTGCAGCTCTTAGTCTCGAAGGTGTAGAAGTGCGAGACTCCACACCCATTCCAGTGGTATGTGAGTATATGGATGTTTTTCCGGAAACCTTGCCAGGATTGCCTCCCGATCGTGCAATCGAGTTTGCGATTGAGCTAGCTCCAGGCACAGTTCCGATTTCGAGAGCTCCGTATAGGATGGCCCCTATTGAGCTTAAGGAGTTAAAAGAGCAGTTAGAAGAATTGCAAGGCCTTGGTTTTATCCGGCCAAGTGTTTCACCTTGGGGAGCTCCGGTTCTCTTCGTGAAGAAGAAGGATGGATCAATGCGTATGTGTATTGATTACAGGCAATTGAACAAGGTCACGATCAAGAATCGTTATCCATTGCCTCGGATAGACGACTTGTTTGACCAATTGAAGGGTGCGCAGTTTTTCTCCAAGATTGACCTTCGATCTGGTTATCATCAGTTGAAGATCAAGAAAGAGGACATTCCGAAGACAGCATTCCGAACTCGATACGGTCATTACGAGTTTTTGGTCATGTCTTTTGGACTGACTAACGCGCCGGCAGCATTCATGGATTTGATGAATCGGGTGTTCAGATCGTCTCTCGATCAATGTGTGATCGTGTTCGTAGATGATATCCTTGTGTATTCACAGTCACAGGAGGATCACACGAGAGATCTCCGTCTGGTCTTGCAGACACTTCGAGAGCATAGTCTGTATGCTAAGTTAAGCAAGTGCGAGTTTTGGCTGAACAAGGTGTCTTTTCTTGGACACGTGGTATCTGCTGAAGGTATTTCAGTTGATCCTGCAAAGATTGAAGCGGTGATGAATTGGGAAAGGCCGAAGAGTGTCACCGAGATTCGTAGTTTCCTCGGGTTGGCAGGGTATTACAGAAGGTTTGTGGAAGGATTTTCAAGTTTAGCAGCTCCGCTTACCTATCTCACACGGAAGAACACGAGGTTCACTTGGAGTGATAAGTGCGAGGCTAGTTTCTTGGAGTTGAAAAAGAAGCTTACTTCAACTCCTGTTCTTACAGTTCCATCTGGGAGCGGTGGTTTCGAAGTCTATAGTGATGCTTCACTAGTGGGACTTGGATGTGTTTTGATGCAGCATAAAAAGGTGGTCGCCTATGCTTCCCGTCAGCTGAAGGAGCATGAGCAGAATTACCCCACACATGACTTAGAGCTCGCTGCGGTCATTTTTGCACTGAAACTTTGGCGTCACTACCTCTACGGAGAAGAATTCGTGGTGTTCACAGACCACAAGAGCTTGAAGTATCTTTTCCTCCAGAAGGAGTTGAATATGAGGCAGCGTAGTTGGATGGAGTTCATGAAGGACTACGACTGTTCCATCCAGTACCATCCAGGTAAGGCCAACGTGGTGGCCGATGCTCTTAGCAGAAAACCTTACGGAGTTATGGCTCAATTGAGAGTGCAAGAGTGGAAGTTATTACATGATATGTGTCATTTGGACACTACTCTCAGGCATGTCACGTATGGGCCGATAATGTCCAATGTGGTGGTTAGGCCACAGATCTTGAGCCAGATCAAGGAGTTACAGAATTCAGATGTTGAGTTGCTTGCTTACCGAGACAAGTCGGTGAGTAACGGCAATCAGGAGTTCGCTTTAAATGATGATGGTGCTATCACATTTAAAGGCAGGTTGTGTGTCCCCGCCGACACAGTTTTGAGGGATGAAATTTTGAATGAAGCTCACCGATCAAAGTACACGGTACATCCGGGAGGTACTAAGATGTACCAGAATCTCAAGAAGCACTACTGGTGGCGAAACATGAAGAGGGAAGTCGCTGAGTACGTCGCCAGATGTTTGATTTGCCAGCAGGTAAAAGCCGAGCATCAAAGGCCGGCAGGTCTTTTGCAGTCTCTTCCTATTCCGGAGTGGAAATGGGAGAACATCTCGATGGATTTCATTGTGGGTTTGCCGCGAACGGTGAAGGGCTCCGATGCTATTTGGGTGATTGTGGACAGGTTGACTAAGTCTGCACATTTCATTCCGTACCGAACTACTTTCAATGCAAATCAGTTGGTAGCCCTATATGTTAAGGAGGTGGTTCGACTGCACGGTGTGCCAGTTTCTATCGTATCTGATCGAGATCCTCGGTTTACTTCCAGGTTTTGGAAAACTTTCCAGGATGCTATGGGTTCTCGTTTAGAATTCAGTACCGCCTTCCATCCTCAGACCGATGGACAAACGGAGAGGGTGAATCAAGTAGTGGAGGATATGCTCCGAGCGTGTATGCTGGATTTTCAGGGTAGTTGGGAGGAACAATTGCCGTTGGTTGAGTTTGCCTACAACAATAGCTATCAGGCAAGCATTCAGATGGCACCTTTTGAAGCTCTGTATGGTCGGAGTTGTCGATCACCGCTATACTGGGATGAAGTTGGTGAGAGGAAGATTCTTGGTCCTGAGTTGATAGAGCGGACCGCAGAAAGGGTCAAAATTATCCGGGAGCGATTGAAAAGTGCTCAGGATAGGCAGAAGAGCTATGCGGATATACACCGCAGAGATTTAGAGTTCCGAGTTGGAGATCGGGTCTTTGTGAAGATTTCGCCGAGTCGGGGAATCATGCGATTCGGGAAGAAGGGAAAGCTCAGTCCTAGGTACGTGGGACCATTTGAGATCGTCACAAGGGTTGGTGAGGTTGCTTACAGGGTAGCACTACCGCCTCACATGGCAGCGGTCCATAATGTATTTCACGTCTCTATGCTTAGAAAATACATTTCGGATCCGTCTCACGTCATCGCTCTTGATCCTGTTGAGATTCGAGAGGATCTTACGTTGGTTGAACAACCAGTTCAGATTCTGGATCGTCGAGATCAAGTGTTGCGAACCAAGACAATCCCTTTAGTCCTAGTGAAGTGGCAGCATCATTCCAAGGAAGAGGCTACATGGGAGCGAGAAGCCGAAGTACGAGAGAAGTACCCCCATTTATTTGTTTAAGGCCTTGGCATTCCCTTGTATTTTGCTATAGTTTTACGCATGTATGTATCGTCCAAATTTCGGGGACGAAATTTTTGTAAGGGGGGGAGAATGTAGCACCCCGGACTTTTTCGTCCTTAATGAATAGCACCTTCGTAGCTAATTGGCCGTTTTCATAGTTTTCGTAGTCTAATTAATAAATAAGGGAGAAATCGGAAATTCCGAAACGTCAAAAATGTTCGTTTTCGAAAGACGGATCCAACGCAAGTTGAATCGTCGAAATCCGATGAGCGAGTAAAAAGATATGGTCAAAACAGTCCAGGCATAACAGAGCACCGATCGCTCGGTCATTACCTGCGATCGATCGGTCCACTACCGATCGCTCGATGGCTGTCGCACGGTTAACTTTTTTGTATGGGGAAAAATTCCAGAGAGTGTGTTTTTGACCGATCTCTCGGTCATAACACCGATCGACCGGTAAGCCTCCGATCGCTCGGTCCATAGCACCGATCGATCGGTCATACGCAGTTTTCTTCATTAAGGGTGTTTAAGACTTTAAACACCACCCCCTTGCCTATAAATAGGCTGAGTTCGTGCCTTAGGGTTTCAGAAACCCTCTGTGCCCTACCTTAGGAGATTTTGAGAGAGAGAAGAAGGAGAGGAACTACTTGTTGATCAAGCTTGTGGAAGATCAAGGTTCTTCCACTTCCCTTGGTGATTCTCAACCAAGAACACAAGGTTATTGCTTGTTCAAGCCTTTGGGAATCAAAATCTTTGATTTCACCAAGGTAGATACACTCTACTACAATCTTGCAATCCTACTAGTTACTAGATATGATTCTTCTTATATATGCCCTATCTATATGTATTGATTCTATGTATGAAAAGGTGTGATTATATACTTGGATGAAGGATTACTATTATGATGCACTCTAAGTGTTTGATAAAATACCTCTAAGGGATTCTATGCTTAAATATGATGATTTCTCTTATTAAGTGCATATGCTCGCATGTCTCGCATGAACCGATGGTTTCCATGGATTTCTTAAAGTGCAAACAAAGGTTTTCACGAAAAGACGAATAATGAATGATTCTAAGTAACTCTATGATTTCTCTAAGATCGTTTCACAAGCTCTAAGGATCATACCATGCTCACAAGGAAACTCTATGATAATGCTCTAAGATCGTTCACAAGCTCCACGGATCACAATAAAATGCTCTAAGATCTCTAAGGTTATGCTCTATGGAAATGCTCTACGGTATTGCTCTATGCTCTATGTCTCCACGGATCACAATGACTCTAAGTAACTCCATGAACTCACAAGAACTCATAAGGCTATGATTATCGATTGACTCACACGGTTACAGTTTTGGTTTCGAATATTATCTCACATATGTTTTCACGGTTTCCATGCTTTAAGAGATTTACGGATTTCATTCTCCATGTCTTGTATGCTCCATGCCTAACTGCTTTATTGTTATTAGTTTGTATACACTGAGTATTCCATGCTCAGTCGATATTGTTATGATCGGCAGGTGCTCGGGTTCCATTCGATTTGTGTGGCGAAGAACCTTGGGTTGAGGAAGAGTACCGTGACCCGGAGCCTTCCATGGATCACTATCATGATGATGGTGCTTTAGATAGGAGTCGTGACTTCGATTTCTGTTGATCGACCGACTTAGAACTTGTGTCTTTTGTTATGTGAGTGTGGGGTTTGTCCACTCCACTTTTGGGTTTCTCACACATGTATACTTGTTGGTTCTTACTTGAGCCAAGTTATAGGAGTATTCTTTTTGCTTCCGCTATGTTTAGTATTTTATTTTCCGCTGTGCATTATATTTCGTTTCCGCTATGTATATTCAGGTACTCTGACAGGTTTCCACGTGTGCCTTATGTATCATACTGGAGGTATGATACGGCGGTCACGAGTCAAGGTACCCTTAACTCCTAGGGGGTATTTTGGGTCGCGACACATACTCCCCACTATAGGATCACATAGTGTATGGTAGAAGATCATAATACTTAGGGACTTGTCCCCAGTCTTATATACACATGATATATCAAGGGCAATTATTTCAACAAAATAATTAAACATATAAATAAATATCAACTTATGATAAAATAAACAAGCATCATCTCATGATAATAAAAAATAATAATATACGAGATTAATCGCTATGGGTCAATAAATTAAAATGCATGGATGCAAGAGAATGAGATAAGAATAAAGGCAGCTCGCAAACTCCTTCACGATCCCTTCCTTTATCATCTTATCGAGATCATCATCGTAGCATCCTCCTTAACAGCATCTCCACCAATGCATGATAAAATAATGGAATTAGGGAAACCAGTATTCCATTCGCCCTTTTCAGGGAAATCGAATGAATCTGCCCTTTACAGATTGCCAAAACCTACTACATATTATCCTCTAATATGAATGCATGAGTGATAAATAATTTATAATAAAATATGACCCATAACTATAATCTCACATAAAAAAGATGTTACATAGTGATGGAGTAATTTTTCTTCTTTTAAAAGGATTTAAAATTTGATAACAATTATCAATTCGCTCAATAAAATCTATATCTTATATAGATCAAACCCCGGAAAAAATAAAACAATTATATTTTCCATAAAACAATTTTCATAAATTATTTTTAAAATATAAGATAGAATTTTCTTAAAATCTCTACAATATTTTATTTCTTTCTCGAATGCAAGATCCTTTCATATAGATTGGTTCTACTATATCCAAGATTGAAATAAAAGTTAAGAGAATCGAAAATCCTAAATATGATTCATCATAAATTAGGGTTTTATAATTTTTTGAATAAAATCTATTTATGGGAAAAATCATATATTAATTATTTTAAGCAATTAATAAATATATATATTAAATGATCAAATCATTTAAAAAGAAATTTCAAAATAAACTCTTTATTTTGAATTTAATTATATCACATAGAATGCTAGTTTTTAAAACTTATTTAATTATCATTATCAAATCTCATTCAATAATATAATAAAATAATTATTTATTTATTCATCTCATGAACAAATTAAATAATAAAAACTACGAGCAATATTAAATAGATCTAAGTAAAATTCATCTCATGAATTAAATTATCCATTTAATTACCTGATTAAAATAAACAAAAAATACTCCCTAACCATGCTCTAATACCACTTGAAGAAGGATCCGGATAAAAATTTATGCGGAAACTGGATCCCCTAGATCTTAATACCATAGAAAAAATCAAATTTTATCTAAAAGTTTTAGTCATATCACCTCGGTGAATGATGTTCACCGGTGAAGCTTAATCCACTCAAACCGTCAGAACTCTTTGTAGAGATTTCTCGAAGAAATACTCAAAGCTTGATCCTATTCTTCGCAATCCCCACGAAGTTTTAGAATCTCTTTTTAGAATTGTTGAAGCAAGAGGAAGGAGATGGAATAATGGTGTAGACCTTCTATTATCAGCAACCTTAAGGTTCAAAACCCTAAAGTAGCAAAACCCAACATAGACCACTCTTAGTAGCTCATGAAAATCCCTAGGGTAGACCCTAGGGGCTCACGGTTTGGAGAGAGAGGAGAGGGAGAGAGAAAAAATTCTGGAGAATTATGAATCTCTCCCCACGTTTTGGTGTTGGTGTATTTATGGATTTGGAACAATTCCAATCCTAATACAACTACAACTTATCCCTTAAGAAGTTATTTATTAATAATAACTCTTATTATTAATTTAAATAAAATCCTAGTTTAACTATAACTACTTTAGTTATAGTAATCGTACTAATTAAAGAGTCCTTGTCAAAAGATGATTCCTTAATTAAAAGGGATTAATCAACAACCAACAAAGGGAGGAATCCTAGTCCAACTAGGAAACCTTAACCACAAAGGGGGGGGGGGGGGGGGGGGGGGTGAGCATCAAGGGGACGTGGACTTTGAGGAGCTTTAAACTCCTAGTTGCAATCCAACTTAATCTCATCTTAATCCTAATTGCAATCCAACCATTGGATTTAAATTCCATAATAAAAGGAATTATATTTTAACAATTATTCAATTAACCTAATCCAATTAGGATTACTCCAAGGGGGCGCCCAACCCTAGGGTTTTAATCCATGGGTTTGGACCCTTATTAAAAGTCCATATTAAATGGGTTTATGGATATGGGTCAAACCCATTTCCCCTTTAATTATGTTAATTAAATAATTACTAAAATAATTCCTAGATTTAAATTAACAATTAATTTAAACCATAGATTAACTTTTAATCTATTTAATTAATGATTAATTTTTAATCACTTAAATAATTGATTAACATTTAATCAATTATTGAGCTTGTATTTCTTATGTGAGCATCTCCACAGATTGCTCTAGGATATTCTTACCCTGGCTTACCCAATGTTATCCCATTGACCCTAAAAATGAATTACATTAGAATTGCAAGTGACGTGAGATATCTATGTTGCAATTGAATCCCAGTGTATGAACATTAACCATTACGGATCCCGCCATATAAATTTTTTAATTCGATTTATCCTTCCAAATACATTATCCCTAATGGGCCTTCAAGATTGACATACTATCTAACTTATAGCCCATTGTACATCATCCGGGTTTCCAAGACTTATAATTAAGCCATGAGAAACAATTTCTCATGAAAAGCATTTTGAGAAAATCCTTTAATTAGTATAATATCTTTTAATAAAAGTATATTTCAAAACTTATTTTGACTTCAAAATCACCTGCGCGGGATTTGAACTTAATCAAATGTCTTACCCGAAACTTAGATAATCTCTCAAATTAATGAGCATAGATTTCTTGTTTGAAATTCATCATGACTCGAACAGCTTTCTGACTATCCAACTGTCACTGTATTGTATTCCCTAAGTTAGAAAATACGTTGGTGGAATCAAAACAGTCATATCACTGCTCAGTCATAGATGAACACATCAGATCTAAATATCATCTAAACTGTTCAATGTGAATGAGAAACCAACTATCTGATAGTATGTTTATGCAAGAGGTCTCTCATTGAATGCAATCAGTCATTGTACATTTAAGCACTCATATGCTGATGTGTAGTCTCCACTACAATAGTTCAAGATAGAACTACATCTCAACTATTGAGAACATCTTAGCATGAACCAGAAAGTTATATTTGCCTGTGATAATCCAATCACATAACTTTCCTACAATATATCTTATAGGCCTTTATCGATATCTCATATCGTATAGATCATCTCATGATTATGGTCAATTACCCATAATGAATACACAATAGATTAAGAAGAAGTCTTTATTAATCAAATTAATAAGAGTCTAACAATCTAAATGAATTTTCTGGGCATCATGTCTAACACAAAACTGGTTACCCATTCCGGTTCTAAGTGAGTTTTTGGATGTATTTCTAGAGGAACTTCCCAGATTGCCTCCTGATAGAGAGATCGAGTTTGCTATAGAACTTACTCCGGGCACAACTCCAATTTCAAGAGCTCCATATAGAATGGCCCCGATTGAACTCAATGAGTTGAAGGTGCAGTTAGAAGAACTGCAAAGCTTGGGATTCATTAGACCAAGTGTCTCGCTGTGGGGTGCCCCAGTGCTATTTGTGAAGAAGAAGGACGGCTCAATGCGTATGTGTATTGATGACCGACAGTTAAACAAGGTCACGATCAAAAATCGTTATCCTTTACCACGGATAGACGACTTGTTCGACCAGTTGAAGGGAGCAAGATTTTTCTCCAAAATTGATCTAAATTCAGAGTATTATCAATTGAAGGTCAAGGAGGGAGATATTCTGAAAACGGCTTTCAAGACTCGGTATGGGCAATACGAGTTCCTTGTTATGCCTTTTGGTTTGACAAATGCACTGACGGCATTCATGGATTTGATGAACCGGGTGTTCAGATCGTATCTCGATAAATGTGTCATGGTGTTCGTAGATGACATTTTGGTGTACTCCTCGACATAGGAGGATCATGATCGAGATCTTCGCTTCACTCTTGAGACGCTTCGAGAGCACAAGTTGTATGCCAAGCTAAGTAAATGAGAATTTTGGTTGGAGAAGGTGGCTTTCCTTGGTCATGTGGTGTCTACAGAAAGCATTTCAATAGATCCAGCTAAGGTAGAGGCTATATTGAATTGGAAAAGACCCAGAAGCATCACCGAGATTCAGAGTTTCCTCAAGTAGGCAGGCTACTACCGGAGATTTGTAGAGGGATTCTCCAGTTTAGTTGCACCGCTCACTTATCTCACAAGAAAAAATGCCAAGTTTAGTTGGAGCGACACATGTGAAGTTAGCTTTCAAGAGTTGAAGAAGCTGCTCACTCAGCTCCCGTCCTCATAATGTCATCCGGGAGTGGCAGTTTTGTCGTTTACAGTGATGCCTCCCACGTGGGGTTGGGATGTGTGCTCATACAGCACGCTAGAGTCATTGCCTACGCCTCAAGGCAATTGAAAGAGCATGAGAAGAACTACCCTAAAAAAACTTAGAGCTCGCCGCGGTTGTGTTTGCTTTAAAAATATGGCGACATTATCTATATGGGGAACAGTTTGAGGTGTACATGCTTGTCTTATTTTGGTTGGAATCACTTGTCTTTCTTATTCTTGTCATGACTTGACATGTTCTTGACTTGACTTGCTTGTTTTCTTGTAAGCTAGAGGTTAGTGCCCTTGTAACGTGTCGCGACCCAAAACCCACCCTAGGAGTTAGAGTGAACTTTGGACGACTAATCATGGCTTACATGACTTGCTTGACAAACCAACCTACGAAAACCCACAGAGCATATACAATAGAGGATATAAACAGCGGAAACATACTCTAACATAGCACAGCGGAAGTCTAAACAAACCTCTAAGTATATACGAATCCAAGTTTACACCAAAGGAATCCAAAAGAAAGTGCAGACAGACCCGCCAAAATACATGGATATAATCACTCATGCTCACCCACAGCTAATCCACTCAGAATCTAACACCACCTACTGATAACCTTCTACGGGAGGTTTCTCCAAAGGTTCCTCGACGTACTCCTCTTCCACCCATGGACCAGGAGCACAAACATCAAATGGAGCAGCAGCTCCCTCAGAACCTGCCGACATAAGAAGTACGGCTGAGCATGGAATACTCAGCGAGTACCAAATACTAACCAATAGTCATAGCATAAAAATGGCAATACATAAATCAGGAGCAATTCATATATGTTAGACGGAACAATTCATATCATACAAGGAAGTAAAGCAATTTATAATCATGCTTGTATTTCGTAGAAAGCCGATAAAACCTCTTGAAAACATCGTGCACTTGACTTGGCTTGAAATATCTTTTAGTACTTGAAAGCTTGTCGTGTTTGTCTTACTTGATCTTGTCGAGCGTGTCGTACGTGTCATGTCATGCATGTCATGCGTGCTTGCTTGTGATCATGTAACTTGTGAGATACACTTGTGAGATATCCTTGTGAGATGCGCTTGAGAGATGCCTTGAGAGGGAAGGGAGACCCTTCTTTATGCAATGCACTTGCGAGGGAAGGGAGACCCTTCTTCATGATATGTATGTACTTGCGAGGGAAGGGAGGCCCTTCTTCATGATATGCACTTGTGAGTGAGGGGAGACCCCTCGTGGAATGTTGGATCTTGTTTTCTTGTGAAAAGCGAGGTAAAACATATCGTAGGATATGTCCCACCTCTAACCATGTTCTTGAAAACCTCGATAAATCATGTCATGCATGCCGTGCTCGTGGGAACCGTGTACATACTTGCATTTAAATTTAAATATGACATTTGGGTAATTTCACAACACATATAACATCAATGATTGAGCAATGTAATATTCATATCATTTAGGGAAAGCAAGAAAACACACTATCATAGGCCCTAGCAATATTCATAATTTATTAGGCATGCATTTCCTAATTTACAACTCACTTTATCCACATTGGCATTTCATCAAACATGGTGTGTTCATTATTCATTATTCATTTAAACCTAAATCATGCTCTTCTAGGTGGGTTTTACTCACATCACATATGTATGTTCATTATGGGTACATTGCCCTCCCCGTTCATCCATCACATCAATACACACGGCATCCAATCGCCCACATTCATCTCCATTCACCATTCCCATTCACCATTCACAACCCATCTCATAATACATGTGTAAATGAAAGAAGACAAAGAGAAAATAAAGTAAAAGAAGGAACTATAACTTGGAGGGTAGTAAGAAGTACCGACCTTGATCAAGTGAGGAAGAAATCCCCTTCCAAAAACAACCGTGAGTTGCTGCCCTAGCTTGAGGAGATGCTCCTCACGAGTTTGTGCCTTGATCTTGAAGAAAAATGGGCTTGAGTGGAGTGTGGGTTCACAAACCCCTTGATTTCTCTCCAAAATGGAAACCCTAGGTTGGAATCGCCTTCTCCCCTTTCTCCTATTCTCTCAAACTCTCTAAGTGTTGAATGATGCCCTAAAGGCTCGGGTTAAACTCTTAAGGTAAGAGTAAACCGACCAAAAGACCATAATACCCTTACTGAAATTTCTGCAAAAACGCGAGTACTGAACACGTTGAGCTGTGAATAGTGCCAAACACGTTGTGCTGTGAATAGTGCCGAACACGTTGTGCTGTGAATAGTGCCGAGTACGTTGTGCTGTGAAGGGTGCCGAACCCGTTGTGCTGTGAATAGTGCCGAACAAGTTGTGCTGTGAACAGTGCCAAACACGTTGTGCTGTGAATAGTGCCGAACACGTTGTGCTGTGAATAGTGCCGAGTACGTTGTGCTGTGAATAGTGCCGAGTACGTTGTGCTGTGAAGGGTGCCGAACCCGTTGTGCTGTGAATAGTGCCGAACACGTTGTGCTGTGAACAGTGCCAAACACGTTGTGCTGTGAATGGTGCCGAGTACGTTGTGCTGTGAATAGTGCCGAACACGTTGTGTTGTGAATAGTGCCAAACACGTTGTGCTGTGAATAGTGCCGAACACGTTGTGCTGTGAATAGTGCCAAACACGTTGTGCTGTGAATAGCACCGAACACGTTGTGTTGTGAATAGTGCCAAACACGTTGTGCTGTGAATAGTGCCGAACACGTTGTGCTGTGAATAGTGCCGAACACGTTGTCCATTGTCTTATGTACAACGTACCCGTTGTGAGCTGTACAATGTACACGTTGTTTGCTGTACAACGTACCCGTTGTGAGCTGTACAATCGTACACGTTGTTTGCTGTACAACGTACCCATTGTCTGTTGCACAACGGATGCACAACGTATACGTTATCAGAGCTAGAGCTACGTTATCAGAGTACGTTGTCTATGCGTTGTCTGTGCCTTATCAGAGCACGTTATCAGAGCTACGTCCTTAGTGCCTTCCGAGCTACGTCCTTAGTGCCTTCCGAGCTACGATTGCCTATAAGTCCAGACTGTTTTTGCCATATCTTTTGACTCGTTCGTCCGATTTTGACGATTCAACTTGCGTTGGGTTCGTACTTCGAAAAGGAACATTTTTGATATTTTGGAATTTCCAAATTCTTTCTTATTTATTAATTATACCTCTTTAAAGGCAAAATAATAACGAAAGTGTCATGCATTAAATGTGAAAAGGTCCGGGGCTCTACATAACGACTTGTGAGCCGGGAATGTAAATTCTCTTTAGCGAAATATATATATATATATATATAAAAGGGTACACCAACCCCCTTAACTGGCCCGATGTCTGGCATGATCAACTTGTTTTCTTGTGAGTCAGGTATGACATATCTTGCGATATGCCCTACCCTTGATCAGCCCGATATCCGGCTTTATCATTCATGCTTGTTTACTTGTGAGCCAGGTATGACATATCCAGGGGGTATGCCTTACCCTTGACCTGCTCGATGTCCAGCTTTATCATTCGTAGCGTGAATCACATTTCTTGTTCTTATTGTTTCATTCAAATACTTATACTTTAAAAACATCAGTTCATGCAAGCATGTGTGGGTGTGTGGCAATTCATAGTAATTATGATGACATGTACAACACAAAGCATAAGATGTAGCATTGCAATTCTAATGAGATAATGAGGAAAATTAGATAACATATAGATCATTTGATCAATTTAACAATTTAGGGAAAACTACATGAGTCCTACTTTCATGTCATTCGTTAAGTCCATTTACTTCTTATTTAGGCATTTTATCATACACTTGGCGTGCAAACATTCATAGTCATTTTTATCCAAGTTGTTACGTGCATATATTTCATCAAACACCTGTGTGTTCATTATTGTTAGAATGCCCTTCCAACATTTTCCATCACACATCATGGCATCCAATCGCCTCAACCCTTCATCCATTCATACATCCCACACCATTCACATTTATCTTGTTTAGATTTAAAGAAAATGGTATATTTAAATGAAGGGAAGAACATAAGATAAAATCATCACTTTCAAAAGAAAAACCCTAGTTATTACTAAGCTAGTTAGTAAAGGTGTACTAACCTTGAATACTTGAAGGAGATCTTGAGGGAACTTGAGAGAAATGGGATCCAAGCTTTAAAGAAGAAGGATCTTGGCTTGAAAGAAGAGATCCAAGCTCCAATGGATCATCCAACCCACCTTGCACCAAAACCCTAGTTTCTTCCCTCTCTTCCTTCTCTAAATCTTCCAAAACTTGAGCTTAGGGTTTATGAGACCCCAAACCCACAAAATTGGGCTTATATAGAAAAAGGGGGTGGTCAATGACCATCCTACCCTTAATGAATAGCTAAAACCGACCAAAATAGGCAAAATGCTCGAGGAGTGGTCGATCGGTCATGAGCGGTCGACCGGTCCAAAGACCCCTCTCTGAAAAATTCTCTGATACACATTTTAGTGAGATGCCGGTCGACCGATCATTAGAGCGGTAGATTGGTAGGTGAGCGGTCGATCAGTCAAGACCACTAGTCGATCGATAGTGGACGGGTCAACCAGTCATGGCACCGGTCGACCGGTTGGTCTGTGTTTTTCCATTTTTTGTTGTTTTCTCTTATTTTTAACACTTAGGACTTTTTCCAACCTTTCTCATATAACCTAATTGAACCTTGGAAATCTTTCGTAATACTATAACATATTTTAAACATATCATTCCTCAAAATGGGAACACCATAACTTGTGATCATTAAGAACCATCCAATCATTTTTCATGCAAAAGTTCTGGGGTTCTACAGATCATGTGATTGGCTCACAAGTCTCTAAGGATCACAAGTCTTGCAAGGCTTTTAGAAGAACTCATAAAGCTCACAAGGCTCATAAGGATCATGTCTAATCGGTTCACAAGCTCTACAAATCATCTCACAAGTCTCTACGGATCATAAGTCTAAGAACGGTTACAAGGCTCACAAGGCTCATAAGAAGTCACAAGCTCAAAGAACTCATAAGGACTCATAAACTCATAAGGCTCATAAGATTTATAAGGAAGGCATGTTTTGTTTTCTGCGAAAGCTCTTAAGAAAAGGTTTAGAAAATTATGCAAAATTTCAATTAAAGTCTTAAAGTATGATTTCTATGTTCGGTTCCATGCATGAATTATAAATTGTTATCTAGTAGCTTACACTCACTAAGTATTCCATGCTCAACCATACATTTCATGTCGATAGGTCCTTCTACAACCCAGAGCCATGGGTTAAAGAGGGATACGTAGAAGCAAGGGTACCACCTATCTTGTTGCAGCCACAGGAGGATAGGGATTTAGATGTGTGGTGTCGCGACCCAAAACCCACCCTAGGAGTTAGAGTGAACTTTGGACGACTAATCATGGCTTACATGACTTGCTTGACAAACCAACCTGCAAAAACCCACAGAGCATATACAATACAGGATGACAGCGGAAACATAACTATAAAACACAACGGAAGTCTAACAACCTCTAAGTATATCCACGTGGTCCAAGTTTAATACCAAGAAATCAAAACAAAGAAAGTGCGGACATGCCCGCCAAAATACATGGATATAATCACTCATGCTCACCCACAGCCAATCCACTCAGAATCTAACACCACCTACTGATAACCCTCTACGGGAGGTTCCTCCAAAGGCTCCTCGACGTACTCCTCTTCCACCCATGGACCAGGAGCACAAACATCAAATGGAGCGCAGCTCCCTCAGAACCTGCCGACATAAGAAGTACGGCTGAGCATGGAATACTCAGCGGGTACTAAATACTAACCAACAGTCATAGTATACAGATAGTATACATAAAGTAGGAACAAATTGCATATATAGAACAGGAATAATTTATATCATACAAGGAAGTAAAGCAATTTATAATCATGCCTGTATTTCGTAGAAAGCCAATAAAACCTCTTGAAAACATCGTGCACTTGACTTGGCTTGAAATATCTTTTCGTACTTGAAGCTTGTCGTGTATGTCTTACTTGATCTTGTCGAGCGTGTCGTACGTGTCATGTCATGCATGTCATGCGTGCTTGCTTGTGATCATGTAACTCGTGAGATACACTTGTGAGATATCCTTGTGAGATGCGCTTGAGAGATGCCTTGAGAGGGAAGGGAGACCCTTCTTTATGCAATGCACTTGCGAGGGAAGGGAGACCCTTCTTCATGATATGTATGTACTTGCGAGGGAAGGGAGACCCTTCTTCATGATATGCACTTGTGAGTGAGGGGAGACCCCTCGTGGAATGTTGGTTCTTGTTTTCTTGTGAAAAGCGAGGTAAAACATATCGTAGGATATGTCCCACCTCTAACCATGTTCTTGAAAATCTCGATAAATCATGTCATGCATGCCATGCTCGTGGGAACCGTGTACATACTTGCATTTAAATTTAAATATGACATTTGGGTAATTTCACAACACATATAACATCAATGATTGAGCAATGTAATATTCATATCATTTAGGAAAAGCAAGAAAACACACTATCATAGGCCCTAGCAATATTCATAATTTATTAGGCATGCATTTCCTAATTTACAACTCATTTTATTCACCTTGGCATTTCATCAAACATGGTGTGTTCATTATTCATTATTCATTTAAACCTAAATCATGCTTTTCTAGGTGAGTCTACTCAAATCATAAAGGTGTGTTTATTATGGATACAATGCCCTCCCCATTTTAATCATCACAACACAACCCTTGGCATCCAATCGCCCATTCCATCTCCATTCACCATTCACAACCATCCATCTCATAGCACATGTGTAAATGAAAGAAAATCAAAAGAAATAAAGGGAAAAGAGGAACTATAACTAGGAGGGTAGTAAGAAGTACCGACCTTGAAGAAATGAGGAAGAAACCCCTTCCAAAAACGACCGTGAGGTGCTGCCCTAGCTTGGGGAACGCTTTCCACGAGTGCTTGAGCCGTGATCTTGGAGAGAAACCGGACTTGAAGTGATCTAGGGTCTCAAAACCCCTTTGATTCTTCTCCGAAAGCAAAACCCTAGCTTAGGAAACCCTTTCTCCTCTCTTCTAATCCCCCAAATCCTCTAAGTGTTGAGAATGAGCCCTAAAGGCTCGGGTTAAACTCTTAAGGTAAGAGTGAACAGACCAAAAGACCATAATACCCTTACTGAAATTTCTGTAAAAACACGAGTGCCGAACACGTTGAGCTGTGAATAGTGCTGAACACGTTGTGCTGTGAATAGTGCCGAACACGTTGTGCTGTGAATAGTGCCGAACACGTTGTGCTGTAAAGGGTGCCGAACCCGTTGTCACGTTGTGTTGTGCATAGTGCTGAGCTCGTTGTCCGTTGTCTTATGTACAACGTGCCCGTTGTGAGCTGTACAACGTACACGTTGTTTGCTGTACAACGTACACGTTGTCTGCTGCACGACGTACCCGTTGTCTGTTGCACAACGGATGCACAACGTATACGTTATCAGAACTAGAGCTACGTTATCAGAGTACGTTGTCTATGCGTTGTCTGTGCCTTATCAGAGCACGTTGTCAGAGCACGTTATCAGAGCTACGTCCTTAGTGCCTTCCAAGCTACGTCCTTAGTGCCTTCCGAGCTACGATTGCCTGCAGGTCCAGACTGTTTTGGCCATATCTTTTGACTCGTTCGTCCGATTTTGACGATTCAACTTGCGTTGGGTTCGTACTTCGAAAAGGAACATTTCTGATGTTTCAGAATTTCCAATTTCTTCCTTGTTTATTAATTATACCTCTTTAAAGGCCAAATGGCAATGAAAGTGTCATGCATTAAATGTGAAAAGGGTCCGGGGCTCTACATGTGGCCCTATCTAAACTATTGCTGAGTGGAGTGATAATGAGATTATATTTTGTATTTTGATAGGTGGGCATGTCCACCTTTACTTTTGTTATGTATGTACAAACTTAGAATACAAATCAGAGATGTAAAACAAATTTTTAGTTTACGCTTCCGCTATGATTATCATTTCCATTATGTTTATGCCTTGGATATCGGACAGGATGGTTTGACATGACAGGTTAGTCACGCAATGAATCACGCCTAACTCCTAGGTGGGATTTTGGGGCACGACAAAATCCAAACTTCTTCTTGCTTTCCAAGGGGCTTCCCTTAAAAAACCTAGGGTTTTCTCTTCTCTCTTGCCAAAGTAGGTAAAAAGGCATTAAGGTGGTCTAAACCCTCAAATTAGATGGTCTATTTATAGTCATAGGGTTGAAATCCCCAAAAACCCGCATTTGCACATGTTTTAAAAAAACATAAATTTTAACTTTCATTCGAACGGATTTA
Source organism: Tetracentron sinense (assembly GCA_015143295.1). Taxonomy (NCBI): domain Eukaryota; kingdom Viridiplantae; phylum Streptophyta; class Magnoliopsida; order Trochodendrales; family Trochodendraceae; genus Tetracentron; species Tetracentron sinense. The sequence continues at coordinate 17,861,725 of CM026562.1, forward strand.
TATCTATTCAAATGGATATAACCGTTCTAAGCCAATAGGCCCCCTTTCAAACGGAAGTGGTTACAGGTCAGTTACACACAATAAAAACTGGCTTCATTCGAATGAATTGGGAATCCATTCGAACAGATTTTTCCTGAATTTGATTTTCTTTATTTCTAATCCTCCTAGTTTCATCACACCCGGCCTACATGCTTCACAAACATCCCAAGACAGGTTTCAAGATCAGAAATTTATCGAGGTGTTTCGAGAACGTTGGCCTTGCATGTCAAATGACCAAAATATCCTTGGTTGTCTCTGAAGCCAATTCTTCCTTGAAACTTGGGATATTGCTACCTGGTTCTAGTCTAACACCATGACGACTCCCAGACACACCCACACAACTTCTAAGATCCCTTTTTAATAAGATAAAAGTCCTAAAGCCCATCCCTAACCTATGTACTCAAATTCCCGTCTTTACTCAAACCTAGCCATAGCACTATTCATAGTACTATTCACTGCATTGAGGTTTTCCGGGGCTATACAGTAGTCCTATGTTCTGATTCTCAATTCCAAATTTTCAGTGAGTTCCATTTCCTCTTTTGAACATGGAAGTGGTAAACTTCTTTCACAAGGGATAGTTGGAAGCACACACAGAGGTCCTATTTTTTTTTGTACTCACTTCCGATAACGTCCATTTTCGGCTCAAAGTTCTCGTGTTCTGAACCCAAGAATATATGAGCATGATAAACTGGTAATTTGATCTAGCTTTCAGAAGCTCTGACCAGTTTCTTTTGAAATGGATTGACTCGGTGCAGGTGTTTTAAGATGTAAGATAGGTAGCAACAAGTTCACGAGGAAGAAGGGGGTATTATTGTCTTTTTCTTTAATTTTTGGATTTTTACCAAATTTGGGGTGTTGTAATTACAAGTTGGGGTGTGCCTAACACCACCCTTATTTAATATAACCTAATTTATCGATAAAAAAAAATTTCGTGCTTGACCCTACACTAAGCACTCATATGGCGAGAGATTGAATTTCTCGATCATTTTCCATCTTAGAAACTCAATTTCTTGAGAGAGACAACGAACCTCATGGCATTGTTCGAGGACCACTCTCATGAAAGCCCATACCCACCAATTTCGGCTAAAGGGTCAGGTGATTAAGCGATTTGGATCAAAACCCTCCCTAGTTATCCATTCCGAGAAATCATGAAGTGAAGAAAGCCCCGGCATAAGAGGATCTAATGATCAATCAGGTAATAAAGAAAGAAAGAATAATAAAATTGAGAAAAGCAAAAGTAGAAAAAGGAAACATCTTTTTCCTTTCTCTTCTTTTTCTGCCGTCCCAAGCACCACCCCCCAACAATGGAAAAGTAAGACAGCCACTTCTAGAGCTGTTCCAGATATATAAAAAAGAAAAAAAAAAAAACCAAAAGCAGGAGGTATGATCTATCTCTTTGGATTGATCTCTGTTATCAAGTAAGCCAGTCTCTCTTTTCAGTCTTCTTCTCCATCTTCATTCACAGTCTCTCATAATTCCTATTTCTATTTATCACTTGTCCTGTATTTTCTTCCCCCCTACTTTTTTGGTTTCAGGTGTGAATTCGATCATCTGATAAAGTTTTCGTCCTCAAAGTTTCGATTTGATTGGTTTCTCGAGGTGGGTTTGTGAATATTTCCTCATATTATTAATTTCCTTTTTACTCTTTTGTTTTTCTTGGCAATCGGATTGAGTAAGAAGAACCTTGTAGTTTTGGATCTGCTTGGTTATTTTAATAGGTCTATTTGGCGTTAGATTTTTATTCATCTTCCTTTGAAACAGATTGTAAGGGGAAAAAGAGTGTCTAAATTTTATATTAAGAAAGATGACCTTGATGCAATGAGAATTGGAGTTTATATCAGAAAAGGTCTGATCTTTACAATCAGAACTTGTTATGGAACAGCTCTGAATCATCCCTTTGTTCTGGGAATGGTGTTTTTCTTCATTCTTCTGTATAGATCATTTCCTACTGTTTTGGCCTTTTGGTCTCTTCTTCTCCTGTTCTTGTCTCCACTGCTGTTCTTCTTGGCACTCTTTTGAGTTTCGGGCATCCCAATATCCCGGAAGTCGAAAAAGAGGAACAGAATACCCATGAGATTGCTTCTCTGAAAGCAGGGATTGTTGAAGATGACCTTGTTGTAGAGAAAGATGAGAGTTTTTCTGTAGAGACCCGCGTAGAGAGAAGGGATATCGAAGAGGAGGTGGGTTTGGACAAAGAAGGGGACACTGTCAGTGAGGTGGAGAAAGATGATGGTTTGGTTGGGAGGACAGCTTTGATTGAGGAAGAATCGGAAGAAATTCACGGAGAGAAACGAATGATAAAGGAGAAAGATTTTTGTAATTCGGAATCCGTCGAGGAAAAGAGAATTTCATGAAGAGAACCCACTGATAGAAGGTCTATCTGGTGCTGGAGAAGATGTTCACAAGGAAATTGATAGTCTCGAAGAGAAAAATGATAAGCCTACAGATGAATCTCTCTATATCGATCTGGAAGGTCCCTTCGATTCTTCTCTTAATGCATCTTGGAAACGGATTGAAGACCATGCTGAGTCTTCAGATTCAGGGTCTGATCATTCAGAGAGTTTCCTCTCCAGATGCGTTCCCTGGCCGACATAATGCCAATGCTTGATGAGCTCCACCCACTTTTAGACTCTGAAATTCCTCAGCCGGCTCTTATATCCCTCAATGACTCTGATGCTGCTTCGGAACAGTCCTCCCAGATCCAATAATGGTAGTGCTGAGTCAGAAGAGGTAACTGAAAATGAGGAAGAAGAGTACAGGTCAGGCAAGAGGATGGGACTGAATCTTTAGGTCAGGTGGACAGAGGATGACTAAAAGATCTCATAGATCTGGGGGACGTCTGAGCTTGAACAGGAACCAACGGTTTGAGAATCTATTGCTAGGGAAGGCACGCGAAATCCTGCGAATGGAGGCGGAGAAAAATCTGGCAGACTGAGAGTAATGACCTTCCATTATCAAATTGCTAGCTCTGCCCATTTCCGACAAGAAGACGCAATCCTTTTGATCTTCCCTATATTCCATTGAGGACCATGGGTACCACCTATTCATGGGTCTGCCGTCGGTTATGTTACCAAGACGAAATCCCTTTGTCTCCTTACGACCCAATGAAGAAAAACCAATCTCTGGGAGACAGTTTTAACAACGGGTCGTGAATTCACCAGAAGGATATGCACTGCCGTCGGCACGAGAGATTCAGTTGGTGAGCTTTCATTCTCAGGGGAACTCCAGCAAGAGAGGCACAATACTAGGTTCAGACCTTACTTGTTATGGAACGGGTGGCTCAGAGGGGATGAGCTATCCCAAATTTCAAAGGACAAGCAAGGAGATAAGTGATGCCAAAATGAGTTCTGCTCCGGAGACGAATCACTTTCTTGGGTTAGCAGGTCGGAAGATCAAAAGGAGCTCAATGAACAAGAGTTACATCAAGAGAGAGAAATGATTACCCACATCGACTTGTCTCCTGATCATCTCGAACGTGGAAAGCCATTACTCGGAAGAGTCAATCTCTGGAGATTGATCAAGAGGAGAAGCGAGACATTGATCCATAGGGGATACTTGTGGATCCTAGGCTAGCACCCGTCCTTATCTCACCCACCTCCTTTTCATTTCTTGTTCCATTTCTCTTGTACCAAGGCTCGCAACCCTTCCTTGGCTACCAACCCCTTGTCATGTTCTTGTTCCATTTCTCTTGTGAGCCAGAGGCTTACAACCCTCCTTGGCTACCAAACTCCTTGTCCATGTTCTGGTCCATTGCTTGATTCATCATTTAATTACAATCTTAAAAAACCCCGTTTCATGCATGCATTTGTGCTCGTGTGCTTGCCAATATGACATCATTTGGGACACGTGTAACATATTGAATCGCATCATATTTCAATACGTATTAAACAGTAAGCTTTATGTGATCACTGGCATTTGTTCAAGTCTCATTTACCAGAATAATTACCTAACCTTACAATTTCCATTTCCTTTTTCAATTTCCCTTTATTCTTTGGTTTAAGCATATTTATCAAACATCCTTGGTGCAACATTTTGTAGTTTTCTTTCCTCATTTTTAGCGCATAAATTTCCACACAACATCCAAGTATGTTCATTATTCATAGAGTGCCCTTCCACCATTTTCCATACCCACATTTCACCACGTCCAACGGCATCCAATCGCCTCTACATCCACCATTCATACATACAACCCCACATTCACATTTATCTTGTTTAGGTTTAGGAAGTATAGCACATTTCAAGTAAGGGAAGATACAAGACCAACATCATCATGACAAAGGGGGAAAACTAGATTATTGCTAAAGAAAGTTAGTAGAGTGTACTAACTTTGAATCAAGGCTTGATCCTTGGTAGGGACCTTGATTGAAGCTCCAACTTGAAAGATGAAGCCTTTGCTTGAAAGAAGCTTGAGTTGGGGGAAGAAATCCCTTTCAAAAACGTGAGTGAGGGCTGCCCTAGCTTTGAGAATGCACCCCACCCGAGCTTGAGTTGAAATCTTGAAGAAAACGTGCTTGGGGACGATCTAGGGTCTTCACCCCTTTGATTTCTTCTCCAAAAGCAACCTAGGTTTAGAAAACCCTTTTCTCCTCTCATTTATCTCCCAAATCTCTCTAAGTATAGTGAATGATTCCCTAAGGCTCGGGCAAGCCTTAAGGAGAAAGGGTTTAACCCCCAAAAGATGAAAATGCCCTTACTGAATTTCTGCAAAAACGCGAAGACCAAGCGATCGGTGGTTATGACCGATCGATCGGTTGCCTACCGATCGATCGGTGTTTATGACCGATCGACCGGTCAAAAACTCACTCTCTGGAAAATTTCCCCATACAAAATTTCTGACCGTGCGATAGCTACCGATCGATCGGTTATGGACCGATCGATCGCTGACTGGACCGAGCGATCGGTGCTCTGTATGTCTGGACTGTTTTGACCATATCTTTTGACTCGCTCATCGGATTTCGACGATTCAACTTGCGTTGGATCCATCTTTCGAAAACGAACATTTCTGACGGTTCGGAATTTCTGATTTTTTTTCCTTATTTATTAATTAGACTACAAAAACGACCAATTAGCTATGAAGGTGCTATTCATTAAGGATGCAAAAGTCCGGGGTGCTACAAAGACAATCATGCATTTCATAGGGAAAGGTCTCCCATCCCCTCGCATGACATGCATGACACGCATAGCATAGCATGGCATGACACGCATAGCATAGCATCACATGACACGCATAACTCTGCATGGCATTACACGCATGGATGCTAGTTGCGACGGGCTATGAACGGCAACTAGGCATTCACATTCCGCATGGATGCTAGTTACGACGGACTATGAACGGCAACTAGGCATACCCATCTGCATATAGGGTACTAGTTACGACGGACTATGAACGGCAACTAGGCATGTGAACATGTTTAAATTATGAACAAGCAAGCATGATACTCGCATGACATGACATGGCATGCATGATACAAGCATGACACGGTTAACAAGTTCCCAATCACGCAAAGGGTATTTCAAGTCAAGTCAAGTGCACGATGTTTTCAAGGGTTTTATCAGTCTTTCTGAGTGCAAGTATGAATATAAATTGCTTTACTTCCTTGTATGATATAAATTGTTCCTGTTCTATATATGCAACTTGCTTCCTACTTTATGTATGCTATCTATATACTATGACTGTTGGTTAGTATTTAGTACCCGTTGAGTATTCCATGCTCAGCTGTACTTCTTATGTCGGCAGGTTCTGAGGGAGCTGCTGCTCCATTTGATGTTTGTGCTCTTGGTCCATGGGTGGAGGAGGAGTACGTCGAGGAGCCTTTTGAGGAACCTCCCGTAGAGGGTTATCAGTAGGTGGTGTTAGATTCTGAGTGGATTAGCTGTGGGTGAGCATGAGTGATTATATCCATGTGTTTTGGCGGGCATGTCCGCACTTTCTTTGTTTTGATTTCTTTGTATTAAACTTGGACCATGTGTATATACTTAGAGGTTGTTAGACCTCTGCTGTGTTTTATAGTTATGTATCCGCTGTCATCCTCTATTGTATATGCTCTGTGGGTTTTTGCAGGTTGGTTTGTCAAGCAAGTCATGTAAGCCTTGTTTAGTCGTCCAAAGTTCACTCTAACTCCTAGGGTGGGTTTTGGGTCGCGACAGTTCGTGAGTCCAAAAGGCATCACCAAGAACTCGTAGTGTCCATACCGAGTCCTGAAAGCAGTTTTGGGAACATCTTCCACCTTAATCTTCAACTGGTGATAACCCGATCGAATGTCTATCTTCGAGAAAAATCTCGCTCCCTTCAACTGATCGAACAAGTCATCAATCCTAGGCAAGGGATACCTATTCTTTATAGTGACTTTGTTCAATTGCCTGTAATCGACGCACATCCGCATCGAGCCATCTTTCTTCTTAACAAACAACACCGGGGCACCCCACGGTGAGACACTTGGTCGAATGAAACCAAGACCTTGTAATTCTTCCAACTGGGTCTTTAACTCTTTAAGTTCAATAGGGGCCATTCTATACGGAGCCCTGAAAACAGGAGCTGTGCCTGGTGCAAGCTCGATCACAAACTCAATCTCCCTGTCTGGAGGCAATCCTGGAAACTCCTCTGGAAATACATCCAGGAACTCACTCACAACCGGAATAGTCGATGAGTCTAAGCTCAACACCGCAAAACGAGCAATATATCTACTTTTCAACCCGCGAAAGTGGAATGGTTTTCCTTCTACTGGCTTGAAGAGTACCATTTTCTCAAAGCAAGCTACATGCCCATGATGTGCTGCTAACCAATCCATTCCCAATATAACATCAAAGTCTTGGAATCCAAGGACGATGAGATCAACCGCCAACTCGTGGCTTCCAACTTGGACCACACTATTTCTATACACTTTATCTGCCAATACCGTTTTGCTGAGGGGAGTCGAAATGGCTAACTCCGGTTTTAGCTGTCTAGGCTCCTCAGAAAAGCCTTCTGGAAAACTCGGCGAGACAAACGAATGAGTAGACCCGGTATCAATCAACACTCGAGCCAAATACTCATTGACTAGTAGGGTTCCTGAAATTTTAGCTAGCGGAGTTAATCCATGCATCAACAGCGTATACGTGTAGGTTTATATACATATAGAACATGCCGAGTACGTACATAAAGAATATAGCATAACATAACAATCACGAATAAAGAAAATAACTCCAAACGCGTACCTTGCACCACATCATCAGATGCAAGTGCATCACCCTCTGTCAAAGCAAATACACGCCCCTAGTTCACCTGGCGAGACTGAGGTGTAGACCGGGTAGTCTGAGATGACGCCTGATATGATCCTGTTGGGCGTGCTGGTGGCCTAATCCCCTGAGACTGGCCTGGTAAATGCCGGGTAGGGCAATCCCTGATCACGTGGCCCTGGCGACCACAGTGAAAACATCCACCCAATGCTCTTAGGCAATCCCCCGCTGGGTGCCTTCGGCCGCATGAAGGGCATGCCTCGTGTGTGCGGGTAGGAGGGGCCTGAGGTCGAGGTGCCTGTGGCACGTACTGCCGTGGTGTTGGGGCCGCATAAGTCGGCCTCATCGGTGGTGCTGGCCATGTATACTGATAAGGGCCGGTACGAGCCCGCCTCTCTGGAGGTGCTGAACTACTGGCTTGGCTTCTCGTCAACTCTCTCTTCTTAAACACCGCTTCAGAATTGGCCTCGACCAATAAGGCCTTGTCTACCACTTCAGGGTAGGTAGCATGCCTGAAAATGGAAACCTTCTCCAAATAACATCCTTGAGCCCTTGCTCAAATCTTCTCGCCTTCATTGCCTTAGTAGCAACCATATGAGGCGCAAATCTCGACAATTCTGAGAACTTGGCCTCATAAGCGGCCACAGACATCGAACCTTGCTCAAGGTTGATGAATTCTCTCTCTTTCTTTTCCCGTGCACCGATCGGAAAATACTTCTTATAAAAAGTATCTTTGAACTCCTCCCAAGTCCAAGGTTGACCTTGCATGGTCAAATCTCGTGTCCTCAATGCGAACAACCACCAATGGTGGGCTTCATTGTAACGTCCCCAAATACCCCCTAGGAGTTTAGGGATATTTTAGGTGTCACTCTACGTACCTATCAAACCATCCTGTAATGCACAAGATAAAATACAGTACTAACAACGATAATCAGAGCGCGGAAGCTAACACATATGCGGAAGCGTAAGCAAATTTTCATTTCTTCTAATGATCCAAAATAGTATTCCAAGTTAACATAAATACAAGACATGTCTAAGTCTACGGTGGACAGGCCCACCTATCAAAATATCAAAATATACAAGACCCTCTCATACTCTCCCCTCAACAGTAGTCGAGGTATGGCCACACATCGAGGTCTCGGTCCGCCTGAGACTGTAATGGAATAGCCGGCTCTCTCTCCTCTATATACTCTTCCTCGACCCAAGGCTCCGGGTCGAGGGCTCCCTCAGTACCTGCCGACATGAAAGTACGGCTGAGCATGGAATACTCAGCGAGTACAAGCTACTAGCAGACCATAACAATAATAAAACACACAATAGTAATATCATACAAGCAGTAATAGAAACATCACCAAAGAAACAGTATAAGGCAAGATACAATACAAGCATCCTGACGTGCGTACATGAATGCGAAAACGCCGATAAAACTCATGCTTGAAAACCCATGTCATGTCCCGGTATGCCTCGTAGAAATCATGTATGCGTGCATGCATGAATGCATGATCATCATCTTGTAAACCTCCATCTCGTAACTTGTGAGCCAGAGGCTAGCACCCGAATCTCCCTGGGCTGCCAACCTCCTTGATATGCAATGCACTTGTGAGCCAGAGGTTAGTACCCGAATGCCCCTGGGCTACCAACGTCCTTGATATGCAATGTTTGGTTTTCTTGTGAGCCAGAGGCTAGTATCCGAATGTCCCTGGGCTACCAACCTCCTTGACAATAGGTGATTTTTATTACTTATTTAGTTTTCTTGTGAGCCAGAGGCTAGTACCCGAATGTCCCTGGGCTACCAACCTCCTTGACAATAGGTGATTTAGGGGTTATCTTGTGAGCCAGAGGCTAGTACCCGAATTCTCCCTGGGCTACCAACCTCCTTGACATGCAATATTTTCTTGTTGTTTATTATATGCACATGCTCTTGAAATCTCGGTTCATGCTATCATGCGTGCTCATGTGCGTGCCAATAATAACAATCGTGGGAATGCACTTAACAAAAGAGATATGGCATTACAATTCAATTTGTAATATTAGCATAGGTAACTTAAGTAATTCACATGACATTGGATCAATTCATCGTCTATAAGAACACATGCATAAAACCTATTTCCATTTTCTTCATCTAAGTCGTTTATTCATAGTTTAGGCATTTTGTCAAACACTTTCATACATTATTCCTTAGTAGTTTATCTCCTTCTTTTAAATGCATATTTTCCATTCAATCACACAATGGTGAATTTTTTATTTGCACAATGCCCATCCTCCATTTTCCAATCCACAACCCACACATCATACATCACACATTCGGCATCCAATCGCCGTATCCAACCTCCATCCAAGCATCTTTACCCTTTCTTTATCTTGTTTATATTTATCATAGATGACACATTTTGTAAGGAATAAAACATACTAACAAGAATCATATTTCATAAGGAAAAACCTAGATTTATTGCTAGGGTAAGTTAGTAGGGTGTACTAACCTTAGATCAAGGCTTGATCTTGAAGAAACCTTGAAATAAAAGCTCTATTTGGAAGGAGGAAGCCTTTGCTTGAAGGGGACTTGAGTTGGGGAAGAAACCCCTTTCAAAAACGCCGTAGGATCGCTGCCCTAGCTTGGAGAATGAGTCCCCACACGAGCTTGAGCCTTGAACTTGAAGCAACTCGAGTTGGGGTGAGCTAGGGTTCTTAAACCCCCCTTGATTTCCTTCTCAAAACCAAACCCTAGGTTAGAGCTTCCTTCTCTTCTCTCTCTATCTCTCAAAATCTCTCAAATGTTGTAAATGATCCCTAAGGCTCGGGCAAGCCTTAAGAAGAAAGGGTTTAACCCCCAAAAGACGAAAAAGCCCTTAATGAAATTTCTGCAAAACGCGAAGACCGAGTGATCGGTGTTTAAGACCGATCGATCGGTTGCCTATCGAGCGATCGGTTGATTGACCGAGATCTCGGTCAAAAATCAACTCTCTGGAAAATTGTCCCATACAAAAGTTTCGACCGTGCGATAGCTACCGATCGATCGGTTTTGGACCGATCGATCGCTGATTGGACCGAGCGATCGGTGCTCTGCAAGTCTGGACTGTTTTGACCATATCTTTTGACTCGCTCGTCCGATTTCGACGATTCAACTTGCGTTGGGTTCGTCTTTCGAAAATGAACATTTCTGAAGTTTCAGAATTTCTGATTTCTCTCTTATTTATTAATTAGACTACACGGAAGGCCATTCAACTACGAAATGCCTATTCATTTAAAGATGGAAAAGTCTGGGGTGCTACATTCACCCTCTAGCATGAAAACTGCCCATGCTACTCTATCCTCCTCTGTAGGTGAGAGGACCACAAAAATATTCTCCATCTGGAGGATCCACGCCTCCGCAGCAAGAGGGTCCACACTCCCATGGAAGGATGGAGGCCTCAATCTCTTGAATGCCTCAACTCCAGCTGTACGATGTACTGGAGCTGCAGGCGGTGGAGTAGGTGCCTCGACGATGGTATAGCTTGCCGAGCTGCCAGTATGGCAAGTGTCTCAGCAATAGAGCCTAAGACCTGAGAGAGGTCCGGCTGCTCATCCTCATCCCGTGAAGAAGAGGAAGCTCTGGTATGTGGTCCACGACCCCGTGTGTTCCGTCTCATGACTAAAGTCCTGAGAATAATAACACCACATGAGTCTAACTTGAAACCACAATTTATTTCAATGTCATTCCACAATAATTTAATTTGTATTAGTTGTATAATACTAATATACATCACATCAAGTCATCAGAGTATTCATCACATTATACTTATACTTTAGTGTTCTGGCGTACCTAGGACCCGTACTTGGTTAAAGCAACCATTTTAGACTAAGACTAAAGTTTAGTCTTAAACTTGGAACCAGACTCGTTCCCGACTCACTTCCTTCCTAACTTGTTTCCTAACATATGCTCTTGTCAAGCCGTGGTATAAGATTCTAAGTGACCCTAGAGACCTAAAGCCTAAGCTCTAATACCACTTCTGTCACGACCCAAAACCCACCCTAGGAGTCAGAGTGAACTTTGGACGACTAAACATGGCTTACATGACTTGCTTGACAAACCAACCTGCAAAAACCCACAGAGCATATACAATAGAGGATGACAGCGGAAACATAACTATAAAACACAGCGGAAGTCTAACAACCTCTAAGTATATACACATGGTCCAAGTTTAATACAAAGAAATCAAAACAAAGAAAGTACGGACATGCCCGCCAAAACACATGGATATAATCACTCATGCTCACCCACAGCTAATCCACTCAGAATCTAACACCACCTACTGATAACCCTCTACGGGAGGTTCCTCAAAAGGCCTCCTCGACGTACTCCTCCTCCACCCATGGACCAGGAGCACAAACATCAAATGTAGCAGCAGCTCCCTTAGAACCTGCCGACATAAGAAGTACGGCTGAGCATGGAATACTCAGCGGGTACTAAATACTAACCAACAATCTTAGTATACAGATAGCATACATAAAGTAGGAAACAAATTTCATATATAGAACAGGAACGATTTATATTATACAAGGAAGTAAAGCAATTTATATTCATGCCTGCATTCAGAAAAACTGATAAAACCCTTGAAAACATTGTGCACTTGACTTGACTTGAAATACCCTTTGCGTGATTGGGAACTTATTAACCGTGTCATGCTTGTCATGCTTGCATCATGCGTGCCATGTCATGTCATGCGTGTCATGCGAGTATCATGCTTGCTTGTTCATAATTTAAACATGTTCACATGCCTAGTTGCCGTTCATAGTCCGTCGCAACTAGTACCCTATATGCAGATGGGTATGCCTAGTTGCCATTCATAGCCCGTCGCAACTAGCATCCATGCGGAATGTGAATGCCTAGTTGCCGTTCGTAGCCCGTCGCAACTAGCATCCATGCATGTAATGCCATGCAGAGTTATGCGTGTCATGTGATGCTATGCTATGCGTGTCATGCCATGCTATGCTATGCGTGTCATGCCATGCTATGCATGTCATGCGAGGGGATGGGAGACCTTTCCCTATGAAATGCATGATTGTCTTGCCCTTGTCAAAAGCGAAGTAAAACATATCTTAGGATATGCCCCACCTCTACGTCCCATACTTAAAACATCAGTAAATCACGTCATTTCATGCGTGCTCGTGAGATCGTGTGCATACTTGCATTTGGAATTAAATATGGCAATTTGGGGTAATTCACAAAGCATAGCATATAATAATTTAAGTGAGTAATAATCTACGCATTTTAAGAAATGTAAGAAACACACTATCATGAACCCTAACAAATTTCAAGAGCAATTAAGCATGGGTTCCCTTAATTTATCATTTATTTTGTTCACCTTGGCATTTCATCAAACATGGGGTGTGTTCATTATTCACTTAAACCTAGATCATGCTTTTCTAGGTGGGTTATGCTCACATCACACTTGTATGTTCATTATTGGTACAATGCCCTTTCCCATTCGTTCATCACATCATCCACACGGCATCCATTCGCCAACATCCATCTCCATTCACCATTCATACCACCAATCTCATAACACATATATAAGTGAAGGAAAACAAGGAGAAACAAAGGAAAAAGGGAAGCTATAACTAGGAGGGTAGTAAGAAGTACCGACCTTGATCAAGTGAGGAAGAAATCCCCTTCCAAAAACGACCGTGAGCTGCTGCCCTAGCTTGAGGAGATGCTCCTCACGAGTTTGTGCCTTGATCTTGAAGAAAAATGGGCTTGAGTTGAGTGTGGGTTCACAAACCCCTTGATTTCTCTCCAAAATAGAAACCCTAGGTTTAGGAATCGCCCTCTCCTCTCTTCTTATCTCCCAATCTCTCTAAGTGTCGAATGAAGCCCTAAAGGCTCGGGTTAAACTCTTAAGGTAAGAGTAAACCGACCAAAAGACCATAATACCCTTACTGAAATTTCTGCAAAAACACGAGTGTCGAACACGATGAGCTGTGAATAGTGCCAAACACGTTGTGCTGTGAATAGTGCCGAACACGTTGTGCTGTGAATAGTGCCGAACACGTTGTGCTATGAATAGTGCCGAACACATTGTGCTGTGAATAGTGCCAAACACGTTGTGCTGTGAATAGTGCCGAACACGTTGTGCTGTGAATAGTGCCGAACACGTTGTGCTGTGAATAGTGCTGAACACGTTGTGCTGTGAAGGGTGCCAAACCCATTGTCATGTTGTGTTGTGCATAGTGCTGAGTTCGTTGTCCGTTGTCTTATGTACAACGTGCCCGTTGTCAGCTGTACAACGTACACGTTGTTTGCTGTACAACGTACACGTTGTCTGCTGCACGACGTACCCGTTGTCTGTTGCACAACGGATGCACAACGTATACGTTATTAGAGCTAGAGCTACATTATCAGAGTACGTTGTCTATGTGTTGTCTATGCCTTATCAGAGCACGTTGTCAGAGCACGTTATCAGAGCTACGTCCTTAGTGCCTTTCGAGCTACGATTGCCTGCAGGTCCAGACTGTTTTGTCCATATCTTTTGACTCGTTCGTCCGATTTTGACGGATCAACTTGCGTTGGGTTTGTACTTCGAAAAGGAACATTTTTGACGTTTCGAAATTTCCAATTTCTTCCTTATTTATTAATTATACCTCTTTAAAGGAAAAATGGCAACGAAAGGGTCATGCATTAAATGTGAAAAGGTCCGGGGCTCTACATTTATTATATGTTTCCGCTATTATTATCATCTATTGTATATGCTCCAGGTCTTTTGTTGGTTATTTTTGTCAAGCAAGTCATGATGAGTCGTCCAAGATTCACTCTAACTCCTAGGGTGGGTTTTGGGTCGCGACAGAAGTGGTATCAGAGCTTAGGCTTTAGGTCTCTAGGATCACTTAGAATCTAGTGCCAAAGCTTGACAAGAGCATATGCCTGGAAGCAAGTTAGGAAGGAAGTAAGTCGGAAGAGAGTCATGATTCCAAGTGTGAGACGAAATTTGAGTCTTAGTCCAAAATGGTTGCTCCAACCAAGTGCGTGTCTAGAAACGCTAGAACATTAAGTCTATTATGTATACACCGATGGTTGTGATGCGATGTATATTAGTATCATACAACTAATACAAATTAGAATTATTGTGAAATGAAAGTATGATGAATTTCGGTTCCAAGTTAGACTCATGTGGTGCTATTGAGCTCACGACATTAGTCATGAGGCGGGGCACACGGGGTCACGGACCACACACTAGGGCTTCATCTTCTTCTCGAGATGAGGGTGAGCAGCCGGACCTCTCTCAGGTTCTCAGTTCTATTGTAGGGACTTTAGCCTTACTGGCGGCTAGGCAGGCTACTCTATCATCTACATCACCTACTCCACAGCCTGTGGCTCCAGTACATCGTACAGCTGGGGTTGAGGCATTTAGGAGATTGAGGCCTCCATCATTCCATGGGAGTGTGGACCCTCTTGCCGTGGAGGCTTGGATCCTCCAGTTGGAGAAGATCTTTATGGTCCTCTCGCCTTCAGAGGAGGATAGAGTAGCATGGGCAGTTTTCATGCTCGACGGTGAGGCACACCATTGGTGGTTGTCCACCTTGAGGACTTGAGAGTTGACTATGCAAGGTCAACCCTAGACTTGGGAGGAATTCAATGACACCTTCTACAAGATGTATTTCCCCGTTGGAGCTCAGGATAAGAAAGAGAGAGAATTCATCAACCTAGAACAAGGTTCGATGTCGGTGGCACAATATGAGGCCAAGTTCTCGGAGCTATCACGCTTCGCGACTCATATGATCGCTACCGAGGCAATGAAGGCAAGAAGGTTTGAGCAAGGGCTCAAGGATGTTATTATGGAGAAAGTATCGGTCTTCAGGCACGCCACTTTTGCTGAAGTAGTGGATAAAGCCTTGTTGGTCGAGACTAATTCTTAGGCGTTGTCCAAGAAAAGGGAATTGGCGAGAGGCCAATCTAGTAGTTCAGTACCTCCGGAGAGGCGGGCCCGGACTAGTCCTTATCAGTACATGTGGCCAGTACCACCAATGAGGCCATCTTATGCACCTCCAGTTCCACGGCTGTTCATGCCTCAGGCGTCACGACCTCGGGCTCTTCCAGCTCCGCGGCCTATTGCACCTCAGGTGGCGAGGTATGCTCCTCCTCCGGCCCCTCTGACTTACACGTACGAGTCTTTCACTTCGTGTGGCAAGAGGCACCCGGTAGGAGATTGCCGAAGGGCATCGGGTGGATGTTTCCATTGCGCTCGACAGGGCCACGTGATCAGGGATTGCCCTAGCCGGCATTTACCAAGCCAGTCTTAGGGTGTTAGGCCCCCAGCACGCCCAGCAGGATCATACCAGGCTTCCTCTAAGCCTGCACGTTCTTCACCTCTGCCTCGCCAGGCAAACCAGGGGCGAGTCTTTGCCTTGACTGAGGGCGATGCACTTGCATCGGATGATGTGGTGCAAGGTACGCGTTTAGAGATATTTAATTTTCCATAAATTATCATGTTATGCCTTATTCCTTGTGTACGTATATGGCATGTTATATATCTATGTATCTATATGTATACGCTGTTGATGCATGGATTGACTTAGCTAGCTAAAATTTCAGGAAGCTTACTAGTAAATGAATGTTTGGCTCAAGTATTGATCGACACCGGGTCTACTCATTCATTCGCATCTCTAAGTTTCTCTCAAGATTTTTCCTTCGGGCCTAGCCAGTTAGAACCGGAGTTAGCCATTTCGACTCCTCTCGGCAAAACAGTGGTGACAGATAGCGTTTTCAGAGGCAATGTGGTCCAAGTGGTGAAATTTATCCAGATCAATGATCTCTAAGACCTAGAGGGGGGGTGAATAGGTCTATCTAATAATTTCTAACCAATTTTAATTTTTCAATTAATATGTTTAGAAATCAATGAACAATTCAATCAGACAATCCACACAAATCAAACACAGAAGATTTTTACGTGGAAAACCCTAACGGGAAAAAACCACGGGACCTTGTCCAGCAATAAACTTCACTATGAAAAGATATCAAGTACAAGACAAGACCTTACCAAAACAGAAACAACGTTCCTAGGTATAGACTCTTACTCTTGATTTCCACGAACCAGCAGGTTCGATCTCCGCCGTAGTAGCTTCGGTTCCACACCGACCAAATCTTCTCAAGCTACTTCAAAACCACGATCACACACGATCGATCTCCTTCCACGAAGGCTCCGGATCAAACACCGGACACACACAAAAAGTGTAGGGTTGTGAATCAATTTAGAAAGTTTCAAACCCTAGAGGGATCTCATACAGATCTGAGAGCACACAATGCAAGATCAAAGGTTTAGATCTATACTTGCATTCGGATCAAAGAAAGAGGAGGGATCAACAAAGATGTAATAAAAGCAATAAGAAAAACCCTAGAAGAGTTTCTCAGACCTCTACTCTTTCAAAAATATCAAAGACACGAATTAGGTCTCCAAAAAGTTGTTTATATAGGGTTTAAAAAAAGAATCCAGAAAAAGAAAAATTCTTTTTACGGGGACCGATCGATCGGTGCTCATTACCGATCGCTCGGTCCAAAACGGATCGCTCGGTCCTCATGACCGATCGCTCGGTTATAAATCATCTCTCTGGAAAAATACCCCATAGAAACTTTTTGTCCAGTCGATAGCCACCGATCGCTCGGTAGGCCACCGATCGATCGATCTTAACACCGAGCGATCGGTTGAGACAGAATTGTTTTCAAACCATGATTCATTTCATTGTTATTTGATTCAAATGAGATCAAACGACTTTGTTAGGTTTAAAACTATCCTCCTAGGTATGTTTAGAGTTATCTAAGCCAAATCCAACCTAGGTAGGGGTCTCTAAGTCCATTACCTGTCTAGATCCAGAGTAGGAGCTTTTTCTTCTCTTTCTTCAATCTTCTTTAAGCTTTAGCTCTTCTCTTCTGACAAGTTGAACATGACTCGACGACTCAACTCACATGTCCTATCTAATGATCACGGAATTTGCCAACACCTATTTAGGGATTTACAATCTCCCCCTTTGGCAATTCTGGGACAAAACAAGACTAACTCATATTCTAGGTTCAAATTTTCCCAAATGATTCAAAAATGGAAAATTGACCTTTACATGACTCAAAAATAATTACAGGACTTTTGACATGTTAACTTGTCATGATTCACCAAACTTAGAACTTGTTTGCCTGCACATGCTAAATCAAAAACCTGTAAAGCATGGAAAATAAAATATGGGATAAAATATTGGAAGAATGAAAATATGTATTACATAACATCCACAATTCCTGTATTACATAACATCCACAATTCCACAATACTATATCCATAACAGGTTAAGCATTCCATAACATCATCCAAAACATTTATAACTTCATCCAACACATTAACACATTACACATTAATCATAACTCTCCCCCTTTTTGGCTCGAAATGCCAAAGGTGGACTAGAAAATTAATGCATAACCATCCAAACGAGATGAGATAGAAGATAATGAGCATAAACCATTCAAATGTATACATCCATAACAAGTCAATAATATCCAAGTAGGTTTGTACTAAGTACAACCAAGACAAAATACATCGAAATGTCAAAGAAAAACTATCACTCGACTAAGATAAACTCCAATCACGAACTATCACTCCTGCTCATCATCAGAAGTGAGCTGGGACTCATAGTAAGCTCGAAAATCCCGAACATCTCTCTGTACGCCTAGCACGGCTGCATCGAGAGATCCAAGTCTACCACGAACCTCTGTAGTAAACTCCTCGTATGATGAAACATGAGTCCTGAGATCCATCTGTATCTCTCGCATCATCCTGGCAAGATCATCCATAGTGGCCGGAGGAGGACGAGATGACCCAGCACCAACTTCTGCTCCCTCCTCTGTATCTCGAACTGAGGCATGTGAAAAACTCTGAGCTAGGGTCTTTTTGTTGATTGGACCCTTAGGAACTCGAGTAGGAACACCAGGAGGAGCGATAACTCCTTGAGAACCAAGAAGTTTAGTGATGAGTGAACCAAATGGTAGGGCTCCAACTGCTGTACTAGTTTGATGGGCTTGGATCATCAAGTCAATGATGTGAGCGGCAAGATCAATATCACGCCCACGTAGAAGACTAAACAGAAATCTAGCTCTATCTTCCCTAAGGTCCGCAGTATGAACCTTTGGATGGATATTTGCACTCATAACTAGGTTTACTAGTCTAGCATCCTTAGTGAGTTTCGCCACTTCAATAAGAGACCCAACCCAAAACGTAGGAGTACCACTAAGAAAGGTAACAACATGTTCCATGGAGTCTTTATCCTCATCACTCTTATAATTATAAGGATAATATGCATTTGGAACTCGAGGACAGCCAAGGAATTTAGAAATCAAATCAGCATTTATGACAACAGATTGTTCTAATGCTCGAGATTTGAATGACCATTTTTTCTGGTTGATTTCAGAAAAATTAGAGTAAAATTCCCTAACTAACTGGACAGAAGCAGGACCGGATAAGGTAAGTATACCTTCCCATTTACGATCTGAAATGAGTTTAGGAAGATAATAATTACCAAAATCGAAAATATGTATGTCCCTTTCAACCATTACACCTTTCTTGCTAAAATACTCACTATAGAGTTGAGCAGCAGTAGGACTTATAAACTGATAACTGACTGGATTGGGAAGATGAAGCTTTACCTTTATTTTTCCGAGTTTTATCAGCCAAAGATTTTTGTCGATTCTCAGTTGTAGAATCTATCATTCTACGAATTGGCCTGTCCCCAATTGAAATACCATGCCCTATTGGAGTGAAAATAAAAGGCTCTTGGTTTTCCTCATCTTCAGGAGGATCCTCTTGGTTGTTGAGGACCAACCTCCGACGTTTGGGAACGCCAGACATGAGATAGGCAAGAAGGATTAACGACAAAAGGAAAGCCATGGAAGAAAACGCAAGAAAACGATGCCCTAAATGAGAAAATCAATCTAAATCCAAGAAAAAGCAAAAGGCTTACCTTTTTGATGCTTGGGAAACCTTTAGAATCGAATGGAATGACCGTAGGAAAGATTTGGAGGAGAGGTAACCGAGAGATCGCTCTGGAGATCGGAGAACAAGTGAACAAAAAAAAATAGAAATGAGGGTTTTATAACTCTGTTCACGAAAGACCGATCGATCGGTCTTTAACACCGAGCGATCGGTGGTCTGAAAAATTTTCAAAAATTTTACTTTTAAAACCTTTTCTCCCCCTCAACCAATGAAACATTGAAAACTCATTTTCACCTCAAAATAACCAATTCACAAAAAAATTTGCAATAATTGATTTCATTAAAATCATAAAGAATAATCACCCAAGAATTGATATATCAAGTACAGTCATAAACAAGGATTATGTAAACAATAATTGATTTTCACCGGTGATTAATTATGGTATTTGCATCAAATTCACAATCAGAGTCAAGAAACAATTAGAAGTAATGTGAGTGTGAAATCAAAATTCATTACTTGACTCTTTGAATTGGTTTCCTTCCTTAATCTAGATTTTGACATTATGGCTCAAATGGAACTCTAAAATTTTCAAAAACTAGTTTTAAAACCAATAAACATCCATATTTATATGATGAGCAATTTTTACCCCAAATTTGACTAACAGATTTATTTCATTTCTTTTTCAGTCAAATTGTACTCATTGTGAAAATTCTTTTTGGAGTACACATATATAGTTTTTTAGCACATTGGTGACTTTCACTCAAGTGAGAAGGTAGCTCTTTCTAATGAAAGTGGGGGCTTTCACACTAGCAATCCATATAGATACCTACTGTTTGTCTAGGTAGCCATTACTCACTGTTTGCATTCACTAGTAGCTATCACACAAACTCACAGGTAGTCCTCTCCATGTCAATAATTTTTTACAACTAGGGGGCTCACCTTATGGAATTTTTTATGAAATTGGTTATACTAGATTTGATTAATCTAGGGAACCATATGGTATAATATCAAAACCTTTAAATAGGAACTAATACCATCTAAAGAATCAGTCAGAGTGTATATGCAATAGATAACATCTTTGTTTACTCAACTCTAACTGAGATTAGTTAGCATGACCAAATTCAATCAGAAGATCAAACCAACAATTGAACTATCCTATATTACTCAATCCTATGAAATATTTATCCTTGGATTATATGTTCAAATATGATTTCAAGGAAATAACATTAAGCAAAATGATAGGACAAAGAAGGTCATACAAACACATTATTTTTTGCAATATTTTTCAATTTTTTGAATGTTTTTGGATTTTTATTAATAAAAAAATAGCTCTATGACACAAATAGAACATGAAGAACACATAGGCTATGAAACAAGTACATTTTTACTCAACTCCGCACAAACCTATGGATTTCCTAAGGAGTTCAAACCTAAGGGAATCTAAGGGTTTTGTAAGAATGTCCGCAAATTGATTCTCTGTTTGGACATACTCTATAGACACAATCTTTTGCTCAACAAGATCACAGATGAAGTGATGTCTAATGTCTATGTGTTTTGTACGAGAATGTTGAACGGGATTTTTGGAAATATTGATAGCACTTGAATTATCACAATACACAGTCATAGTGCTCTGTTCAATCCCGTAATCATTCAACATCTGCTTCATCCACAGAAGTTGAGTGCAACAACTGCCAGCTGCTATGTACTCAGCTTCTGCAGTGGACAATGAAATTGAATTCTGCTTTTTGCTAAGCCAAGCAACTAAGCAGTTTCCAATATAGAAACATCCTCCAGAGGTGCTTTTCCTATCATCAGCATTTCCGGCCCAATCGGCATCGGAATATCCAACTATCGTGGCATTTGTATCAAAAGAATACAAGAGGCCAAATGATAGAGTTCCACTCACATATCGAATGATACGCTTAACTGCAAGCAAGTGAGACTCTTTTGGGCTCGCTTGATAGCGGGCACAAGCACCAACACTAAAAGCTATGTCAGGTCTAGTAGCAGTTAGGTAGAGTAAACTACCAATCATGCTTCTATAAGAAGTTTGATCAACATCTTTGCCTGTCGCATCTTTACTAAGTTTTGTAGTAGAACTCATAGGAGTTCTTACATGCTTAGCAGAGCTCATGCCAAATTTCTACACTAGATTTTTAGCATATTTGATTTGAGATACTGAGATCCCAGAATCCAATTGCTTGATCTGAAGACCAAGGAAGAAACTTAGCTCACCAACCATGCTCATTTCAAATTAATTTTTCGTTTGTTCAGCAAATGAACGAGCATGTAAGTCTAATGTGGAACCAAACACTATGTCATCAACATATATTTGGGCGATGACAATATCACCTTTCACATTCTTTATGAAAAGGGTTCTGTCTACTCCCCCTCTCGAAAATCTGTTTTCCAAGAGATAAGTAGTCAGCCTCTCATACCAAGCTCTTGGAGCTTGCTTTAAACCATAGAGGGCCCGTTTTAGCCGATAGACTTGATCAAGGTGATGTGGATCTTCAAACCCTTTTGGTTGTTCCACATAGACTTCCTCATGTAGAATGCCATTCAGAAAGGCACTCTTAACATCCATTTGAAAAAGTTTGAATTTCATATGGCAAGCCACAGCTAGAAGAATTCTTATTGATTCTACCCTGGCTACAGGAGCAAAAGTTTCATCGAAGTCAATACCTTCAATTTGGGTGTATCCTTGTGCAACTAACCTAGCCTTATTTCTTATGATAGTACCTTTTTCATCAGATTTGTTCTTGAAAATCCATTTGGTACCAATCACATTTGTATTGTTAGGCCTAGGTACTAAATACCAAACATCATTCCTAGTAAACTGAAGTAACTCTTCTTGCATTGCATTTATCCAATTATCATCTGCAAGAGCTTCAGCTAC
The DNA here is from genome assembly GCA_015143295.1 of Tetracentron sinense. NCBI lineage: Eukaryota > Viridiplantae > Streptophyta > Magnoliopsida > Trochodendrales > Trochodendraceae > Tetracentron > Tetracentron sinense. The sequence goes on from CM026562.1 coordinate 17,883,817, forward strand.
ATTCTTGGGTTCAAAAGATGAAGTATAGCAAATGTAGCTAACTTCATTTTCAATTTGTTTCCTCGTTCTCACTCCCCTTTCAAGATCACCAATTATATCAGTGGGGGTGTGAGGACTCATAACCCTAGAATGTGTAGGTTTTGATGGAGATGATTGATTATCAATAAGTGGAGTTGAAATAGTTTCAACATTTTCATTTTCAGCACATTCATCATCCTCAAGTTGCACATTTTCAACACCGGAGTCATCCACAACTACATTTATGGACTCCATAATTGTAGAGGTTCTCAAGTTGTAAACTCGATAAGCTCTATTGTTGGTGGAATATCCAAGAAATATCCCTTCATCACTCCGCGATTCAAATTTGCCCAGTTGCTCTCTATCCTTAAGGATATAGCATTTTCTTCTGAATTCTCAAAAGTACTTGACACTGGGTTTCTTGTTATTCCACAATTCATAAGGGGTTTTCCTTGTTCCAGGTCTTACAAAAACTCTATTAACTATATAGCAAGCAGTGTTAACTGCCTCAGTCCAGAAATGAGAAGCTAGATTGTTGCTATGAAGCATGACTCTAGCCATCTCTTGGAGAACCCTGTTCTTCCTCTCTATTACACCATTCTACTGAGGTGTAATAGGTGCAGAAAATTCATGTTTGATACCCGACTCATCACAAAAGTCGTTGTACTTAGAGTTTTCAAACTCCTTTCCATGATCACTTCGAATTCGAGTGATTGGGCATCTTTTCTCATTTTGAATTTTCAAGCAAATACTTTTGAAATTGTCAAAAGCATCGGATTTCTCTCTTATAAATGCCACCCATGATATTCTTGAGAAATCATCAACCATGACTAGGATGTATCGCTTTCCACCTAGACTTTCAGTTCTTGTAGGACCCATAAGATCCATATGAATTAATTCCAGTGGATATGAAGTAGCAATACTTGAAGTCTTCTTATGTGGGGTTCTAATTTGTTTACCAATTTGGCATGGCCCACACACAGCAGTAGAAGGCTTTCCTAGTTTGGGAACACCTCTCACAAGCTCTTGCTTAGAGATCTTACATAGGTCTTTGAAGTTCATGTGACCTAATCTTCGGTGCCACAAATCAACCTCCTCAATTTTAGTCTTATAACAGACATTTGAGGGATTAGGACTGGGAGTTAAGCCGTAGCAATTGTCAGTGGTTCTCAATCCTTCTAGAACACACTTACCTTTACCATTAATGACTAAGCATTTATTATGGGTAAAGTGCACAGCATGGTTATCATCACATAGTTGACTTATGCTAATTAAATTAGCTTTCAGTCCGTCAACAAACAAGGCATCTTTCAATTTAGGTATGCCTGGTGAATCGATGATACCCTTCCCTTTGACTAAAGACTTGCTTCCATCACCAAAAGTAACAGTCCCATCTGGACAGTCCTCAAATTGAATAAATAAGGACTTGTTACCTGTCATATGCCGAGAACACCCACTGTCGAAGTCCACATTTCTGTGTTTTGGGCTTTCAAGGCAGTATGAATGACAAAGCACTTAAGGTCATCCTTTCTTACATATACAGTCTTTAAACTTTGTTTAGATCTTTGATCATTAATCTGTGTAGTAGAGACCTTTTTCCTTTTTGTCCTCCTTGTCCTTTTTCTGTTTTGTTCAGTTCTAGCTTTTTGATAAGTCAAATTGTTTCCTCTTGAATAATCATTTGGAATAAATTGACCAGTTCTTGTTCTAGAGATTTGAGCAATTCTATTAACATCATCGCTTAACATTCTAGACTTTTCAGCTAGAACCTGAATCTGCCTTTGAAGAGTCCCTTGACTTTGATTTTGGTTCCATGAACCATTTCAGGGAGCTCTCCTAAAAGCATTACAATAAGGTCGAATGTGACCTCTCACACCACAAAAGTGACATGTGGGTATGAATCTTGGAAGAGGAGGAGGATTTCTTCTAAAAGGAATTTGATTCCTCACAGCATTCACTCTAGGAGCTACATTTCTAGGCTTTACAAAATTTGTATAAGCCTTAGTACTTGATGTAGAAGGTAAATTCTCTTTAGGATCAGAATGTATTGGCTCAAACACTGCACTAGCCATTATACCAACAGCTAAAGGACCAGCTGGTGTGTCAGCATGTCCTATCCCAGATCTACTCGAATTTGATCCATATTTTCTAACTAATTCATCTAGGCAGCTAGTGTTACCAAATATTCTTACTTCTTTTTCAAGAGAACAGACCTTCTGAATCAAGTCAGTCTTGTCTTTAAGGGTAATTTGATGTTCTTTTTCAAGAAATTTCACCTTATCAACAAGAGAGTCTTTAAAAGTTTCCAGCTCCATTTGCAGAGTTCTTAACTCTTCAATTTCTTTCATGGAAGTGTCTCTTTCAACTTCTAATTTTCTGACCACATTAGTCAATGAGACATTCTCTTCCAAAAGACATTGAACTTTCATAACAAATGCTTCTTTTTCATTTTCCAACTGACTAACTAGAGCACTCTTCTCTTCTGCTACTAGTTTACAAATATCTCTTTCATTTTGAATGATTTTGAGTTTTTTGCTCAAGGAGATTTTTGTTTTAGTCAGCTTCAAACTTTCAGCATACAACTTATCATAGGTTGTTTTCAAATCTTCATCACTTTCAGAGTCAGTTTGACTCTTCTGTAAGTCATCACTAGACTCAGTATGAAAACTCTCATCACTTCTATCATTTTCATCAACCGCAGAAAGGGAAACAGTGAAAGCCGTATGATTTCCAGTATCTTCACTTGAAGAGGAACTGTCCGATTCTTCATTCTCGGAATCACTGTCATCCCAACAGGCATTCATCACCTTGCCCTTTCTCTTCTTCTTGTTAGGACAGTTAGGTGAAATATGACCGAAGCCATGGCATTCATAACATTGAACACCTTGGGATTTCTTGTCGCCACTCTTGGAATTTTTCTTGTTTTCCCAGGGCTTAGACTTTGACTTCTCAAAAGATTTTCCTCCCTGTTTGGGATTGAACCTCTTTTTCGTTCTAAAAAATTTTTGAAATTTTTTAACGAAGAGAGCCATTTCTTCCTCATTCATATCTCCATCCCTGTCATCCTCATCCAAAGTTTCCTTGATGGATTTCAAGGCTAAAGATTTGTTCTTCTTAGATGGACGGAGATTGAGTTCATAGGTTTGGAGTGAACCAACCAATTCCTCAATCTTCAGAGAGTCAACATTTTTACTCTCTTCGATTGCAGTGACTTTGGGTTGAAATCTCTCAGGGAGAGATCTAAGAACTTTTCTAACTATTTTGGACTCAAATATTTTTTCACCTAAATTGAAACTAGCGTTGACAATGTCACTAAGTTTTGCATAGAATTCATCAAAAGTGTCATTGTCTTCCATGTTTAAATGTTCAAATTTGGTGGTTAACATTTGGAGTTTTGAGATTTTAACAGTGGTAGTACCCTCATGGGTTATTTCAAGAATGTCCCAAGCCTCCTTTGCTGTTTCACATGAAGAAATTCGTCTGAATTCCTCAGCAGTGACTGCAGTAAAGATAGCATTGAGACCTTTAGTGTTCCATCCACTTGACTCAAGCTCTTCTCTGGTCCATTCATCAGAATATTTGACCACAGTCAAATCTCCTACAATTTTTACGGGTGTAGTCCACCCATTCTGTATAGACATCCAAATTCTCTCGTCAATAGATTTGAGAAAGGCTCTCATTATAGCTTTCCAATAAGCATAATTATTCACATCAAAAAGTGGGGGACGAGAGATGGATCCACCTTCTCTTAGAGTACTCATGATCACGGATAATACAGGATCACACTTAAGGGATTAGCCTTATCAGTGAACAAGCTCTGATACCAATTGAAATTTATCCAGATCAATGATCTCTAAGACCTAGAGGGGGGCTGAATAGGTCTATCTAATAATTTCTAACCAATTTTAATTTTTCAATTAATATGTTTAGAAATCAATGAACAATTCAATCAGACAATCCACACAAATCAAACACAGAAGATTTTTACGTGGAAAACCCTAACGGGAAAAAACCACGGGACCTTGTCCAGCAATAAACTTCACTATGAAAAGATATCAAGTACAAGACAAGACCTTACCAAAACAGAAACAACATTCCTAGGTATAGACTCTTACTCTTGATTTCCAAGAATCAGCAGGTTCGATCTCCGCCGTAGCAGCTTCGGTTCCACACCGACCAAATCTTCTCAAGCTACTTCAAAACCACGATCACACACGATCGATCTCCTTCCACGAAGGCTCCGGATCAAACACCGGACACACACACAAAGTGTAGGGTTGTGAATCAATTTAGAAAGTTTCAAACCCTAGAGGGATCTCATACAGATCTGAGATCACTCAATGCAAGATCAAAGGTTTAGATCTATACTTGCATTCTCTAGGATCAAAGAAAGAGGAGGGATCAACAAAGATCTAATAAAAGCAATAAGAAAAACCCTAGAAGAGTTTCTCAGACCTCTACTCTTTCAAAAATATCAAAGACACGAATTAGGTCTCCAAAAAGTTGTTTATAGAGGGTTTAAAAAAAGAATCCAGAAAAAGAAAAATTCTTTTTACGGGGACCGATCGATCGGTGCTCATTACCGATCGCTCGGTCCAAAACGGATCGCTCGGTTGTAACGCCCCGAAATACCCCCTAGGAGTTTAGGGATATTTTAGGTGTCACACTACGTACCTATCAAACCATCCTGTAATGCGCAAGATAAAATACAGTACTAACAACGATAATCAGAGCGCGGAAGCTAACATATATGCGGAAGCGTAAACAAATTTTCATTTCTTCTAATGATCCAAAATAGTATTCCAAGTTAACATAAGTACAAGACATGTCTAAGTCTAAGGTGGACAGGCCCACCTATCAAAATATCAAAATACACAAGACCCTCTCATACTCTCCCCTCAACAGTAGTCGAGGTATGGCCACACATCGAGGTCTCGGTCCGCCTGAGACTGTAATGGAATAGCCGGCTCTCTCTCCTCTATATACTCTTCCTCGACCCAAGGCTCCGGGTCGAGGGCTCCCTCAGTACCTGCCGACATGAAAGTACGGCTGAGCATGGAATACTCAGCGAGTACAAGCTACTAGCAGACCATAACAATAATAAAACACACAATAGTAATATCATACAAGCAGTAATAGAAACATCACAAAAGGAACAGTATAAGGCATGATACAATACAAGCATCCTGACGTGTGTACATGAATACGAAAACACCGATAAAACTCATGCTTGAAAACCCATGTCATGTCCCGGTATGCCTCGTAGAAATCATGTATGCGTGCATGCATGAATGCACGATCATCCTCTTGTAAACCTCCATCTCGTAACTTGTGAGCCAGAGGCTAGCACCCGAATCTCCCTGGGCTGCCAACCTCCTTGATATGCAATGCACTTGTGAGCCAGAGGTTAGTACCTGAATGTCCCTGGGCTGCCAACCTCCTTGTTATGCAATGCACTTGTGAGCCAGAGGCTAGCACCTGAATGTCCCTGGGCTGCCAACCTCCTTGTTATGCAATGCACTTGTGAGCCAGAGCCTAGCACCCGAATGTCCCTGGGCTACCAACCTCCTTGTTATGCAATGCACTTGTGAGCCAGAGCCTAGCACCCGAATGTCCCTGGGCTACCAACCTCCTTGTTATGAAATGCACTTGTGAGCCAGAGGCTAGCACCCGAATGTCCCTGGGCTACCAACCTCCTTGTTATGAAATGCTTTCTTGTTTTTCATTATATGCACATGCTCTTGAAATCTCGGTTCATGCTATCATGCGTGCTCATGTGCGTGCCAATACTAACAATCGTGGGAATGCGTTTAACAAAAGAGATATGGCATTACAATTCAATTCATAATATTAGCATAGGTAACTTAAGTAGTTCACATGACATTGGATCAATTCATCGTCTATAAGAACACATGCATAAAACCTATATCCATTTTCTTCATTTAAACCATTTATTCATAGTTTAGGTATTTTGTCAAACACATAGTATGCTGTTTTCCTTCATGGTTCATTTCCATCCTTTTAGTGCATATTTTCCATTCAATCACACAAAGGTAAGTTTATTATTTGTGCAATGCCCATCCTCCATTATCCAACCCACAACCCACACATACCATACATCACCCATTCGGCATCCAATCGCCACATCCAACATTCCATCCATACATCCACACCTTTTCCATTATCTTGTTTATATTTAATGGGGGATAACACATTTCATAAGGAGGAAAACATAATATAAGGAATCACATTTTTATATAGAAAACCTAGATCTTTGCTAGGGAAAGTTAGTAGGGTGTACTAACCTTAGATCAAGGCTTGATCCTTGGTAGAAACCTTGATTGAAGCTCCAACTTGAACGAAGAACACCTTTGCTTGAAGGAGGCTTTGAGTTGGGGAAGAAACCCCTTTCAAAAACTTGCTTGGGTTGCTGCCCTAGCTTGGAGAACGCTCTCCACGAGTGCTTGAGCCGTGATATTGGAGAAAAACCGGACTTGAAGTGATCTAGGGTCTCAAAACCCCTTTGATTCTTCTCCAAAAGCAAAACCCTAGCTTAGGAAACCCTTTCTCCTCTCTTCTAATCCCCTAAATCCTCTAAGTGTTGAGAATGAGCCCTAAAGGCTTGGGTTAAACTCTTAAGGTAAGAGTGACTCGACCAAAAGACCATAATACCCTTTCTAAAATTTCTGCAAAAACACAAGTGCTGAACACGTCGAGCTGTGAATAGTGCCAAACACGTTGTGCTGTGAATAGTGCCGAACACGTTGTGCTGTGAATAGTGCCGAACACGTTGTGCTGTGAATAGTGCCGAACACGTTGTGCTGTGAATAGTGCCGATCACATTGTGCTGTGAAGGGTGCCGAACCCATTGTCATGTTGTGTTGTGTATGAACACGTTGTGCTGTGAAGGGTGCCGAACCCGTTGTCACGTTGTGTTGTGCATGAACACGTTGTGCTGTGAAGGGTGCCGAACCCGTTGTCACGTTGTGTTGTGCATGAACACGTTGTGCATAGTGCTGAGCTCGTTGTCCGTTGTCTTATGTACAACGTGCCCGTTGTGAGCTGTACAATGTCCACGTTGTCTGCTGCATGACGTACCCGTTGTCTGTTGCACAACGGATGCACAACGTATACGTTATCAGAGCTAGAGCTACGTCCTTAGTGCCTTCCGAGCTATGATTGCCTGCAGGTCCAGACTGTTTTGGCCATATCTTTTGACTCGTTCGTCCGATTTTGATGATTCAACTTGCGTTGGGTTCGTACTTCGAAAAGGAACATTTCTAATGTTTTGGAATTTCCAATTTCTCCCTTATTTATTAATTAGACTACAAAAATGGCCAATTAGCTACGAAGGTGCTATTCATTAAGGATGAAAAAGTTTGGGGTGCTACATCGGTCCTCATGACCGATCGCTCGGTTATAAATCATCTCTCTAGAAAAATACCCCATGCAAACTTTTTGTCCAGTCGATAGCCACCAATCGCTCGGTAGGCCACCGATCGATCGGTCTCAACACCGAGCGATCGGTTGAGACAGAATTGTTTTCAAACCATGATTCATTTCATTGTTATTTGATTCAAATGAGATCAAACAACTTTGTTAGGTTTAAAAATATCCTCCTAGGTATGTTTAGAGTTATCTAAGCCAAATCCAACCTAGGTAGGGGTCTCTAAGTCCATTACCTGTCTAGATCCAGAGTAGGAGCTTTTTCTTCTCTTTCTTCAATCTTCTTTAAGCTTTAGCTCTTCTCTTCTGACAAGCTGAACATGACTCGACGACTCGACTCACATGTCCTATCTAATGATCACGGAATTTGCCAACACCTATTTAGGGATTTACAAGTGGGAAGCCATGAATTGGCAGTCGACCTCTTCGTCCTCGGATTCCAGGACTTTGACGTTATCTTGGGGATGGATTGGTTAGCAGCTCATCATGGGCATGTAGCCTGCTTCGAGAAAATGATCCTGTTCAGGCCGGTGGAAGGAAAGCCATTCCATTTTTGGGGCTTGAGAAGTAGAGATATCGCTCGCTTTGCGGCACTAAGCTTAGCGAACCCCGAGGCAAAGGACTCTTCGACTATCCCGGTCGATGTATTTCCAGAGGAGTTGCCAGGGTTGCCTCCAGACAGGGAGATTGAGTTTGTGATCAAGCTTGCGCCAAGCATAGCTCCCATCTTTCGGGCTCCCTATAGAATGGCCCCAATTAAACTCAAAGAGTTGAAGACTCAGTTGGAGGAATTGCAAGGCCTTGGTTTCATTCGACCAAGTGTCTCACCGTGGGGTGCCCTAGTGTTATTTGTTAAGAAGAAGGATGGCTCGATGCGGATGTGCATCGATTACCGGCAGTTGAACAAGGTCACTATAAAGAATAGGTACCCATTGCCTAGAATTGATGACTTGTTCGATCAGTTGAAAGGAGCGAGATTTTTCTCTAAGATCGATCTTTGGTCGGGTTATCACCAATTGAAGATCAAGGCCGAGGATGTGCCCAAAACTGCTTTTCGGACTCGATACGGACACTACGAGTTCTTGGTGATGCCTTTTGGTCTCACGAATGCACCAGTAGCCTTTATGGATTTAATGAATCGGGTGTTCTGGCCATACCTTGATCGATGCGTGATCGTGTTTATCGATGATATACTGATATATTCCCAGACACGGGAAGAGCATGTACGAGACCTTCGCCTAGCTTTGGAAAGGCTGAGAGAGCACAAGTTGTATGCCAAACTTAGCAAGTGTGAGTTTTGGTTCGAAGAGGTGGCATCCCTAGGCCACGTTGTGTCTGTAGAAGGTATTTCGGTCGATCCAAAGAAGGTAGAGGCAGTCATGAGTTGGGCGAGGCCCAAGAGTATCACAGAGATACGCAGCTTCCTTGGGTTGGCAGGCTACTATAGGAGATTTGTAGAGGGTTTCTCTAGCCTTGCAGCGCGGCTTACATATTTAACAAGGAAGAATGCGAAGTTTGTATGGAGTGACAAGTGTGAGATCAGTTTCACGGAACTGAAGAAAAGGCTTACCACAACCCCTGTCCTTACAGTGTCATCCGGACATATTGGGTATGAGGTGTATAGTGATGCCTCGCATGTTGGACTTGGGTGTGTGCTCATGCAGCACAAGAAAGTCATTGCCTATGCATCCAGGCAATTGAAGGAGCATGAGAAGAATTACCCCACGCACGACTTGGAACTTGCCATAGTCGTGTTTGCCCTCAAGATTTGGAGACATTACCTTTATGGGGTAGAGTTCTATGTGTTCACAGATCACAAGAGCCTCGAACATCTCTTTTCCCAAAAAAGAGCTAAATCTAAGGTAACGGCGTTGGATGGAATTTTTGAAAGATTATGATTGTACCATCCAATACCACCCGGGCAAAGCAAACATTGTTGCAGACGCCTTGAGTAGAAGACCTTTGGGGTTATTAGCACACATGTTGGTGCAAGAATGGAAATTATTGGAGGATTTGGAAAATCTGGACATTAGTGTGAATGATACAGTTCGCGGTCCTATTTTGGCAAATGTCACGGTTCGGCCGTACATTATAGATTTGATCCAAGAATACCAAGCCACGGATGCTGAATTATTGGCTTATCGGGACAAGGAAGTTGCCAAAGGTAGTGAAGACTTTTCTCTCACTAGCCGAGGTGCTATTACGTTTAAAGGAAGGCTGTGTGTTCCGGCCAATGCAGATCTTCGATGAGAGATCATGGATGAAGCACATCGTTCGAAGTACACAGTACATCCAGGGGGTACAAAGATGTACCGAAACCTTAAGAGTCACTTTTGGTGGCGGAATATGAAGAGGGATGTTGCGGAATATGTGGCACGGTACTTGGTGTGCCTACAGGTGAAAGCAGAACACATGCGACCCACCGGTCTATTGTAGTCTCTTCCTATTCCCGAGTGAAAATGGGAGAACATATCCATGGATTTCATAGTTGGCTTGCCAAAGACGACAAGGGGCTCAGATGCGATATGGGTAGTAGTGGATCATTTGACAAAGTCCGCTCATTTCCTACCCTATCGAACTACGTTCAATTCGAGCCAGTTGGCCGCTCGTACATCAAGGAAGTTGTTAGGCTACACGGGGGTGCCAGTCAGTATTGTGTCGGATCCGGATCCGAGATTCACCTCAAGATTCCGGAAAAGCTTTCAGGATGCTATGGGTTCCCGACTTGATTTCAGCACTGCTTTTCATCCACAGACGGATGGACAAACCGAGAGAGTAAGCCAAGTTATCGAAGACATGCTTCGAGCTTGTATGCTGGATTTCAACGGCAGTTGGGAAGAGCACTTGCCTTTGGTAGAATTCGCCTACAATAACAACTACCAGGCGAGCATCCAAATGGTACCATTTGAGGATTGTATGGGCAAAGCTACAGGTCTCCTCTCTACTGGGATGAGATAGGAGAGAGAAAAGTACTTGGTCTGGAGTTGATCGAGCAAACTGCAAGTATAGTTAAGATCATCCGGGATCGGTTGAAAGCCGCTCAAGATCGTCAAAAGAGCTATGTGGACACGTGCCACAGAGACTTGGAATTCCAAGTAGGGGATTAAGTCTTTGTGAAGGTATCTCCTAGCAAAGGGATTATGAGATTCGGCAAAAGAGGCAAGCTTAGTCCTCGGTATGTTGGACCGTTTGAGATTATCATGAGAGTTGGTGAAGTTGCTTATAGGGTAGCTATTCCACCTCACATGGCCGCGATTCACAACGTTTTCCACGTGTCTATGCTTCGAAAGTACATTGCGGACCCTTCACATGTACTAGAATTGGAACCGATGGAAATTCGAGAAGATCTCACGTTGGTTGAGAAGCCGGTCCAAATTTTGGATCAAAGAGATCAAGTGCTTCGCAACAAGGTTATTCCTTTGGTTCTTGTGCAATGGCAGCACCATGCTCGAGAAGAAGCTACATGGGAGCGTGAAGCCAAGGTCAAAGCAAAGTATCCTGAGTTGTTCGAATAGCTTGTGTATATGGCTTGTGATTTTGTTTTGGTTTTGTAATGCATGTCCCGTCCAAATTTCGAGGACGACATTTTTGTAAGGGGGGAGGATGTAGAGCCTCGAAACTTTCCGCCATGTACTGGGACCCATGCCAAGGCATGAAGCCTTTGTAATCTTTTTTCCTTTCTATGAAATGAGAAATTTTGAACAACTTAAGTGTTAAAAGGTAGTGTTCCCAAGCCGAATGTGTCGAAAAAGACGAGTTACTGAAACCATTGGCGGATCAGTTGACTTCAGGGGAAATTCAGTCAATACATAAAGTAGAAATTGGAAATTTTGAAATGTTAGGAATGTTCCTTTTCGAAATACGAATCCAACGCAAGTTGAATCGTCAAAATCGGGCAACCGAGTCAAAAGTTATGGCCGAATTACCAAAGTGTGGAAAAATAGGAGAAAACAACAAAATCTGAAGGGTGCGATCGATCGCATGCAGGTGAAATAGGTCCCAAACTCTCAGGGTCATATGCGATAGATGGATCCCCAGGTGCGATGTTTCGCAGGGATCTACGATCGATCGCAAGAATGTGCGATCGATCGCATGCAGGGAGAAATCAGACCAGAAATGTTCGGGTTCATGTGGGATAGATCGCATCTAGGTGCGATCGATCGCAAGGACCTGCGATCGATCGCATGCGGTAGCAGATTCTGGATTTGAGGGTCTTAAACCCTTTTCTTGTTTAGGGATCCTCATTTGAGGTATTTTTAACCTAGAGAGGAGAGAAAGAGGGGAGAAAGGAGAAGAGGATTTTGGGGAAATCCTCCAATGTGGCTTTGAAGAGGGGTTCTTCTTCAAGGTTGGGACTCCAAATCAAGGGTATTCTCCACTCTATTAAAGGTCGGTACCCTACACTACCCTCCTAGTTCATAGTCTCTTTTATTTTATATTTTTCCCTAAATTTCTAAGCAAGATAATGTGGGATGAATGGATGAATGGATGGTGGTGTGGATGTGAATGGGCGATTGGATGCCGTGTGGTTGTTGTAATGAATGAAATGGGGAGGGCATTGTACTAATAATGAATACACACGTGTGTTGTGATCGTTAACCCACCTAGAAATTTAAGATTTAGGATTAACCATAATGCACATACCACGCGTTCGATGAAATGCCAAGGTGAATAAAATGAGTTGTAAATGAAGAAATTGAAAGCTTAAATGATTATGAAATTGTTAGGATGTATGAAAGTGTGATTACTTGTTTTCCCTAATGTTTTATGAATGCCTACTTGTTCAAATTGTTATGCTATGAAATGAAATCCCCTAAATGTCATATTTAATTTCAATGCAAGTATGTACACCATTCCACGAGCACGGCATGCATGACATGTTTTACCGACGTTTTTGCAAGAGTAAGGATGTTAGGGGTGGGACATATCTTACGATATGTTTTACCTCACTTTTGGAAAGAGGACAAGAACAAGCATTTCTTAGGAGGGAGTTTACACGTCCCTCCCTTCCATGAGGGGTCTCCCCTCACTCACAAGTGCATTGCATTAAAGAAGGGCCTCCCTTCCCTCTCATGGCATATCATGAAAGAAGGGTATCCCTTCCCTCTCAAGGCATCTCACAAGTGCATCTCACAAGTACATGAGCATGTTGAACTCCCAAGCAAGCACGCATGACAAGCATGATACAAGCATGACACGCATGACATGGCATGACACGCATGGCACGATAGACAAGTTTTCAAGTACGAAAATGGTATTTTAAGTCAAGTCAAGTGCATGATGTTTTTCAAGTATTTTATCGGCTTTCACAAAATTCAAGCATGATTATCAACTGCTTTACCATCGCGTGATGATATGAATTGTTCCTACATTATATCTGTGAACTGCTTCCTGCATTCCATATAGTTATTGTTTGCTATGACTGTTGGTTAGTATTTGGTACATGCTGAGTATTCCATGCTCAGCCGTACGTTTATGTCGGCAGGTTCTGAGGGAGCTACTGCTCCATTCGATGTCTGTGCTCCTGGCCCATGGGTGGAGGAAGAGTACGTTGAGGAACCTGTGGAGGTACCTCAGGGTGAGGGTTACTATTAGGTTGTGGTAGATTCTGAGCGGATAGCTGTAGGTGAGTTGAGAGAGATGTATTCATGTATTTTGGCGGACATTGCTCGCCTCGCAGCCTTGAGTATAGCACACCTAGAAGCACAAAACTCATCGGCTATTCCAGTTGTGAGTGAGTTCTTAGATGTGTTCCCGGAAGAACTTCCCGGATTACCTCCTGATAGAGAGATCGAATTCGCTATAGAGCTTGCTCCGGGTACCGCTCCGATTTCAAGGGCACCATATAGAATGGCCCCTATAGAGCTTGAAGAATTAAAGAAACAGATTGAGGAGTTACAATAACTTGGTTTCATCCAACCAAGTGTCTCGCCGTGGGGAGCTCCGGTTCTCTTTGTGAAGAAGAAGGACGGGTCTATGAGGATATGTATAGACTACCGTCAGTTGAACAAGGTAACTATCAAGAATCGTTATCCCTTGCCAAGGATAGACGACTTGTTTGACCAACTGAAGGGAGCGAGATTCTTCTCCAAAATTGATCTTAGATCGGGGTATCACCAATTAAGGATCAAGGCGGAAGATGTTCAGAAGACGGCTTTCAGGACTCGGTATGGGCATTACGAGTTCCTTGTCATGCCTTTTGGGCTGACGAATGCACCGGCGGCATTCATGGATTTGATGAACCGGGTGTTCCGATCTTACTTGGATCGATGCGTGATTGCATTCATTGATGACATTTTGGTGTATTCCCAGACACGGGAAGATCACGCACGAGACCTCCGCCTTGCTCTGGAGATGTTGAGAGAGCATAGGCTATATGCCAAATTGAGTAAGTGCGAGTTCTGGCTAGAGAAGGTCGCATTTCTTGGACACGTGGTGTCGGCTGAGGGCATTTCTGTAGATCCAGCCAAGGTTGAGGCAGTCATGAGTTGGGAGAGGCCCAAGAGCGTCACGGAGATACGTAGTTTCCTCAGATTGGCAGGCTACTACCGGAGATTTGTGGAGGGATTCTCCAGTTTGGCTGCACCTCTCACCTACTTGACAAGAAAAAGTGCAAAGTTCAGTTGGAGTGACCGATGTGAAGTAAGTTTCCAAGAGTTGAAGAAACGCCTCACCACAGCCCCTGTCCTTACTGTGCCATCTGGACCTTTTGGGTATGAGGTGTACAGTGATGCCTCGCACGTCGGACTCGGGTGTGTCCTAATGCAACACAAGAAAGTCATTGCCTATGCATCAAGGCAGTTGAAAGAGCATGAAAAGAACTACCCCACTCACGACTTGGAGCTTGCGGCGGTCGTATTTGCACTCAAAATTTGGTGACATTATCTGTACAGGGTGGAGTTCTATATGTACACGGACCACAAGAGCCTCAAATATCTCTTTTCCCAAAAAGAGCTCAATTTGCGACAACGGCGTTGGATTGAGTTCTTAAAAGACTATGAGTGCACGATCCAATATCACCCGGGAAAAGCAAATGTGGTGGCAGACGCTTTGAGTAGGAAACCATCGGGGTTGTTGGCTCACATGTTGGTGCAGGAATGGAGACTGTTAGATGATTTGGAAAATCTAGACATCAGTGTGAACGATTCTATCTGCAGTCCTGTTTTGGCAAATGTTACGGTTCGGCCGTACCTTATAGACTTGATCCAGGAGTATCAAGCCACAGACACTGACTTGTTGGCTTTCCGGGATAAGGAAGTGGCCAAGGGTAGTACGGACTTCTCTCTCACTAGTCGAGGTGCTATTACATTCAAGGGAAGGCTTTGTGTCCCAGCCAATGCAGACCTTCGGAGAGAGATTATGGACGAAGCTCACCGGTCTAAGTATACAGTGCATCCTGGGGGGACAAAGATGTATCGGAACCTCAAGAGTCACTTCTGGTGGCGAAACATGCAGAGGGAGGTTACTGAGTATGTGGCACAGTGTTTGGTGTGCCAACAGGTGAAAGCAGAGCATTTGAGACCGGCAGGACTTTTGCAGTCTCTCCCCATTCCCGAGTGGAAATGGGAACATATCTCTATGGGCTTCATCGTGGGGTTGCCGAAGATGGTTAGGAAGACCGATGCTATATGGGTAGTTGTTGATAGACTCACGAAGTCCGCTCATTTCTTACCGTACCGGACTACATTCAACTCCAATCAGTTAGCGGAGCTATACATCAAGGAAATAATCCGATTACATGGGGTGCCAGTGAGTATTGTGTCGGATAGAGACCCAAGATTCACATCCCGGTTCTGGAAAAGCTTTCAGGATGCTATGGGTTCCCGACTAGACTTTAGCACGGCTTTCCACCCACAGACCGACGGGCAAACAGAGAGGGTGAATCAAGTGATAGAAGACATGCTCCGAGCTTGTATGTTGGATTTTAAAGGAAGTTGGGAGGATCACCTACCTTTGGTGGAATTCGCCTACAATAACAGTTATCAAGCAAGCATACAAATGGCACCTTTTGAAGCCTTATATGGAAGAAGTTGTAGATCCCCCTTGTATTGGGATGAGGTTGGAGAAAGAAAGATTTTGGGCCCCGAGTTGATTGAACGAACCGCGGATAGGGTCAAGCTTATACGGGAGAGGTTGAAGACCGCACAGGACAGACAGAAAAGCTATGCCGACAACCGAAGGAGGGATCTCGAATTCCGAGTCGGTGACTTTGTGTTTATCAAGATTTCACCGACCAAGGGTGTTATGCGATTCGGGAAAAGAGGCAAGCTTTGCCCGAGATATGTGGGTCCGTTCGAGATCATTACTCGAGTCGGTGAATTTGCTTACCGCGTTGCTTTGCCCGCTCACATGGCGGCGGTCCACAACGTGTTTCATATCTCCCAGCTTCGAAAGTACATCCCGGATCCTTCTCACGTCATCGAGCTTGATCCGGTTGAGATTCGAGAGGATCTCACTTTGGTTGAGAAGCCGGTTCATATTTTGGATCGAAGAGACCAAGTACTTTGCAACAAGACTATTCCGCTAGTTCTCGTGCAATGGCAGCATCACGCTCGAGAAGAGGTTACATGGGAACGTGAGGCCGAAGTCAAGGCGAAGTACCCCGAGTTATTTGAATGATTTTGTGTATGACTTGTAATTTTGTTTCGAATTGTTATGCTAAGTTTTTCAAATTGTAAAGCACGCATTGTCCAAATTTCGAGGACGAAATTTTTGTAAAGGGGGGAGAATGTAGCACCCCGGACTTTTGCATCCTTAATGAATATCACCTTCATAGCTAATTGGTCGTTTTTGTAGTCTAATTAATAAATAAGGAAAAAAAAATCGGAAATTCCGAACTGTCAAAAATGTTCGTTTTCGAAAGACGGATCCAACGCAAGTTGAATCGTCGAAATCCGATGAGCGAGTCAAAAGATATGGTCAAAACAGTCCAGACATACAGAGCACCGATCGCTAGGTCCAGTCAGCGATCGATCGGTCCATAACCGATCGATCGGTAGCTATCGCACGGTCAGAAATTTTGTATGGGGAAATTTTCCAGAGAGTGAGTTTTTGACCGGTCGATCGGTCATAAACACCGATCGATCGGTAAGCAACCGATCGATCGGTCATAACCACCGATCGCTCGGTCTTCGCGTTTTTGCAGAAATTCAGTAAGGGCGTTTTCATCTTTTGGGGGTTAAACCCTTTCTCCTTAAGGCTTGCCCGAGCCTTAGGGCATCATTCACTATACTTAGAGAGATTTGGGAGATAAGAGAGAAGAGAAAAGGGTTTCCTAAACCTAGGTTGCTTTTGGAGAAGAAATCAAAGGGGTGAAGACCCTAGATCGTCCCCAAGCACGTTTTCTTCAAGATTTCAACTCAAGCTCGGGTGGGGTGCATTCTCAAAGCTAGGGTAGCCCTCACTCACGTTTTTGAAAGGGATTTCTTCCCCCAACTCAAGCTTCTTTCAAGCAAAGGCTTCATCTTTCAAGTTGGAGCTTCAATCAAGGTCCCTACCAAGGATCAAGCCTTGATTCAAAGTTAGTACACTCTACTAACTTTCTTTAGCAATAATCTAGTTTTCCCCCTTTGTCATGATGATGTTGGTCTTGTATCTTCCCTTACTTGAAATGTGCTATACTTCCTAAACCTAAACAAGATAAATGTGAATGTGGGGTTGTATGTATGAATGGTGGATGTAGAGGCGATTGGATGCCGTTGGACGTGGTGAAATGTGGGTATGGAAAATGGTGGAAGGGCACTCTATGAATAATGAACATACTTGGATGTTGTGTTGGAAATTTATGCGCTAAAAAGGGGAAATAAAACTACTAAAATGTTGCACACCGGATGTTTGATAATATGCTTAAACCAAGAATAAATGAAATTGAAAAAGGAAATGGATGTAAGCTTTATGTAATTATTCTTGTAAATGATGACTTGACCAAATGCCATGTTGATCACCTAAATGCTTACATGTTATACTACGTATTGAAATATGATGCGATATCCCTCTTGTTACACGTGTCCCCATGATTGTCACTATTGGCATGCCCACGAGCACACATGCATGCATGAAACCGGGTTTTTTCAAGATTGTATTATACATGTTGAATCAAGAAATGGAACAAGAACATGACAAGGAGGTTGGTAGCCCAAGGAAGGGTGCTAGCCTCTGGCTCACAAGAGAAATGGAACAAGAACATGACAAGGAGGTTGGTAGCCCAAGGAAGGGTGCTAGCCTCTGGCTCACAAGAGAAATGGAACAAGAACATGACAAGGAGGTTGGTAGCCTAAGGAAGGGTGCTAGCCTATGGCTCACAAGTATACAAGTCAAGAACAAATCAAGACATGAAATACAAGACAAGACACGACACACATACATGATTTGACCGAGACACGAAAAAGGTTTCCGAGACATGAGTTTTACCGAGGTTTTTGCATTCATACACGCATGTCAAGATATGGCTATGTATCTTATGCTTTCACTATTGCTTTAAATTAATATCTTGTATTGCTCACTGTTGTTATGCTTTCGCTATTGTTATGGTTAGCTAGTAGTTTGTACTCGCTGAGTATTCCATGCTCAGCCGTACTTTTATGTCGGCAGGTACTGTGGATGTCCTCGACCCCGAGCCTTGGGTCGAAGAGGAGTATGTAGAGGAGAGGGAGCCACCTATCCCATGGCAGTCTCAGGAGGATGGGGACTTGGATGTGTGGCCATACCTCGACTACTGTTGAGAGGAGAGGGTTAGAGAGTTTCTTTTTGTATTTTGATAGGTGGGCATGTCCACCTTTACTTTGATTGTAATTGGTATATGTTAACTTGGAATACTATTTGGAGTTATAGAAGGAAAGAAAAAGTTGGCTTATGCTTCTGCACTTATGTTTAGTTTCCGCGCTCTGATTATCATTGTATTATATTATGTTTAGCCTCTTGCATTACAGGATGGTTTGACAGGTACACGTAGTCACCTCTAAAGTATCCCTTAACTCCTAGGGGGTATTTTGGAGCGCAACAGTCTTGCCCTTGTCAAAAGCGAAGTGAAACATATCTTAGGATATGCCCCACCTCTACATCCCATACTTAAAACATCGGTAAATCACGTCATTTCATGCGTGCCCGTGAGATCGTGTGCATACTTGCATTTGGAATTAAATATGGCAATTTGGGGTAATTCACAAAGCATAGCATATAAAAAATTAAGTGAGTAATAATCTACGCATTTTAAGAAATGTAAGAAACACACTATCATGAACCCTAACAAATTTCAAGAGCAATTAAGCATGGGTTCCCTTAATTTATCATTTATTTTGTTCACCTTGGCATTTCATCAAACATGGGGTGTGTTCATTATTCACTTAAACCTAGATCATGCTTTTCTAGGTGGGTTATGCTCACATCACACTTGTATGTTCATTATTAGTACAATGCCCTTTCCCATTCGTTCATCACATCATCCACACGCCATCCATTCGCCAACATCCATCTCCATTCACCATTCATACCACCAATCTCATAACACATATATAAGTGAAGGAAAACAAGGAGAAACAAAGGAAAAAGGGAAGCTATAACTAGAAGGGTAGTAAGAAGTACCGACCTTGAAGAAATGAGGAAGAAACCCCTTCTAAAAACGACCGTGAGGTGCTGCCCTAGCTTGGGGAACGCTCTCCACGAGTGCTTGAGCCGTGATGTTGGAGAAAAACCGGACTTGAAGTGATCTAGGGTCTCAAAACCCCTTTGATTCTTCTCCAAAAGCAAAACCCTAGCTTAGGAAACCCTTTCTCCTCTCTTCTAATCCCTCAAATCCTCTAAGTGTTGAGAATGAGCCCTAAAGGCTCGGGTTAAACTCTTAAGGTAAGAGTGAACCGACCAAAAGACCATAATACCCTTACTGAAATTTTTGCAAAAACACGAGTGCCGAACACGTTGAGCTGTAAATAGTGCCAAACACGTTGTGCTGTGAATAGTGCCGAACACGTTGTGCTGTGAATAGTGCCGAACACGTTGTGCTGTGAATAGTGCCGAACACGTTGTGCTGTGAATAGTGCTGAACACGTTGTACTGTGAATAGTGCCAAACACGTTGTGCTGTGAATAGTGCCGAACACGTTGTGCTGTGAATAGTGCCGAACACGTTGTCACGTTGTGTTGTGCATAGTGCTGAGCTCAAGTATCTCTTTTCCCAAAATGAGCTAAATCTACACCAACGGCGTTGGATGGAATTTTTGAAAGACTATGACTGCACCATCCAATACCACCCGGGCAAAGCAAACATTGTAGCTGACGCCTTGAGTAGAAGACCTCTGGGGTTGTTAGCACACATGTTGGTGCAAGAATGGAGATTATTGAAGGATTTGGCAAATCTGGACATTAGTGTGAATGATACAGTTCGCGGTCCTATTTTGGCAAATGTCACGATTCGGTCGTACATTATAGATTTGATCCAAGAGTATCAAGCTATAGATGCTAACTTGTTGGCTTACCGGGACAAGAAAGTTGCCAAAGGTAGTGAAGACTTTTCTCTCACTAGTCGAGGTGCTATTACGTTTAAGGGAAGGCTGTGTGTTCCAGCCAATGCAGATCTTCGACGAGAGATCATCGATGAAGCACATCGTTCGAAGTACACGGTACATCCAGGGGGTGCTAAGATGTACCGGAACCTCAAAAGTCACTTTTGGTGGTGGAATATGAAAGCATGGTGCGGAGTATGTGGCACGATGCTTGGTGTGCCAATAGGTGAAAGCAGAAGACATGCAACCCGCGCGGTCTATTGCAGTCTCTTCCTATTCCTGAGTGGAAATGGGAGAACATATCCATGGATTTCATAGTTGGCTTACCAAAGATAGCAAGGGGCTCAGATGCGATATGGGTAGTAGTGGATCGTTTGACAAAGTCCGCTCATTTCCTACCTTACCGAACTACGTTCAATTCGAACCAGTTGGCCGCTCTGTACATCAAGGAAGTGGTTAGGCTACACGGGGTGCTAGTCAGTATTGTGTCGGAATGGGATCCGAGATTCACCTCAAGATTCTAGAAAAGCTTTCAGGATGCTATGGGTTCTCAACTTGATTTCAGCACTGCTTTTCATGCACAGACGGATGGACAAACCGAAAGGGTGAACCAAGTTATAGAAGACATGCTTCGGGCTTGTATGTTGGATTTCAAGGGCAGTTGGGAAGAACACTTGCCTTTGGTTGAATTCACCTATAACAATAGCTACCAGACAAGCATCCAAATGGCACCATTTGAGGCCTTGTATGGGCGAAGCTGCAGGTCTCCTCTCTATTGGGATGAGGTAGGAGAGAGAAAAATACTTGGTCCAAAGTTAATCGAGCAAACTGCGGGTATAGTCAAGATCATCCGAGATCGGTTGAAAGCTGCCCAAGATCGTCAGAAAAGCTATGCTGACACACGCCACAGGGACTTGGAATTCCAGGTTGGGGATCATGTCTTTGTGAGGGTATCTCCTAGCAAAGGAGTTATGAGATTTGGCAGGCGAGACAAGCTTAGTCCTCGGTATGTTGGACTGTTTGAGATTATCACGCGAGTTGGTGAAGTTGCTTACCAAGAAGCTCTTCCACCTCACATGGCCGTGGTCCATAACGTGTTCCACGTGTCTATGCTTCAGAAGTACATTGCGGACCCTTCGCATGTACTAGAATTGGAACCATTGGAAATTCGAGAAGATCTCACGTTGGTTGAAAAGCCAGTTCAAATTTTAGATCGAAGAGATCAAGTGCTTCACAACAAGGTTACTCCTTTGGTTCTTGTGCAATGGCAGCACCATGCTCGAGAAGAAGCTACATGGGAGCGTGAAGCCGAGGTCAAAGCGAAGTATCCTGAGTTGTTCGAATAGGCTTGTGTATATGACTTGTGATTTTTTTTTGGTTTTATAATGCATGTCCCGTCCAAATTTCGAGGACAAAATTTTTGTAAGGGGGGAGGATGTAGAGCCCCAGAACTTTCTGCCATGTATTGGGACCCATGCCAAGGCATGAAGCCTTTGTAATCTTTTTCCTTTCTATGGAATGAGAAATTTTGAACAACTTAAGTGTTAAAAGGTAGTGTTCCCAAGTCGGATGTGTCAAAAAACCCGAGTTACTGAAACCATTGGCAGATCAGTTCACTTCAGGGACAATTTAGTTAATAAATAAAGTAGAAATTGGAAATTTTGACACATCAGGAATGTTCCTTTTCGAAAGACGAATCCAACGCAAGTTGAATTGTCAAAATCGGAAAAACGAGTTGAAAGTTATAGCTAAATTACCAAAGTGTGAAGAAATTGGAGAAAAACAACAAAATCTGCAGGCGAAATAGGTCCTAAACTCTCGGAATCATATGTGATAGATGGATCCCCAGGAGTGATAGATCGCAGGGATCTGCGATCGATCGCAAGAGTGTGCGATCGATCGCATGCAGGGGGAAATCAGACCAGAAATTTTTGGGTTCATGTGCGATAGATCGCATCCAAGTGCGATTGATTGCAAGGACCTGCGATCGATTGCAGATAAGTGCGCGATCGATCACATGTGGTAGCAGATTCCGGATTTGAGGGTCTTAAATCCTTTTCTTGTTTAGGGATCCTCATTTGAGGTATTTCTAACCTAGAGAGGAGAGAAAGAGGGGAGAAAGGAGAAGAGGATTTTGGGGAAATCCTCCAATGTGGTTTTGATTAGAGATCAAAGGGGGTTCAAACTTGAAGATTTTCAAAGAAAGATCCTTCCTCAAGCACTTAGAGTTCCTCAAACCCAAAGAGGGATTCTTCTTCAAGGTTGGGACTCCAAATCAAGGGTGTTCTCCACTCTATTGAAGGTCGGCACCCTATACTAACCTTCTAGTTCACCTATGCTCCTTGTTTTTCTTTCATTTTAAGATTTTCCCTAATTTCTAAACAAGATAAGGAAATGGGATGAATGGATGGTTGTGTGGACGTTTATGGGCGATTGGATGCCGTTTATGTGTTGTGATGATTAAAATGGGAAGGGCATTTCACCTCAATAATGAACATACATGATGTGGATTGAATGAATAATGATTCATGTAGAATAAAATGAAAGATTTAGGTGTTAACCAAAATACACATACCATGTGTTTGATGAAATGCCTCAATGGAGAAAATGATGATTTGTGGTGAAAATTGCATGTTTAAATGTTTATGGAATTGCTAGGGCTTATGATAGTGTGCTTACTTGCTTTCCCTAAAAATTTGAATGAATGATTACTTGCCCAAATTATTGATGTTTTGTGTATTGCGAAACCCTCAAATTGTCATATTTAATTTCAAATGAAAGTATGCACATGATCCCACGAGCACGGCATGCATGACATGTTTTATCAGTATCCTTAAGAACAAGACTTAGAGGTGGGACATATCCTACGATATGTTTCACTTTGCTTTTGAAAAGAGGACAAAAACAAGCATTTCTTAGGAGGGAGTTTACACTTCCCTCCCTTCCATGAGGGGTCTCCCCTCACTCGCTAGTGCATTGCATTAAAGAAGGGTCTCCCTTCCCTCTCAAGGCATATCATGAAAGAAGGGCCTCCCTTCCCTCTCAAGGCATCTCACAAGCGCATCTCACAAGTACATGAGCATGTTGAACTCCCAAGGAAGCACGCATGACAAGCATGATACAAGCATGGAACGCATGACATGGCATGACACGCATGGCACGATAGACAAGTTTTCAAGTACAAAAATGGTATTTTAAGTCAAGTCAAGTGCACGATGTTTTTCAAGGATTTTATAGGTTTTCACGAAATGCAAGCATGATTATCAACTGCTTTACTATCGCGTGATGATATGAATTGTTCCTACTTTATATCTGTTAACTGCTTCCTGCTTTCCATATAGTTATTGTTTGCTATGACTGTTGGTTAGTATTTGGTACACGCTGAGTATTCCATGCTCAGCCGTACGTTTATGTCGGCAGGTACTGAGGAGGTGCTGATCCATTCGATGTCTATGCTCCTGCCCATGGGTGGAGGAGGAGTACGTCGAGGAGCCTATGGAGGAACCTCAAGGTGAGGGTTACTATTAGGTTATGGTAGATTCTGAGTGGATAGCTGTGGGTGAGTTGAGAGAGATGTATTCATGTATTTTGGAGTGCCTGTCCACACTTTCTTTGTCTTGATTTCTTTTGTTTCAAACTTGGATCACGTATGTATATACATAGAGGTTTGTTAGACTTCCACTGTGCTTTGTCATATGTTTCTGCTATTATTATCCTCTATTGTATATGCTCCAGGTCTTTTGCAGGTTATTTTGGTCAAACAAGTCATGCAAGTCATGATGAGTCGTCCAAGATTCACTCTAACTCCTAGGGTGGGTTTTGGGTCACGACAGCAACGTTGTCCCAGAAGGTCACATGTGTTATCCTTAAGGTTACAACTCTAAGTACCCTTACTAGTTTCGATGATAACACAATAATGGAATGAACTTTATGATACCAATTCTTCCATGTAAGATGTGAAATTTCAGAGTATTAAGATTAATTTTCAAGTTATGGAGAATTGAAGAAGTCAACCATTATAGGTCATCAAGGTCAAAGTTCAAGTGCTAGTTCTTCAAAGGAAAAAGCTTCAAGAGCTCAAGACATTCCATGAAGATCCATCAAGAATGAAGCTCCTCAAATTCGGATTGAAGATCATCTCTAAATAAATACTAGATTCTTAGTTAAATACTGTCTAGGACCCTGTAAAAGTCCTCAAGACATTGGAAAAGAATTGCTCAAAGATTACCTAGATAGACCCTAGGAGATCTAGTATAATTTGGACATCAATCTAAGGCCCTAAAAATAATTAAAATAATGATAGTTTGAATGCCTAAGGGTCCTAGCATGTTTCCAATTGCATTGGTCTCATGAAGATGACTTTACTAAAAAAATTCAATGAACTCGTCGATGAGTACAAGGGACTCGTTGATGAGTGGAAGAACAAAAATCTATCTCAACTCGTCAACGACTCAAGCCTAATTTTCTCTCACTCATCGACGAGTGCTTGAGGGAAAAGCGTATAACGGCTAGTTTTCAATGGCTAGCTCACATTAAATGCTACCCCAAACAGCCATATTGATTGCTCAACTACAAATAGAGTTAATTTATGAACTAAACATGTATTCCAAAGAGATTCTAACATTGTTCTATTGATTATTCATCACTCACAACGTTCAAGCAATCAACACTCTATTTTTCTATTGAATATCTTGAAACCCAATCCCTCAATCCTTGAGCATTCAATTCTAATCAATCTTGAGAGATTGTAAGCTTTCTTTTCCACTCTTATCTAGCTCAGTTAGGAGCTTTCAATTCGGATTTCAAATCCACTCAACTTTCTCTAAAAGCTGAAAATCAAGAATCAGGGATTCTTGCACCTTTTGAGAAGAGTGTCTTCTTGTATCGAAGAGAGGGATTCTCTTGAAGAGGTTATTCCTTAGCCTATTAAAAGGATTGTAAGACGTTCTTCCTGAGCCTGAAAAAAGGATTGTAAAGGCTTGCTCTCTACTCGGAAAGAAGAGTACAATTAATGAATCGTGTGAAAATCCTTAAAGTGGGAAGCTTAAAGGCGGGGACGTAAGCAAGTTGTTGAACCCCGATAACTCATCTAGTGTCTGGTATCTTTACCTCTTTCTCGATCATTGTATCTCTGATTAATATTTGGTAGTAGTAATGATTCATTTCTAAATTCCGCAAAAATCACTTAGCTTAAATTTTAAATTGTCATAAACCCTATTCACCCCCCTTCTAGGGTCCATTATCTGGGCATCAATTGGTATCTGAGCTTAGTGCTCTATTTTAGATTAAACCATCTTGAGTTAAAGATGCTTAAATGGCAAATATATTTGCTACTACCTTAGGAGAGGGCCAATTCACCACCCGTCCTCTATTATTCAATGGTGAAAACTATAATTATTGGAAAACTAGGATGATGGTTTACATCCAAGCTCTTGACTATGATTGCTAGAAGTCATTGTCAAAGGACCTCATCTACCTCATAAAGTAGTTGATGGTGGTAGAATTCCTAAAATTGAAGAAGAGTGGAATAAGGCTGATATTAAACTCATCCAAACAAATGCTAAGGCAATTAGCAATTTGTACTGTGCTCTAAGTCCACAAGTTTTTAATAGAATCTTTGGATGTGATTCTGCCATAGAGATATGGGAACAACTTCAAGTCACATATGAAGACACGAATCAAGTAAGAGAAGAAAAGATAAGCATGTTATTCATAAATATGAACTTTTCAAAATGGAAAAAGATGAATCAATAGGTGATATGTTTACTCGCTTTACTAACATTTTGAATAGACTAAAATCTCTAGGTAAAGTGTATTCCAACGCATAAAATGTTAGGAAAGTTCTTCGCTCACTCCCAAAAAGTTGGGGTCCCAAAGTCACTGCCATCCAAGAAGCTAACGATTTGACCAAGCTTCAAATGGATGAGCTTCTTGTTAGACATAATGCCCAGAAAAGTCATTTAGATTGTAAGATTCTTATTAATTTGATTAATAGATACTTCTTCTGTATCTATTGTGTATTTATGATGAGTAATTGACCATGATCATGAGATGATCTATACAATATGAGATATCGATAAAGGTCCTTAGGATATATTGTAGGAAAGTTATGTGATTGGATTATCATAGGCAGACATAACATTCCAGTTCCTTATACCTTATATAGTCACAGCTATGGGTGAAGTTGGGCACTTCACTAATATGGCTGCCACTATGCTAAGATGTTCTCAATAGTTGAGATGTAGTTTTATCTCAAATTGTTGTAGTGGAGACTACACATCAGCATATGAGTGCTTAAATATATACTGGCTAATTGCATGCAATGAGAGACCTCTTGCATAAACATACTATCAGATAGTTGTTCTCTCATTCACATTGAACAGTTTTGATGATCCTTAGATCCGATGAGTTCATTTATAACTGAGCAGTAATCTGACTGTTTTGATTCCATCAAAGTATTCTCTACCTTAGGGAATACGATACATTGACAGTTGGATTGTCAGAAAATTGTTCGAGTCATGATGAATTTCAAACAAGAAATCCACACTCATTAATTTGAGACATTATCCAAGTTCCGGGTAAGACAGTCGATTAAGCTTAAATACTGCGTAGGTGATTTTGAAACAAAACAAGTTTAAAATATATTTTATTTAAAATATATTATACTTATAAAAATGTTTTTCTCAAAATGTTTTACATGAGAAAATGTTTCTCATGGCTTAATCAGAAGTCTTGGAAACCCGGATGATGTACAATGGGCTATGAGTTAGATAGTATAAATAATCTCGAAGGCCCATTAGGGATAATGTAACTGGAAGGATCAATTGAATTAAAATTTTCATGTGGCGGGATCCGTATTGGTTAATGTTCTTACACTGGGATTCAATTGCAACATGGATATCTCACGTCACTTGCAATTTCGATGAAATTCCTATTTAGGTCAATGGGATAACATTGGATAAGCCAGGGTTTGAATGTCCCAGAGCAATCTATGGAGATGCTCACATAAGAAATACAAGCTCAAACAATTTATTAAATGTTAATCAATTACTTAAAATGATAAAATATAGAACCCGGGAACTTTTTGTATATGCCTTGGAATGTGTGTCAAGGCATGATGCCTTGTAATCTCCAATTTCATGAAATGAGAATTAGAAACTTTGAGAATTATTTCAAGAATGCTATAATTAATTAAATAAATTATTTAATAATGTCTATAAGCCTTGAAAGGGTCCTAGTCATGTTTAGAAGAAGTCAAAAGGGAAGTAGGATTAGTCCAAGTAGTAGGAATGTGTGAAAAATGGACTTAATGTCAAAACTTGCAGAGAACTGATCGCTTGGTCACGAGAGCGATCGATCGGTCCACAACCGATCGATCAATAGCTATCGACTAGTGCACTTTTTTGTATGGGGAAAAAATTCCAGAGAGGGTATTTTTGATCAATCGATCAGTTAGGAACACCAATCACTTGGTAGGTGACCGATCGCTCGATATTGACCACCGATCGATCGGTATATCGTGTTTTGCAGAATTTCATTAAGGGCTTTTTCGTCATTTAGGCGTTTCACCCTTGTTTATTAAGGCTTGCCCAAGCCATTAGGGGTTCATACACCCTAAGGCATCAAATTGAGAGAAAGGGAGAGAGGAGAAAGAGGGATTTCACCTAGGGTTTCATCTTGAGAGAAGGAATCAAGGGTTTAAGGACCCTAGATCTCACCTCAAAGCTTTGATTCTTCCAATCCAACTTCAAGCAAGTGAGGGACACGTTCTCTTAGCTAGGGCAGCAACTCCACACACATTTTGGAGGATTTTCCTCGTATTTTCAAGGTCGGTACCATATGCTACCCTCCCAGTTCATATCCTCTTTTTTCTTCCCTTTTTTCTTGTTTCTCCTAAAGTATGAACATAATAAGAGATGGATTGTGGTGTGAGAATGGATGTTGGGCGATGGATGCCATGTGGATGTGTTGTGATGAATGAAATGGGAAGGGCATTGTATCAATAATGAACACACAAGTAGGTTGTGAACATTAACCCATTTAGAAAAGCATGGTATAAACTATAGCCAATAATGTACACACAACATGTTTGATGAAATGCCAAGGTGAAGAAAATGAATTGTAAATCAAGAAATGCATGATTTAAAGTGTATGGAAATTCTAGGGTTTATGATAGTGTGATTAATTGCTTTCTCTAAATGGCATGAATAATTACTTGTTGAAATTAATGATATTCTATGTGTTGTTGAATCCCAAATATCACGTTTAATTCCAAGTTAAAGTATGTACACGATTTCACGAGCACGGCATGCATGACATGGTTTACTGGTGTTTTTCAAGAATAAGGGTTGGTAATTAGAGGTAGGGCATATCTTAAGATATGTTTTGCCTTGCTTTTGATAAGAACAAGCATTGCACATGAGAGAGTTTATACTTCCCTCCCTTCAAGATTTAAAGAGGGGTCTCCCCTCACTCACAAGTGCATATCATAGAAAGAAGGGTGTCCCTTCCCTCTCAAGTGCATCTCATAGAAAGAGGGGTCTCCCCTCCCTCCCAAGTGCATCTCACAAGTAGTATGAACATGTTTATTTTCTCACAAGTGCATCTCATAGAAAGAGGGGTCTCCTCTCCCTCCCAAGTGCATCTCATAAATTACATGAGCATGTTTAATTTTCAAGCAAGCAAGCATGAGTACAAACAAGAACATGACATGACATGCATGACACGACTGGCAAGCATGACATGACAAGTCAAGCAAGACAGAACATGACAAGTTTTTCAAGCATGAAAAGAGTATTTTTCGTCATGTCAAGAACACGATGTTTCAAGAGTTTTTCGACTTTGATATGATGCAAGCATGATCTATTAACTGTTTGCTTTTCCTGTTAATTATATGAATTGCTTCCTGCTTATTTCTATTATTATTATACTATGACTATTGGTTAGTATTTGGTACTCGCTGAGTATTCCATGCTCAGTCGTACTTCTCATGTCAGCAGGTGATAGTGGAACAGCGGCTCCTTTTGACATCTATGCTCCTGGCCCATCGGTGGAAGAGGAGTACGTTGAGGAACCTGTGGAGGAAACTCCTGTAGAGGACTACTACTAGGTGGTAGATTCTAGGTGATTGTGGGTGAGCTTGAGAGAGTTCTCATGTAGTTTGGTGAGCATGTCCGCACCCTCTTTTGTTTTCCCTTTTGTTCAAAACTTGGATCACATGTATATACATAGAGGTTTTGGTTAGACTTCCGCTATGCTATGTTAAGTTTAGGCTTCCGCTAGTATGTCCTCTTATGTACATGCTCCATATGTTTTGTAGGATGGTTTGTCAAGCAAGTCATGTAGTCATGATAAGTCGTCCAAGATTCACTCTAACTCCTAGGGAGGGTTCTGAATCACGACAGAAGTGGTATCAGAGCTTAGGCTTTAGGTCTTTAGGTCATTTAGAATATAGTACCACAGTTTGACAAGAGTATATGTCAGAAAGCAAGTTAGGAAGGAAGTAAGTCGAAAGCGAGTTATGTTCCAAGTGTAAGACTAAACTTTAGTCTTAGTCTAAATGGTTGTTTCAACCAAGTACTGGTCTTAAAAACGCTAGAACACTAATCTATTATGTATACACTGATGAGTATTATGCAATGTATAATAATATTATATCAATAATACCACTTGAACTGTTATGAAATGAAACTATGACAAATTGTGGTTCCAAGTTTAACTCATGTGGTGCTATTGTTCTCAGGATGTTAGTCATGAGGCGAGGCACATGGGGTACCAGAGCTTCCTCTTCTTCACGGGATGAGGATGCGCAGCCGGACCTCTCACAGGCCTTAGGCTCTATTACTGATACACTTGCCATATTGGCGGCTCGGCAGGCTATACCATCATCGGCGGCACCTACTCCACTGCCCGCAGCTCCAATACATCGTAAAGCTGGGGTTGAGGCATTCCGGAGACTGAGGCCTCCATCATTCCATGGGAGTGTGGACTCTCTTGCTGTGGAGGCTTGGATCCTCCAGTTGGAGAAGATATTTGCTATCCTCTCTCCGACAGAAGAAGAGAAAGTGGCATGGGCTGTTTTCATGCTAGAGGGTGAGGCACACCATTGGTGGTTGTCTACCTTGAGGACTCGAGATTTGACCATGCAAGGTCAACCCTGGACTTGGGATGAGTTCAAGGATACTTTCTATAAGAAGTACTTCCCAGTTGGAGCACGGGAAAAAAAGAGAGAATTCATTAAACTTGAGCAAGGTTCGATGTCGGTGGCTCAATATCAGGCCAAGTTCTCGGAGCTATCACACTTCGCGACTCACATGATTGCCACTGAGGCAATAAAGACGAGGAGGTTTGAGCAAGGGCTCAAGGACGTCATTATGGAGAAAGTATCAGCTTTTAGGCATGCTACCCACCCCGTGGTAGTGAACAAGGCCTTACTAATTGAGGCCAATTCAAAGGTTGTATCTAAGAAGAGAGATTTGGCGAGAGGCTAACCTAGTAGTTCAACACCTCCAGAAGGTAGGCCCGGACCTATCCTTATCAGTACACGTGGCCAGCACCACCTCAGTATGCATGGCCAGCACCACCAAAGAGGCCATCTTAGGCACCTCCAGCTCTACGGTTGTATATGCCTCAGGCTCCACGACCTCAGGCTCTTCTAGCTCCACGGCCCGTTGCACCTCAGGCAGCGAGGTATGATCCACCTCCGGCCCCTCCGACCTACACATATGAGGTCTGCACTTCATGCGGCCGAAGGCACGTAGCAGGAGATTGTCAGAAGGCATCGGGTGGATGTTTCCACTATGGTCGCCAGGGCCACCTGATCAAGGATTGCCCCAAGCGGCACTTACCAGGCCAGTCTCAGGGGATTAAGCCCCCAGCACACCCAGTGGGATCATACCAGGCGTCCTCCCAGCCTGCATAGTCTGTACCTCCGCCTCACCAGGCAAATCAGGGGTGAGTATTTGCCTTGATAGAGGGAGATGCACTCGCATCAGATGATGTAGTGCAAGGTACACGTTTAAAGTTATTCAATTGTCCACGATTGTCATATTATGCCATATTCCTTGTGTACGTATATGGCGTGTTATATATGTCTATATATCTATACATATGATGTTGATGCATGGATTGACTTAGTTAGTTAAAATTTCAGTAACCTTATTAGTCAATGAATGTTTGGCTAGAGTGTTGATTGACACCGAGTCTACTCATTCATTTGTCTCACCGAGTTTTTCCCATGGCTTTCCTATGGAGCCTAGTCAATTAGAACCGGAGTAATTCATTTCGAATCCTCTCGGCAAGACGGTAGTAATAGATAGCATTTTCAAAGGCAGTACAATTCAGGTTGGAAGCCACGAATTAGCAGCTGATCTTATCATCCTTGGATTCCAGGACTTCGATATTATCTTAGGGATGGATTGGTTAGCAGCTCATCATGGGTATGTGGCTTGCTTTGAGAACATGGTACTCTTCAGGTCGATGGAAGGGAAGCCATTCCATTTTCATGGGTTGAGAAGTAAAGATATTGCCCGCTTTGTGGCGTTGAGCCTAGCGAACCCCGAGGTAAGGGACTCTTCAACTATTCCGATCATGAGTGAATTCCTGGATGTATTTCCAATGAAGTTGCCAGGGTTGCCTACTGACAGGGAGATTGAGTTTGTGATTGAGCATTCACCAGGCATAGCTCCTATCTTCCGGGCTCCGTATAGGATGCCCCGATTGAATTTAAGGAGTTGAAGACTCAATTGGAGGAGATGCAAGACCTTGGTTTCATTTGACCAAGTGTCTCACCATGGGGTGCCCCAGTTTATATGTTAAGAAGAAGGATGGCTCGATGCGGATGTGCGTCGGTTACAGGCAGTTGAACAGGGTCACTATAAAGAATAGGTATCCATTGCCTAGGATTGATGACCTGTTCGAATAGTTAAAAGGAGGGAGATTTTTCTCTAAGATTGATCTTCAGTCCGATTACCACCAGTTGAAGATCAATGCTGAAGATGTTCCCAAAACTGCTTTCAGGACTCAGTATGGGCATTACGAGTTCTTGGTGATGCCTTTTGGTCTAATGAATGTGCCGGTAGCTTTTATGGATCTGATGAACCGGGTGTTCCGACCATACCTGAATCGATGCATGATAGTATTTGTAGATGACATCCTGATATATTCCCAGACATGGGAAGATCACACACGAGACCTTCACTTTGCTTTGGAAATGCTGAGAGAGCACAAACTGTATACCAAACTGAGCAAGTGTGAGTTTTGGTTGGAAGAAGTGGTATTCCTAGGCCATGTTGTATCTGAGAAAGGCATCTCAGTGGATCCGAAGAGGATAGAGGCAGTCATAAGTTGGGCGAGGCCCAAGAGTGTCACAGAGATACGCAGTTTCCTTGGGTTAGCAGGCTATTACAGGAGATTCGTAGAGGGTTTCTCCAGCCTTGCAGCACCGCTCACTTATTTGACAAGGAAAAATACAAAGTTTTTATGGAGCAATAAGTGCGAGACCAGTTTCTCGGAACTGAAGAAGCGGCTAACCACGGCCCCCGTCCTTATGGTGCCATCCGGACTTGGTGGTTATGAGGTGTATAGTGATGCCTCGCACATTGGACTTGGGTGTGTTCTCATGTAGCACAAGAAGGTCATTGCCTATGCATCAAGGCAATTAAAAGAACATGAAAAGAATTACCCCACACACGACTTGGAGCCTTCTACAGTCATGTTTGCACTTAAGATTTGGCGACATTACCTTTACAGAGAAGAGTTCTATGTGTTCACGGACCACAAGAGCCTCAAGTACCTCTTTTCCCAAAAGGAGCTAAATCTACGGTAATGGCGTTGGATGAAATTTTTGAAAGACTACGAATACACCATCCAATACCACCCGGGCAAAGCAAATGTGGTGGCAGACGCTTTGAGTAGGAGACCTCCAGGTCTGTTGGCTCACTTGTTAGTGCGGGAATGGAAGCTATTGGAAGATTTGGAAAATCTGGACATCGGTGTGAATGATTCAATCTGTAGCCCTATCTTGGCAAATATCATGGTTAGACCGTACATTATAGATCTGATCAAAGAGTTTTAAGCCACGGATGCTGACTTGTTGGCTTTCCAGGATAAAGAGGTTACAAAGGGTAGTGAGGACTTTTCTCTCACTAGCCGAGCTGCTATTACATTCAGGGGAAGATTGTGTGTTCTAGCCAATACGGATCTTCGATGAGAGATCATGGATGAGGCCCACCGCTCGAAGTACACAGTGCATCCTGGGGGTACAAAGATGTACAGGAACCTCAAAGGACACTTTTGGTGGCAGAATATGAAGAGGGATGTTGTAGAGTATGTATCCTGGTGCTTGGTGTGCTAATAGGTGAAGGCAGAGCACTTGAGACCGGCGGGTCTGTTACAGTCTCCCCCTATTCCCGAGTGGAAATGGGAACACATCTCCATGGATTTCATTGTTGGCTTCCCAAAAAGGGCAAGAAACTCATATGCGATATGGGGTGTCAGTCAGTAATGTGTCAGATCGGGATCTAAGATTTACATCCAGGTTCTGGAAGAGTTTTCAGGATGCCATGGGTTCCCGACTTGAGTTCAGCACCACCTTTCATCCACAAATGGATGGACAAACTGAGGGGGTGAACTAAATCATCAAAGACATGCTTCGGACATATATGTTGGATTTCAATGGCAACTGGGAAGAGCATTTTCCTTTGGTTGAATTCGCCTATAATAATAGCTACCAGGCGAGCATCCAAATGGCACCATCTGAGGCCTTGTATGGGCGAAGTTACACGTCTCCTCTCTACTGGGATGAGGTAGGAGAGAGAAAAGTGTTAGGTCTGGAGTTGATTGAGCAAACTGCGAATAAAGTCAAGATCATCCGAGATCAGTTGAAAGCCGCTCAAGATCGTCAAAAGAGCTATACTGACACTTGCCGCAAGGACTTGGAATTCCAGGTTGGGGATCAAGTCTTTGTAAAAGTATCTCCTAGCAAAGGGATTATGAGATATTGTAGGCTGGGCAAGCTTAGTCCTCGGTACGTTGGGCCATTTGAGATTATCACGCGAGTTGGTGAAGTTGCTTACTGGGTAGCTCTTCCACCTCACATGGCCACGGTTCACAACGTTTTCCATGTGTCTATGCTTCGGAAGTACTTTGCGGACCCTTCGCATGTCATAGACTTGGAACCATTGGAAATTCGAGAGGATGTCACTTTGGTTGAAAAGCCGGTTCTGTAGCACCCCAGAATTTTTGTGTATGCTTTGGAATGCGTGTCAAGGCATGGAACCTTGTGAATTCCATTTTCATGAAAGGAGAACTTAGAAACCTTTGAAAATTTTGCTAATGGTATTATAAAATAACTAAATAAAATAATTAATAATGTTCTATAAGCCTTAAAAGGGTCCTAGTCATGTTTAGAAGAGGTCGAAATGGAAGTAGGATAAGTCCAAGTAGTGGATTAAGTGAAAAAATGAACTTAGTGTCAAAACCTATAGAGAACCAATTGCTCGGTCACTAGAGCAATCGATCGGTCCCATACCAATTGCTTGGTTAATTGTAGCGATCGATCGGTTAACTATAGCGATCAATCGGTCCATAACCTATCGATCGGTAGCTATCAACTGGTTAACTTTTTTGTATGGGGTAAAATTCCAGAGATGGGGTTTTCAACCGATCGCTCAGTCAAAAACACCGATCGCTCGGTTGAGCACCAATCGATCGGTCATAACCACCGACCGCTCGGTCCTTCGTGTTTTTGCAGAAAATGCATTAAGGGCTTTTTTGTCTTTTGGGCGTTAAACCCTTGCCTATAAGGATTTACTTCAGCATTTGGGTCCTCATACACCATCCTTAGAACATTTAGAGAGAAAGGCAGAGGGAAGAAGAGGGTTTTCTCATAGGGCATCTTTGGAGAAGAAAATCTAGGGTTTTGAAGACCCAAGATCATCCCTTTGGCTTGGAATCATCAAATCCACCCTCAAGCTCGTGGGGGAGTCCTTTTTCAAGCTAGGGCAGCTTTTTCCAAGGGTCTCTTTCCCACTTAAGCATATTTCAAGCAAGGGTCCTCCTTTCCCAAGATTGGAGCTTCAATCAAGGGTTTCCACCCGAGATGAAGCCTTGATTTCAAAGTTAGTACAACCTACTAACTCCCTTAGCAATAACCTAGGTTTTTCTATTGTGTATGAGGACTCTTGATCGTATGTTTTTCTTCTTTTGAAATATATCATGCTCCCTAAATATGAACAAGACAAAGTAAAGGGTATGGATGTGTGGATGGGAAGGTGATTGAGGTGATTGGATGTCGTATGGATGTTGTGTGATGTGTGAAATGAAAAATCGTGCATGAGCATTCTACAAATAATGAACGTACCTTGATGATTTGATGAAAAATATGCACTAAAAATAATAAACAAAATGACTATGAAATGTTGCATGCTATGTGTTTGACTAAATGCCTAAATGAGAAATTATCCAATCAATGAAGAATATGAAAGCATGAATATGTGTAGTTTTTCTCCAAACTCATAACCTTGATTAAATGCCATATAGATTATCTAAATAATCACATGTTTATACTATGGATTGAAATGCTATACACTACTCTTCAGGTTATATTGTCATCATGATAATACAAGTGCTACACACACCCATGCATGCATGCATGAACCGATGTTTTCAAGTACGAGTAATTAATCGAAATGTCAAGGAAGTTGGTAGCCCAAGTGAAGGGTTCTAGCCTCTGGCTCACAAGTGAAGGAAACAAGTAAAAAGAAACAAGTACATGTCAAGGAGGTTGGTAGCTCAAGTGAAGGGTGCTAGTCTCTGGCTCACAAGAAAATGGAATGTCAAGGAGGTTGGTAGCCCAGGAATGTACGGGTGCTAGCCTCTGACTCACAAGTATACAAATCAAGAACAAGTCAAGACCAAGTGTCACGCTCCTAGCATTGGTTTGTAGTACATGCTATCCTTGGAGCTAGGATACTTTGGTGACGTGACTTGTACTAAAACCAACCTGCAAAGAGTACACAAGGCTTGCAAAAATAGTGAACAAAAATTTCTTTAATGAATACATGTGATTCCAAGTGTTTCATAAACTAACGGCTTACTAAAAATACAATAAGTACCAAAGAGTCCAATGCCTGAGTTACCAACTCAAGCCTACATGAAAATCCCTAAGGAAAAGACCCAAAATACATGTCTCTCTCTCTCTCACTCATCCTGACCAGTGGCCATATGCCAACCTTCCTAATATCTAGGTGAGAAGCCTCCGAATAACCTCCTGCTCACCTTGAGCTACCTCGATCCAAGGGACAAGAGTCTATATACCACATAATGTACCTGCCGACATAAAAGTACGGCTGAGCATGGAATACTCAGCGAGTACAAGTTACTAACTAACAATAGTAAAACGATAAAATAACATACATCATACAGTTCATCATCATATTTCACAAATCAGAGTGCGGAAGCAATAACAAATAACAAACATAATCTTGAGCATCATATTTAAACTCATACTTAGGGTTCATGCTTTGACTAAAACCTATTTCACTTTCCTTGTGATTCTTGTAATTTACACTTTACATTTTATGCTTCTTGTGGGTGCCTTACATGTCTTATGAGGTTCTTCTCGTTGGCTAGTACCCGAACTATGGAATGGACGGACATACTAGGTTCTTATCTGGTTCTTGTCTCGTGACTATCATGCGTGTTTTCTTGTCAACTTGCTTGTGAATTTCCTTATTTGCCTGGGAACAGATGACAATGCCCATACCTGGTCTTAGTACATTATCACCCTTCCATTATTTCTTGATTCTTGCTTGGAGACAAATACTAGTACCCGTACCTGGTCTTAGTATACTAGTATCCTCTCATACTTGTTGGAAACAGATGTTAATGCCCATACCTGGTCTTAGTACATTAACACCCTTTCATATTGCCTTGGAAACATATACTAGTGCCCATACCTGGTCTTAGTACACTAGCATACTTTCATATTATTCTTGTCTTGGAAATAGATACTAGTGCCCGTACCTGGTCTTAGTACACTAGTATCCTTTCATGCTTGTCATTTTACTTGGAGACAGATGCTAGTACCCGTGCCTGGTCTTAGTATACTAGCATCCTCTCATACTTGTTTGGGAATGGATGTTAGTGCTTGTACCTGGTCTTAGTACACTAACATCCTTCCATACTTCGTGATTCTTGCTTGTCATGTTTTCTTGTGAGCCAGGTATGACATATCCTAGGGATATGCCCTACCCTTGACATTCATATCTATTTAACTTGTGAACCAGAGGCTAGCACCCGAACATCCCTGGGCTCATTCTGGTTGTTTCATCTACTCATATAGGGAAAACCTCGGTCTATGCATACGTGCTTGGTGTGTGTGCCATTCGTGACGATCATACTATCATAAATAAATCAAGGGATACACATTGCACTTTAATTCTCTTTTTAATAATTAGGTTAACATGAAACAATAAAGCATAATGTGACATTTCTTGCAATTGCATAGGCATGAGGAATTTAATGATTACATATAGAGCATTTGTTTTGAAATCACCCTTTACGGAAAGCTACACAAGTATATTCCCAAATCCTCCATTTATTCTTGACATTCTCATTCATGCATTTTTTTCAAGCACCTAATGTGCAACACATTCATAGCCACATTATTCCAAGTTCTTTAAGTTCATAGGTTTCATTATACACATAGTGTGCATTTATTATGAATACAATGCCCATCCACCATTTTCCATCACCCACATCACACAATAGGGCATCCAATCGCCTCCACATCCAACATTCCACACTTCGTTCACACTTAATTATCTTCTATAATTTAGGGCATTATTAACCTTGGGTTTACACAAAACTCAAATCATTCTCAATTCAAGAAAACTAGGTTATTTCTAGGGAAGTTAGTAGGGTGTACAAACCTTGAATAAGAGGAGAAAACCCTTGAAAAATGTCGTGGAGAACGCTGCCCTAGCTTGGGGTGGGACTCCACACGTGCTTGAGGGTGGATTTGAGAAATCCAAGCTTTTGGGATGATCTTGGGTTCCAAAACCCTTGATTTCTCTCAAGATGCAACCCTAGGAGAAAACCCCTCTTCCTCTCCTCTACTCTCTCTCAAAATGCTGCCCTAATGAAACCCTTAGGCTCGAGCAAGCCTTTATAGGCAAGGTGGAAATGCCCAAAAGATGAAAAAGCCCTTAATGAAATTTCTGCAAAAACTCGAAGACCGAGCGATCGGTGGTTATGACCGATCGATCGGTTGCCTATCGAGCGATCGGTGTTCTTGACCGAGCGACCGGTCAAAAACAAGCTCTCTAGAAAATTTTCCCATGCAAAAAATTTAATCGGTCGATAGCTACCGATCGATCGGTTTTGGACCGATCGATCGCTATAAATGACCGAGCGATCGATGCTCTGCAGGTTCAAACTGTTTTGACCATATCTTTTGACTCGTTCGTCAAATTTTGACGATTCAACTTGCGTGGGATTCGTACTTCGATAAGGAACATTTCTGAGATTTCAGAATTTTTATTTTTTCCCTTATTCATTTACCAAATTACCCCTAAAGTGAACTGATCCGTAAATGGAGTTCAGTAAACCGGATATTTAACATATCCGACTTAGGAATCTCTCTTCCCAATGCTTAAATTCTTTAAACTTTCTCCTTCCATAGGAATGGAAGATTACAAAGGCCTAAAGCCTTGGCACGGATACCAATACATAGGCAAAAGTTTCAGGTTTCTACACCAAGAAAGACATGGGATTCCAAACAAGACAAGACATGCATGCATGATTTTCATAAGACCGAAACATGAAACAAGTTCCCAAACATGAGATTTACCAGAGTTTTCTCATTCATGCACGCATGTCAAGATATGTGTATTGCTTCATTTTCAATGCTAAATGTCATATGTTGCTAGTGTGCTTAAGATTGATTCAGTGTATTATGGTTATCATTGTTGTGCTTGTTATTGCTATGGTTAGCTAGTAGCTTGTACTCGCTGAGTATTTCATACTCAACCGTACTTTTATGTCGGTAGGTGCGCAGGTGCCTTTTGACATTTGTGCCCCGGGTCCTTGGGTGGAGGAGGACTACGGTGAGGAAGAACCATACCAGGAGACAGTAGTTGAGCCTCAGGCTGAGGCAAGGGACTTAGACCATTGGCCCCACGGGGTTGATTATTGAGTGAGGGAGAACTCCGAGGTTTCTCATTTTGTATTTTGATAGGTAGGCATGTCCACCTTTAACTTGATATGTTTTGTATATATCAACTTAGAATACTATATTTGGAGTTATAGAAGAAAAGAC
This sequence comes from Tetracentron sinense, assembly GCA_015143295.1. Taxonomy (NCBI): domain Eukaryota; kingdom Viridiplantae; phylum Streptophyta; class Magnoliopsida; order Trochodendrales; family Trochodendraceae; genus Tetracentron; species Tetracentron sinense. The sequence goes on from CM026562.1 coordinate 17,923,098, forward strand.
AAAGTTAGTTCACGCTTCCGCACTCATGATTAGCTTCTGCACTCTGATTATTGGCATTATTGTATCATATTTACCTTGTTCATTACAAGATGGTTTGGCAGGTATGTATAGTCACACCTAAAGTATCCCTTAACTCCTAGGGGGTATTTTGGGGCACGATAGAAGTGGTATCAGAGATCTAGGTATTAGAGTCCCTAGGGTCACTTAGCAGTCGATACCATAATTGAATAAGCCATTAGGTGTTATGAAAGAGTTGTATTCCAAGTATAGACTAACAAGTTAGTCTTGGTCCAAACTGTTTGAACTTCAACCAAACTTAGAGTCCTACACTAGGAACACGGATTGTATGTTATGATATTGTGTTGTATACCATGCGTGCATTATTCTGTGCTTAGTAAATATGCTTTGAATGAGTGGTGAAATTGTTACTAATTGTGTATCCAAGTTAGACTCATGTTGTATTGTCGTCCTCAGGACTAATCATGAGACGCAATACTCGGGGTCGCGGACACAACACAAGGGGCAACGGAAGTGATGCTCCATCGGGTGATGATCAACCCGACTTTGCCCAAGCTTTTGCATTAATAGCCGAGACCTTGGCTATATTAGCGGCAAGGCAACCAGCTACTCCTAATGCCGCGCTTATACCTGCTCCTCCTAATCGAGCACAAGCCAGAATAGAGACTTTTCAGAGGTGAGGCTTCCAACATTTTGTGGAAGCATTGATCCATTGGTGGCCGAAGGATAGATTTGGCAATTAGAAAAGATATTCTCCGTATTGGCGCCTACTGAGGCAGAAAGGGTTACTTGGGCCGCCTTCATGCTTGAAGGTGAGGCCGATCATTGGTGGAAGTCTGCACTTAGGACTCGGGAGTTGACCCGATAGGGTTAAGATTGGACTGGGGGAGAGTTCTTGGACGTCTTTAAAATGAAATACTTCCCGATAGGGATGAGAGAGAAGAAAGAGGTTGAATTCATTATCTTAGAGCAAGGTAATATGTTAGTAGCCGCTTATGAGGCTAAGTTCTCGGAGCTATCTCTATTTGCTCCACATATGATAGCTATTGAGGCTATAAAAGCCCAAAAATTTGAGAGGGGGCTGAAGGCCTACCTCAAAGATCAAGTTTTGATGTTCCGGCATGAGACATATGCCGAGGTAGTGGACAAGGCATTGTTGGCAGAGTCGAAATCGAAGGAATTTTTTAAGAGAAGAGGAATGGAGAAAGGCCAGTCTAGTAGTTTAGGGGAGAAGAGAGCTAGGACTATGTCATACCAGTCCACGGGGCCGGCTCAGTTACAGAGGATGTATTCTGCACCACAAGCTCCCTGCCCTTTTGCTCCATTGGCTTTTTGCCCAACTCTCACTCAGGCTCCTCGCCCCGCAGTGACTTAGACTACGGGTTATGCTCCTCCCACCTATTCACATGATGTCTGCACCCTTTGTGGAAGGAGGCATCCAGCAGGGGAATGCCGGAAGGCTACCGGAGGATGTTTTCATTATGGCGACCAAGGCCACATGATTCGAGATTGCCCCCGATGTCATCTACCAGCTCATTCTCAGGGGAGTAGGCCCCCTATTAGGCAGATATCTCAGTAGGGCTCTTCCCAGGCTTCGAGGGCCTCACTGTCTACACGGCCTCCCCATTGAGCCACCTAGGGCTGAGTTTTCGCCCTATCAAAGAGAGACGCATGTGCATCTGACGATGTCATGCAAGGTACGTGAGAATGTTAAAGTTTTACATTAAAAATGCTTTCTATGATGTGTTGTGCTTATACTAGGGGTTACCCATGTATGATACATGTATGCTTGAAATCTATTGACGTTAACTATTTAATTGCACAGGCGCTTTATTTGTGAATGAGTGTCTCGCCCGAGTGTTGATCGATATAGGATCCACTCACTCCTTTGTCTCACCCAATTTTGCCAAGGGCTTTTTGACTAAGGCTGCTCAGTTGGAACGAGAGTTGACCATTGCAACTCCACTTAGCAAGTCAGTTGTTACGGATAAAATATTTAGGGATTGTGTGGTTCAAGTGGGGGAGAATGAACTGTTAGCCGACCTCATCATCCTAGATTTTCAAGACTTGGATTTTGACATCATCCTAGGGATGGATTGGTTGTCAAACCACCACGGGCATGTTGCATGCTTTAAAAAGATGGTGAACTTCAAGCCGGAAGGGGTGGTTAAGCCATTTCATTTTCGAGGATTGAGAGAAAGGGATATTATAGGCCTGGCAGCCTTGAGCTTAGCAAACCCAGAAGCACAAAACTTCTCGACCATTCTGGTCGTGAGTGAGTTCTTGGATGTGTTTCCAGAGAAACTACCCGGGTTACCCCCTGATAGAGAGATCAAGTTCGCTATAGGGCTTGCTCCAGGCACTGCACTAATTTCAAGGGCACCGTATAGAATGGCCCCGATAGAGCTTAAGGAGCTGAAAAAGCAAATTGAAGAGTTACAACAACTTGGTTTCATCCAACCAAGTGTCTCGTCATGGGGAGCTCCGGTCCTCTTTGTAAAGAAGAAGGACTGGTCAATGAGAATGTGCATCGATTACCGGCAGTTGAACAAGGTAACTATCAAGAATCGTTATTCCTTGCCACGGATAGACGATCTATTTGACCAACTAAAGGGAGCGAGATTTTTCTCCAAGATTGATCTAAGATCGGGGTATCATCAATTAAAGATCAAGGCAGAAGATGTTTCGAAGATGGCTTTTAAGACTCGGTATGGGCATTACGAGTTCCTTGTTATACTTTTTGGGCTGACAAATGCACCGGTGGCATTCATGGATCTGATGAACTGGGTGTTCCGATCATACTTAGATCAATGTGTGATTGTGTTCATTGATGACATTTTGGTGTATTCCCAGACACGGGAAGATCACGCACGAGATCTCCGCCTTGCTCTGGAGATGTTGAGAGAGCATAGGCTATATGCCAAATTGAGTAAGTGTGAATTCTGGTTAGAGAAGGTAGCATTTCTCAGACATTTAGTATCAGCTGTGGGCATTTCTGTTGACCCGATGAAGATAGAGGTAGTTATGAGCTGGGAGAGACCCAAGAGTGTCACCGAAATTCGGAGTTTCCTTCGATTAGCGGGCTATTACCAGAGATTTGTGGAGGGATTCTCCAGTTTGGCTGCACCTCTCACTTACTTGACAAGGAAAAATGCCAAGTTCAGTTGGAGTGACAAATGCGAAGTGAGCTTCCAGGAGTTGAAGAAATGCCTTACCATGGCTCCCGTCCTCGCAGTGCCTTCCGGGAGCGGCGGTTTTGTCGTATATAGCGATGCCTCCCATGTGGGATTGGGATGTGTGCTTGTGCAGCACAGAAAGGTCATTGCTTACGCCTCAAGGCAATTGAAAAAGCATGAGAAAAATTATCCCACTCATGACTAAGAGCTCGCCGCGGTTGTGTTTGCATTGAAGATTTGGCGACATTATCTCTACGGAGAACAGTTCGAGGTGTTCACAGATTATAAAAGCCAAAAATATTTGTTTTCTTAGAAGGAGCTGAATTTAAGGCACAGGCGATGGGTGGAATTTTTGAAAGATTATGAGTGTTCCATTCAATACCATCTAGGCAAGGCTAATGTAGTCATAGACGCACTTAGCAGGTAGTCTACTGCATGGTTGGCTAATATGATGGTGCATGAGTGGCGGTTGTTAGAAGATGCATCCAACCTCAACATCAGTTTCAGTCTCCCTACCTTTGGACCGGTAATGGCTAACATCACAGTTAGGCCTTATATCCTGGGCATGATCGAAGAGTTGCAGGGAATGGATGCCGAGCTACTTTCTTATCGAGACAAGTCAGTTATTAATGGTAGCAAGGATTTTGCAACGAGGGACCATGGAATTATCACTTTCAAGGGAAAATTATGTGTCCCAGCCGATGAGAAGCTTAAACGAGAAATCTTGTACGAGGCTCACCGGTCCAAGTACAATGTTCACCTCGGGGGTACCAAAATGTATAGGGACTTGAAGAAGCACTTTTGGTGGTGGAACATGAAGCGAGAAATAGCGGAGTACGTGTCCTAATGCTTGGTGTGCCAACAAGTCAAGGATGAGCACGGGGGACCGGCTGGACTTTTACAGTCTCTCCCTATTCCCAGTGGAAATGAGAACATATCTCTATGGACTTCATTGTTGGGTTGCCGAAGACGGTTAGAAACATCGATGCTATCTGGGTTATAGTTGACAGACTCACGAAGTCTACCCATTTCTTACCGTACCAGACTACCTTCAATTCCAAACAGTTGGATGCATTGTATATCAAAGAAATAGTTCGGTTCCACAGGGTACCAGTGAGCATTGTCTCGGATCGGGCCCTAGATTTACCTCCAGGTTTTGGAAAAGTTTTCAAAGTGCAATTGGTTCCCCGGTTGGACTTTAGCACGGCCTTCCATCCACAAACGGATGGGCAAACTGAGCGAGTGAATCAGGTTATAGAAGATATGCTTCGGGCATGTATGTCAGACTTCAAGGGAAGTTGGGAAGATCACCTATCTTTGGTGGAATTTTCCTACAACAATAGTTAGCAGGCAAGCATACAAATGACACCTTTTGAGGCTTTGTATGGGAGAAGTTGTAGGTCCTCGTTGTGTTGGGATGAAGTTATGGAAAGGAAGGTGTTGGGCCCCAAATTAATTGAACAAACCATGGATAGGGTCAAGCTTATCCAGGAGAGGTTGAAGACCGCACAGGATAGACAGAAGAGCTACGCCGGCAACCAAAGAAGAGATCTTGAATTTTGAGTTGGCGACTTGGTGTTTGTCAAGATTTCACTGACCAAGGGTGTTATGAGATTCAGGAAGAGAGGCAAGCTTAGCCCGAGATATGTGGGTCCGTTCAAGATCATCACTAGAGTCGGTGAGGTAGCTTACCGCGTTACCTTACCCGCTCATATGGTCGTAGTCCACAATGTATTCTATGTCGTTATGCTTCAAAAATATATCCCGGACCCTTCCCATGTCATCGAGCTAGATCTGATAGAAATCCAGGAGGATCTCACACTAGTTGAGCAACCAGTGCAGATCTTGGACAGGAGAGATCAAGTCTTGCGCAACTAGACCATTCCCTTAGTGCTTGTGAGATGGCAGCACCATTCAGTAGAGGAAGTTACAAGGGAACGAGAGGCCGAAGTGAGAGAAAAATATCCTCAATTGTTTGTTTAGGACTTTGGCTCTCTGTTGTAAATTCTTGTCACTTTGAACATGTATGTCCCGTCCAAATTTTGAGGATGAAATTTTTGTAAAGGGAAGAGGATGTAGCACCCCGGAATTTTTGTGTATGCTTTGGAATGCGTGTCAAGGCATGGAACCTTGTGAATTCCAATTTCTTGCAAGCAGAACTTGGAAACCTTTGGAAATTTCGCTAATGGTATTATAAAATAACTAAATAAAATAATTAATAATGTTCTATAAGCCTTAAAAGGGTCCTAGTCATGTTTAGAAGGGGTCAAAATAGAAGCAAGATAAGTCCAAGTAGTTGATTAGGTGAAAAAATGAACTTAATGTCAAAACTTGCAGAGAAACGATCGCTTGGTCACGAGAGCGATCGATCGGTCCCATACTGATCGCTCGGTTAATTCTAGCTATCGATCGGTCCACAACCGATCGATCGGTTATTATAGCGATCAATCGATCCACAACCGATCGATCGGTAGCTATCGACTAGTTAATTTTTTGTATGGTGAAAAATCCAGAGAGGGTGTTTTCAACCGATTGCTCGGTTGAGCACTGATCGATCGGTCATAACCACCGATTGCTCGGTCCTTCGTGTTTTTACAGAAAATTCATTAAGGCTTTTTCGTCTTTTGGGCAGTAAACCCTTACCTCTAAGGGCTTGCTCGAGCATTTGGGTCCCCATACACCATCCTTAGAACATTTAGAGAGAAAGGGAGAGGGAAGAAGAGGGTTTTCTCCTAGGGCATCTTTGGTGAAGAAAATCAAGGGTTTTGAAGACCTAAGATCATCCCTTCGGCTTGGAATCATCAAATCCACCCTCAAGCTCGTGGGGGAGTCCTTTTTCAAGCTAGGGCAGCATTTTCCAAGGGTCTCTTTCCCACTTAAGCATATTTCAAGCAAGGGTCCTCATTTTCCAAGATTGGAGCTTCAATCAAGGGTTTCCACCCGAGATGAAGCCTTGATTTCAAAGTTAGTACACCCTACTAACTCCCTTAGCAATAACCTAGGTTTTTCTATTGTGTATGAGGACTCTTGATCGTATGTTTTTCTTCTTTTGAAATATATCATCTTCCCTAATTATAAACAAGATAAAGTAAAGGGTATGGATGTGTAGATGAGATGGTGATTGAGGCGATTGGATGCCGTATGGATGTTGTGTGATGTGTGAAATGGAAAATGGTGGATGGGCATTCTACAAATAATGAACGTACCTTGATGATCTGATGAAAAATATGCACTAAAAAGAGTAAACGAAACGACTATGAAATGTTGCATGCTATGTCTTTGACAAAATGCCTAAATGAGAAATTATCCAATCAATGAAGAATATGAAAGCATGAATATGTGTAGATTTCCTCCAAACTCATAACCTTGATTAAATGCCATATAGATTATCTAATTAATCACATGTTTATACTATGGATTGAAATGCTATACACTACTCTTCAGGTCATATTGTCATCATGATACTACAAGTGCTACACACACCCGCGCACGCATGCATGAACCGATGTTTTCAAGTACGAGTAATTAATCGAAATGTCAAGGAGGTTGGTAGCCCAAGTGAAGGGTGCTAGCCTCTGGCTCACAAGAAAATGGAATGTCAAGGAGGTTGGTAGCCTAGGAATGTTTGGGTGCTAGCCTCTGGCTCACAAGTATACAAATCAAGAATAAGTCAAGACCAAGAAAGACATGGGATTCCAAACAAGACAGGACATGCATGCATGATTTTCGTAAGCAAGATCGAAAAACATGTAACAGGTTTCCAAACATGAGATTTACCTGAGTTTTCGCATTCATGCACGCATGCCAAGATATGTGTTTTGCTTCATTTTCAATGCTAAATGTCATATGTTGCTTGTGTGCTTAAGATTGATTCTGTGTATTATGGTTATCTCTGTTGTGCTTGCTATTGCTATGGTTAGCTAGTAGCTTGTACTCGCTGAGTATTCCATACTCAGCCGTACTTTTATGTGGGCAAGTGCGCGGGTGCCTTTTGACATTTGTGCCCCGGGTCCTTGGGTGGAAGAGGACTACGGCGAGGAAGAACCATATGAGGAGACAGTAGTTGAGCCTCAGGTCGAGGCGAGGGATTTAGACCATTGGCCCCACAGGGGTGATTATTGTGTGAGGGAGAACTCCGGGGTTTCTCATTCTGTATTTTGATAGGTAGGCATGTCCACCTTTAACTTAATATGTTTTGTATATGTCAACTTGGAGTAATATATTTGGAGTTATAGAAGAAAAGAAAAAGTTAGTTCACGCTTCCGCACTCATGATTAGCTTCTGCACTTTGATTATTAGCATTATTGTATCATGTTTACCTTGTTCATTATAGGATGGTTTGGCAAGTATGTATAGTCACACCTAAAGTATCCCTTAACTCCTAGGGGGTATTTTGGGGCGTGACAGGTTCAAATATTGGATTGGAGAGATCAAGTCCTCCGCAACAATACCATCCCATTGGTTCTCATACAATGACAACATCATGCTCGAGAAGAGGCTACATGGGAGCACGAGGCCAAAGTCAAAGCGAGGTACCCGGAGTTGTTTGAATGAGTTTTGTGTGTAACTTGTAATTTTGTTTTGGTTTTGTAATGCAAGTATCGTCCAAATTTCGACGATGAACTTTTTATAAGGGGGGGAGGATGTAGAACCCCATAACTTTTTGTATATGCCTTGGAATGTGTGTCAAGGCATGGTGCCTTGTAATCTCCAATTTCATGAAATGAGAATCGGAAACTTTGAGAATTGTTTCAAGAATGCTATAATTAATTAAATAAATTATTTAATAATGTCTATAAGCCTTGAAAGGGTCCTAGTCATGTTTAGAAGAGGTCAAAATGGAATTAGGATAAGTCCAAGTAGTAGGAATGGGTGAAAAATGGACTTAGTGTCAAAACCTGCAGAGAACCGACCGCTCGGTCACGAGAGCGATCGATCGGTCCATAACCGATCGCTCAGTCCATATTAGCGATTGATCGGTCCACAACCGATCAATCGGTAGCTATCGACTGGTGCACTTTTTTTATGGGGAAAAATTCCAGAGAGGGTGTTTTTGACCGATCGATCGGTCAGGAACACTTGCCGCTCGGTAGGCAACCGATCGCTCGGTATTGACCACCTATCGATCGGTATATCGCGTTTTGCAGAATTTCATTAAGGGCTTTTTCGTCATTTGGACGTTTCACCCTTGCCTATTAAGGCTTGCCCGAGCCATTAGGGGTTCATACACCCTAAGGCATCAAATTGACAGAAAGGGAGAGAGGAGAACGAGGGATTTCACCTAGGGTTTCATCTTGAGAGAAGCAATCATGGGTTTAAGCACCCTAGATCTCACCTCAAGGCATGGATTCTTCAAATCCAACTTGAAGCAAGTGAGGGACACGTTCTCCAAGCTAGGGCAGAGACTCCAAGCACGTTTTGGAGGATTTTCCTCGCATTTTCAAGGTTGGTACCATATGCTACCCTCCTAGTTCATATCCTCTTTTTTCTTCCCTTTTTTCTTATTTTCCCTAAAGTATGAACATAATAGGAGATGGATTATGGTGTGAGAAGGGATGTTGGGCGATGGATGCCATGTGGATGTGTTATGATGAATGAAATGGGAAGGGCATTGTATAAATAATGAACACACAAGTATGTTGTGAACATTAACCCAACTAGAAATGTAGAGCCCCAGACTTTTTCATGCTCAATACATGGCACTTTCATTGCCATTTTGCCTTTAAAGAGGTATAATTAATAAACAAGGAAGAAATTGGAAATTTCAAAATGTCAGAAATGTTCCTTTTCGAAGTACGAACCCAACGCAAGTTGAATCGTCAAAATCGGACGAACGAGTCAAAAGATATGGCCAAAACAATCTGTACCTGTAAGTAATCGTAGCTCGGAAGGCATTAAGGACGTAGCTCCGATGGGCGCTAAGGACGTAGCTCCGACAACGTACTCTGATAACGTAAACGTTGTGCATCCATTGTGCAACAGACAATGGGTACGTTGTACAGCAACAACGTGTACGTTGTACAGCTCACGACGGGCACGTTGTACATAAGACAACGGACAACGTGTTACAGCTCACAACGGGTGCGTTGTACATAAGACAACGGACAACGAGTTCAGCACCATGCACAACACAACATGACAACGTGTTTGGCACTGTTCACAGCACAACGTGTTCAGCACTGTTCACAGCACAACGTGTTCGGCACTGTTCACAGCACAACGTGTTCAACACTGTTCACAGCACAACGTGTTTAGCACTGTTCACAGCACAACGTGTTCAGCACTATTCACAGCACAATGTGTTATTCACAACGGACAACGTGTTTAGCACTATTCACAGCACAACGTGCTTAGCACTGTTCACAGCACAACGTGTTCAGCACTATTCACAGCACAACGTGTTATTCACAACGGACAACGTGTTCAACACTATTCACAGCACAACGTGTTTGGCACTGTTCACAGCACATCGTGTTCGGCACTGTTCACAGCACAACGTGTTCAGCACTGTTCACATAACAACGTGCTCGGCACTATTCACAGCACAACGTGTTCGGCACTATTCACACTCGTGTTTTCGCTAAGATTTCAGTAAGGGTATTATGGTCTTTTGGTCGGTTCACTCTTACCTTAAGAGTTTAACCCGTGCCTTTAGGCTTCATTTCGACACTTAGAGAGATTGGGAGATAAGCAGAGAGGAGAGGGCGATTCCTAAACCTAGGGTTTCCATTTTGGAGAGAAATCAAGGGTTTGTGAACCCACACTCCACTCAAGCCCATTTTTCTTCAAGATCAAGGCACAAACTCGTGAGGAGCATCTCCTCAAGCTAGGGCAGCAACTCACGGTTGTTTTTGGAAGGGGGATTTCTTCCTCACTTGATCAAGGTCGGTACTTCTTACTACCCTCCTAGTTATAGTTTCTCTTTTCCCTTTATTTCCCTTTGTTTTCCTTCATTTACACATGTATTATGAGATGGGTTGTGAATGGTGAATGGGAATGGTGAATGGAGATGAATGTAGGCGAATGGATGCCGTGTGGATGATGTGGTGAATGAATGGGAAAGGGCATTGTACTAATAATGAACATACAAGTGTGATGTGAGCATAACCCACCTAGAAAAGCATGATTTAAGTTTAAAGGAATAATGAACACACTATGTTTGATGAAATGCCAAGGTGAATAAAGTGAGTTGTAAATTAGGAAATGGATGCCTAATAAATTATGGATATTGCTAGGGCCTATGATAGTGTGTTTTCTTGCTTTCCCTAAATGATATGTATATTACATTGCTAAAATCATTGATGTTTTATGTGTTGTGAAATTACCCAAATGTCATATTTAAATTTAAATGCAAGTATGTACACGGTTCCCACGAGCACGGCATGCATGACATGATTTATCGAGGTTTTCAAGAACATGGTTAGAGGTGGGACATATCTTACGATATGTTTTACCTCGCTTTTCACAAGAAAACAAGAACCAACATTCCATGAGGGGTCTCCCCTCACTTATAAGTGCATATCATGAAGAAGGGCCTCCCTTCCCTCGCAAGTACATACATATCATAAGAAGGGTTTCCCTTCCCTCGCAAGTACATCTCACAAGGACATCTCACAAGTGAAAGAACATGACATGAGCATTTAGGAAGAAGGGTCTCCCTTCCCTCACAAGTAGTTTACTTTTCCAAGCATGATACAAGCAAGCATGACACGGCAAGAAAAGCATGGGCATTTAGGAAGAAGGGTCTCCCTTCCCTCACAAGTAGTTTACTTTTCCAAGCAAGCATGACACGGCATGACAAGCATGGGCATTTAGGAAGAAGGGTCTCCCTTCCCTCACAAGTAGTTTACTTTTCCAAGCAAGCATGACATGGCATGACACACATGGCACGCATGATACGATAAGATAAGACAAACATGACAAGTTTTCAAGCACGGAAATGGAATTTTCAAGTCAAGTCAAGTGCACGATGTTTTCAAGAGGTTTCATCGGCTTTCTACGGAATACAAGCATGATTATAAATTGTTTTGCTTCCTTGTATGATGTAAATTGTTGCTGTTCTATATATGCAACTTGCTTCCTACTCTATGTATGCTATCTGTATACTATGACTGTTGGTTAGTATTTAGTACCCGCTGAGTATTCCATGCTCAGCCGTACTTCTTATGTCGGCAGGTTCTGAGGGAGCTGTTGCTCCATTTGACGTTTTTGCTCCTGGTCCATGGGTGGAGGAGGAGTACGTCGAGGAGCCTTTGGAGGAACCTCCAGTAGAGGGTTACCATTAGGTGGTTGTGGATTCTGAGTGAATAGCTGTGGGTGAGATGAGAGATATACATTCATGTATTTTGGCGGGTCTGTCCGCACTTTCCTTTGGTTACTTTTGTATAAACTTGGATTCGTATATACATAGAGGTTTGTTTAGACTTCCGCTGTGCTATGTTAGAGTATGTTTCCGCTGCTTATATCCTCTATTGTATATGCTCTGTGGGTTTTTACAGGTTGGTTTGTCAAGCAAGTCATGTAAGCCATGATTAGTCGTCCAAAGTTCACTCTAACTCCTAGGGTGGGTTTTGGGTCGCGACAGAAGTGGTATCAAAGCTTAGGCTTTAGGTCTCTAGGGTCACTTAGAATCTTATACCACGGCTTGACAAGAGCATATGTTAGGAAACAAGTTAGGAAGGAAGTGAGTCGGGAGAGAGTCTTGATCCAAGTGTAAGACTAAACTTTAGTCTTAGTCTAAAATGGTTGCTTTAACCAAGTACGGTCCTAGGTACGCTAGAACACCAAAGTATAAGTATAATATTATGATATACTCTGATGACTTGATGTGATGTATACTAGTACTATAAAATTTTTACAAGTTGAATTATTGTGAAAGGGCACCGAGATAAATTGTGGTTTCAAGAAGACTCATGTGGTGTTATTATTCTCAGGACTTTAGTCATGAGAAGAAACACACGGGGTCGTGGGCCACATACCAGAGCTTCCTCTTCTTCATGGGATGAGGATGAGCCGCCGGACCTCTCTCAAGTCTTAGGCTCCATTGCTGAGACACTTGCAATACTGGCGGCTCAGCAAACTATACCGGCATCAGCGGCACCTACTCCATCGCCGGGAGCTCCAGTACATCGTACAGCTGGAGTTGAGGCATTCCGGAGATTGAGGCCTCCATCCTTCCACGGGAGTGTGGACCCTCTTACTGCGGAGGCTTGGATCCTCCAGATGGAGAAGATCTTTGCGGTCCTCTCGCTTACACAGGAGGACAGAGTAGCATGGGCAGTTTTCATGCTAGAAGGTGAAGCCCACCATTGGTGGTTGTCCGCATTGAGGACACGGGACTTGACCATGCAAGGTCAACCGTGGACTTGGGGAGGAGTTTAAGGACAAGTTCTATAAGAAGTATTTCCCGGTTAGAGCTCAGGAAACGAAAGGGAGAGAATTCATCAACCTTGAGCAAGGTTCGATGTCTGTGGCCGCTTATGAGGCCAAGTTCTCGGAGCTATCACGCTTCGCGACACACATGATTGCCACCGAGGCAATGAAGGCGAGGAGGTTTGGGCAAGGGCTCAAGGATGTCATCATGGAGAAAATGTCGGTCTTCAGGCACGCCACTTACGCCGAAGTAGTGGATAAAGCCTTATTGGTTGAGACCAATTCAGAGATCGTGTCCAAGAAGAGAGAATTGGAGAGAGGCCAATCTAGTGGTTCGGTACCTTTAGAGAGGTGGGCCAGGACTGGTCCTTATCAGTATACATGGCCAGCACCACAGATGAGGCCGACTTATACGCCTCCAGCACCCCGGTAGTACATGCCACAGGCACCTCGACCTCAGGCTCTTCCGGCCCCACGGCCAGTTACACCTCAGGCAGCGAGATATACACCACCTTTGGCCCCTCCGGCCTACACATATGAGGTCTGCACTTCATGCGGCAAAAGGCATCCGGCAGGAGATTGCCGAAGAGCATCTGGTGAATGTTATCATTGCGGTCGCCAGGGCCACATGATCAGGGATTGCCCTACCCGGCATTTACCAGGCCAGTCTCAGGGGATTAGGCCACCAACGCGCCCAGCAGGATCATACCAAGCGTCATCTCAGACTACCCAGTCTACACCTCAGTCTCGCCAGGCAAACCAGGGGTGAGTTTTTGCCTTGACAAAGGGCGATGCACTTGCATCTGATGATGTGGTGTAAGGTACGCAGTTAGAGTTAATTTCTTTATTCGTGATTATTATGTTATGCTCTATTCTCTGCGTACGTACTTGGCATGTTCTATATGTATATATACCTACATGTATACGCTGTTGAAGCATGGATTAACTCCGCTAGTTAAAATTTCAGGAACCCTACTAGTCAATGAGTATTTGGCTCGAGTGTTGATTGATACCGGGTCTACTCATTCATTTGTCTCGCCGAGTTTTTCAGAAGGCTTTTCTGTAGAGCCAAGTCAGCTAGAACCGGAGTTGGCCATTTCGACTCCTCTAGGCAAAACAGTATTGGCAGATAAAGTGTATAGAAATAGTGTGGTCCAAGTTGGAAGCCACGAGTTGGCGGTTGATCTCATCGTCCTTGGATTCCAAGACTTTGATGTTATATTGGGAATGGAGTGGTTAGCAGCACATCATGGGCATGTAGCTTGCTTTGAGAAAATGGTACTCTTTAAGCCAGTAGAAGGAAAACCATTCCACTTTCGCGGGTTGAAAAGTAGATATATTGCTCGTTTTGCGGCGTTGAGCTTAGCTAACCCCGAGGCAAAGGACTCATCGACTATTCCGGTTGTGAGTGAGTTCCTGGATGTATTTCCAGAGGAGTTGCCAGGATTGCCTCCAAACCGGGAAATTGAGTTTGTGATCGAGCTTGCACCAGGCACAGCTCCTATTTTCAGGGCTCCGTATAGAATGGCCCCTATTGAACTCAAAGAGTTAAAGACCCAGTTGGAAGAATTACAAGGTCTTGGTTTCATTCGACCAAGTGTCTCACCGTGGGGTGCCCCGGTGTTGTTTGTTAAGAAGAAAGATGGCTCGATGCGGATGTGCGTCGATTACAGGCAATTGAACAAAGTCACTATAAAGAATAGGTATCCCTTGCCTAGGATTGATGACTTGTTTGATCAGTTGAAGGGAGTGAGATTTTTCTTGAAGATAGACCTTCGATCAGGTTATCACCAGTTGAAGATTAAGGTTGAAGATGTTCCCAAAATTGCTTTCAGGACTCGGTATGGACACTACAAGTTCTTGGTGAAGCCTTTTGGTCTCACGAACGCGCCGGCAGCTTTTATGGATTTGATGAACCGGGTGTTCCGGCCATATCTTGATAGGTGCGTGATTGTATTTGTTGATGACATTTTGGTCTATTCCCAGACACGGGAAGATCACACACGCGACCTATGCCTTGCTTTGGAAATGCTAAGAGAGCACAAGCTATACGCTAAACTTAGCAAGTGTGAGTTTTGGTTGGAAGAGGTGGCATTCCTAGGCCACGTTGTTTCTGTAGAAAGTATCTCGGTAGATCCAAAGAAGATCAAAGCAATTATGAGTTGGGCGAGGCCCAAGAGTGTTACCGAGATACGCAGCTTTCTTGGGTTGGCAGGCTACTACAGGAAATTCGTAGAGGGTTTCTCTAGCCTTGCAGCACCGCTCACTTACCTGACAAGGAAGAACGCCAAGTTTGTATGGAGTGATAAGTGCGAGATCAGTTTCACGAAACTGAAGAAGTGGCTTACTACAGCCCCTGTCCTTACTGTGCCATCTGGACCTTATGGGTATGAGGTGTATAGTGATGTGTCGCGACCCAAAACCCACCCTAGGAGTTAGAGTGAATCTTGGACGACTTAATCATGACTTACAGGACTTGCTTGACGAACCAACCTGCAAAACCCACAGAACATATACAATAGAGGGTAACAGCGGAAGCATAACTATAACCCCTAAGTATATACACATGGTCCAAGTTTAATACAAAAGAAAACAAAACAAAGAAAATGCGGACATGCCCACCAAAATACATGGATATAATCACTCATGCTCAGCCACAGCTAATCCACTCAGAATCTAACTCCACCCACTGATAACCCTCTACGGGAGGTTCCTCCAAAGGCTCCTCAACGTACTCCTCCTCCACCCATGGACCAGGAGCACAAACATCAAATGGAGCAGCAGCTCCCTCAGAACCTGCCGACATAAGAAGTACGGCTGAGCATGGAATACTCAGCGGGTACTAAATACTAACCAATAGTCATAGCATGAGATAGCAATGCACACATATATATATATAAGATAGGAACAGTTCATATCATACAAGGAAGTAAAGCAGTTTGTAATCATGCTTGCATTCAGAAAAGCCGATAAAACCCTTGAAGACCTTGTGCACTTGACTTGACTGGAAATATCATTTCCGTGCTTGAAAACTTGTCATGTTTGTCTTATCTTGTCATATCATGCGTTTCATGCCATGTCATGCTTGCTTGGAAAGTAAACTACTTGTGAGGGAAGGGAGACCCTTCTTCCTAAATGCCCATGCTTGTCATGTCATGCATCATGCTTGCTTGTTCGGAAAAGTAATCTACTTGTGAGGGAAGGGAGACCCTTCTTCCTAAATGCTCATGCTTGTCATGCCGTGTCATGTCCTTTCACTTGTGAGATGTCCTTGTGAGATGTACTTACGAGGGAAGGGAAACCCTTCTTATGATATGTATGTACTTGTGAGGGAAGGGAAACCCTTCTTATGATAATGCATGATTGACTTGTCCTTGTCAAGAGCGAGGTAAAACATATCGTAGGATATGCCCCACCTCTAAATCCCATTCTTGAAAAACGTCGGTAATCCATGTCATGCATGCGTGCTCGTGAGATCGTGTGCATACTTGCATTTGGAATTAAATATGACAATTTGGGTAATTTACAAAGCATAGCATATCACGATTTGAACAAGTAATAATTTGCACATTTTGAGAAATGTAAGAAACACACTATCATATACCCTAACAATTTCATGAGTACTTAAGCATGTATTCCCTTAATTTATCACTCATTTTATTCACCTTGGCATCTCATCAAACATAGTGTATTCATTATTTATTAACCCTACAACATGCTTTTCTAGGTGGGTTTTACTCACATCACATATGTATGTTTATTATGGGTACAATGCCCTCCCCGTTCATCCATCACATCAATACACACGGCATCCAATCGCCCACATTCATCTCCATTCATCATTCACCATTCACCATTCACAACCCATCTCATAATACATGTGTAAATGAAAGAAGACAAAGAGAAATAAAGTAAAAGAAGGAACTATAACTACGAGGGTAGCAAGGAGTACCGACCCGAATAGGGAAGAAGACCTTTGCAAAAATGTGCGTGAGATGCTACCGAGCTCGGAGAACGTGGTCCTCCCGAGCTTGACTGAAGCTTGGGGTGATCTAGGGTATCAAACCCTTGATTTCTCCTTCAAGAACAAACCCTAGGTTAGGATCCCCTTCTCCTTTCTCTCTAACTCTCAAAAATACTCTAGTTGTGTGAATGAGAGCCCTAAAGGCTCGGGCAACCTTTATAGGTAGTGAAGAAACCCTAAAAATCCAATTAAAATTTCTGGATTCGCGATCTACGATCGATCATAACCTGTCTACGATCGATCGTAAGTTGTACTACGATCCATCGTAAATTATCCACGATCGATCGTATATCGACCCGAAACTTTTGTCAATTCCTGAGATTATACGATCGATCGTAACTCACCTACGATCGTTCGTAGGGTGTGTACGATCGGTCGTAACTTGCAGCAAAATTCCATATTTTTCCTCCTTCTTGTTTCGGCCATAACTTTTGACTCGCTCGTCGGATTTCGACGATTCAACTTGCGTTGGGTTCGTACATCGAAAAGGAACATTTCTGACATTTCGGAATTTCCAATTTCTTCCTTATTTATTAATTGCACTACTTTAAAGGAAAAATGGCTACGAAAGTGTCATGCATAAATGTTAAAAGTTCGGGGCTCTACATGATGCCTCACATGTTGGAATTGGGTGTGTACTTATGCAGCACAAGAAAGTCATTGCCTATGCATCAAGGCAATTGAAGGAGCATGAGAAGAATTATCCCACGCACGACTTGGAGCTTGCGGCGGTCGTGTTTGCACTTAAGATTTGGCGTCATTACCTTTATGGGGTCGAGTTCTATGTGTTCACCGATCACAAGAGTCTCAAGTATCTCTTTTCCCAAAAGGAGCTGAATCTAAGGCAACAGCGTTGGATGGAATTTTTGAAAGACTATGATTGTACCATTCAATACCACCCGGGTAAAGCAAATGTAGTGGCTGATGCTTTGAGTAGAAGACCTCAGGGGTTGTTAGCACACATGTTGGTTCAAGAATGGAAGCTACTAGAAGATTTGGCAAATCTGGACATCAGTGTGAATAACTTTGTCCGTGGTCCTACCTTGGCAAATGTTACGGTTCAGCCGTACATTATAGATTTGATCCAACAATATCAAGCCATGGATGCGGAATTGTCGGCTTATCGAGACAAGGAAGTTGCTAAGGGTAGTGAGGACTTCTCTCTCACTAGTCGGGGTGCTATCACATTCAAGGGAAAGCTGTGCGTCCCAGCCAATGCAGATCTTCGAAGAGAGATTTTGGATGAAGCACACCGTTCGAAGTACACAGTGCATCCAGGGGGTACAAAGATGTACCGGAACCTCAAGAGTCACTTTTGGTGGCGGAATATGAAGAGGGAGGTTGCGGAATATGTAGCACGGTGCTTGGTGTGTCAACAGGTAAAAGCAGAACACATGCGGCCCGCAGGTCTATTACAGTCCCTTCCGATTCCCGAGTGGAAATGGGAGAACATATCCATGGATTTCATAGTTGGCTTGCCAAAGACGGAAAGGGGCTCAGATGCGATATAGGTAGTAGTGGAACGTTTGACGAAGTCCGCTCACTTCTTACCTTACCGAACTACTTTCAACTCCAGTCAGTTAGCCGCTTTGTACATCAAGGAAGTGGTGAGGTTGCATGGAGTGCCCGTTAGTATTGTGTCAGATCGGGATCAAAGATTCACATCACGATTCTGGAAGAGCTTCCAGGAGGCTATGGGTTCCCGACTTGATTTCAGTACCGCTTTTCATCCACAGACGGATGGACAAACTGAGAGAGTGAACCAAGTCATTGAAGACATGCTTCGGGCTTGTATGTTGGATTTCAGAGGCAGTTGGGAAGAGCACTTGCCTTTGGTTGAATTCGCCTATAACAACAGCTATCAGGCGAGTATCCAAATGGCACCATTTGAGGCCTTGTATAGGCGAAGTTGTAGGTCTCCTCTCTATTGGGATGAGGTAGGAGAAAGGAAAGTACTTGGTCCAGAGTTGATTGAGCAAACAGCAGGCACAGTTAAGATCATTCGGGATCGATTGAAAGCCGCTCACGATCGCCAGAAAAGTTATGCGGACACGCGCCGTAGGGACTTGGAATTTCAAGTAGGAGATCAAGTTTTTGTGAAAGTATCTCCTAGCAAAGGGATCATGAGATTTGGAAAGCGAGGCAAGCTCAGTCCTCGGTATGTTGGGCCTTTTGAGATTATCACACGAGTTGGTGAGGTTGCTTACAGGGTAGCTCTCCCACCTCACATGGCCGCAGTTCACAACGTCTTCCATGTGTCTATGCTTCGGAAGTACATTGCGGATCCTTCGCATGTCATAGACTTGGAACCGTTGGAGATTCGAGAGGACCTCACCTTGACTGAAAAGCCGGTTCAGATTTTGCATCGAAGAGATCAGGTGCTTCGCAACAAGACAATCCCTTTGGTTCTTGTGCAATGGCAACACCATGCTCGGGAAGAAGCTACATGGGAACGTGAAGCCGAAGTCAAAGCAAAGTACCCAGAATTAATTAAATGAGTTTTGTATAGGTTTTGTATATGTGGCTTGTATTTTTGTTTTGATTCTAAAATGCATGTCCCGTCCAAATTTTGAGGATGAAATTTTTGTAAGGGGGGAAGGATGTAGAGCCCCAGAATTTTTCATGCTCAATACATTGCACTTTCATTGCCATTTTGCCTTTAAAGAAGCATAATTAATAAACAAGGAAGAAATTGGAAATTTCAAAATGTCAGAAATGTTCCTTTTCGAAGTACGAACCCAACGCAAGTTGAATCGTCAAAATCGGACGAACGAGTCAAAAGATATGGCTAAAACAGTCTGGACCTGTAAGTAATCGTAGCTCGGAAGGCACTAAGGACGTAGCTCCGATGGGCGCTAAGGAAGTAGCTCCGACAACGTACTCTGATAACGAATACGTTGTGCATCCGTTGTGCAACAGACAACGGGTACGTTGTACAGCAACAACGTGTACGTTGTACAGCTCACGACGGGCACGTTGTACATAAGACAATGGACAACGTGTTACAGCTCACAACGGGTGCGTTGTACATAAGACAACAGACAACGAGTTCAGCACCATGCACAACACAACGTGACAACGTGTTTGGCACTGTTCACAGCACAACGTGTTCAGCACTGTTCACAGCACAACGTGTTCAGCACTGTTCACAGCACAACGTGTTTAGCACTATTCACAGTACAACGTGTTCAGCACTATTCACAGCACAACATGTTAGTCACAACGGACAACGTGTTCAGCACTATTCACAGCACAACGTGTTATTCACAACGGACAACGTGTTCAACACTATTCACAGCACAACGTGTTTGGCACTGTTCACAGCACAACGTGTTCAGCACTGTTCACAGCACAACGTGTTCGGCACTATTCACAGCACAACGTGTTCTGCACTGTTCACAGCACAACGTGCTCGGCACTATTCACAGCACAACGTGTTCGGCACTATTCACACTCGTGTTTTCGCTGAGATTTCAGTAAGGGTATTATGGTCTTTTGGTCGGTTCACTCTTACCTTAAGAGTTTAACCCGTGCCTTTAGGGCTTCATTTCGACACTTAGAGAGATTGGGAGATAAGAAGAGAGGAGAGGGCGATTCCTAAACCTAGGGTTTCCATTTTGGAGAGAAATCAAGGGTTTGTGAACCCACACTCCACTCAAGCCCATTTTTCTTCAAGATCAAGGCACAAACTCGTGACGAGCATCTCCTCAAGCTAGGGCTGCAACTCCCGATTGTTTTTGGAAGGGGGATTTCTTCCTCACTTGATCAAGGTCGGTACTTCTTACTACCCTCCTAGTTATAGTTTCTCTTTTCCCTTTATTTCCCTTTGTTTTCCTTCATTTACACATGTATTATGAGATAGGTTGTGAATGGTGAATGGGAATGGTGAATGGAGTTGAATGTGGGGGAATGGATGCCGTGTGGATGATGTGGTGAATGAATGGGAAAGGGTATTGTACTAATAATGAACATACAAGTGTGATGTGAGCATAACCCACCTAGAAAAGCATGATTTAAGTTTAAAGGAATAATGAACACACCATGTTTGATGAAATGCCAAGGTGAATAAAGTGAGTTGTAAATTAGGAAATGCATGCCTAATAAATTATGGATATTGCTAGGGCCTATGATAGTGTGTTTTCTTGCTTTCCCTAAATGATATGTATATTACATTGCTAAAATCATTGATGTTTTATGTGTTGTGAAATTACCCAAATGTCATATTTAAATTTAAATGCAAGTATGTACACGGTTCCCACGAGCACGGCATGCATGACATGATTTATCGAGGTTTTCAAGAACATGGTTAGAGGTGGGACATATCCTACGATATGTTTTACCTCGCTTTTCACAAGCAAACAAGAACCAACATTCCATGAGGGGTCTCCCCTCACTTATAAGTGCATATCATGAAGAAGGGCCTCCCTTCCCTCGCAAGTACATACATATCATAAGAAGGGTTTCCCTTCCCTCGCAAGTACATCTCACCAGGACATCTCACAAGTGAAAGAACATGACATGAGCATTTAGGAAGAAGGGTCTCCCTTCCCTCACAAGTAGTTTACTTTTCCAAGCATGATACAAGCAAGCATGACACGGCATGAAAAGCATGGGCATTTAGGAAGAAGGGTCTCCCTTCCCTCACAAGTAGTTTACTTTTCCAAGCAAGCATGACACGGCATGACAAGCATGGGCATTTTGGAAGAAGGGTCTCCCTTCCCTCACAAGTAGTTTACTTTTCCAAGAAAGCATGACATGGCATGACACACATGGCACGCATGATACGATAAGATAAGACAAACATGACAAGTTTTCAAGCACGGAAATGGTATTTTCAAGTCAAGTCAAGTGCACGATGTTTTCAAGAGGTTTCATCGGCTTTCTACGAAATATAAGCATGATTATAAATTGCTTTGCTTCCTTGTATGATGTAAATTGTTGATGTTCTATATATGCAATTTGCTTCCTACTCTATGTATGCTATCTGTATACTATGACTGTTGGTTAGTATTTAGTACCCGCTGAGTATTCCATGCTCAGCCGTACTTCTTATGTTGGCAGGTTCTGAGGGAGCTGCTGCTCCATTTGACGTTTGTGCTCCTGGTCCATGGGTGGAGGAGGAGTAAATCGAGGAGCCTTTGGAGGAACCTCCAGTAGAGGGTTACCATTAGGTGGTTGTGGATTCTGAGTGAATAGCTGTGGGTGAGATGAGAGATATACATTCATGTATTTTGGCAGGTCTGTCCGCACTTTCCTTTGGTTACTTTTGTATAAACTTGGATTCGTATATACATAGAGGTTTGTTTAGACTTCCGCTGTGCTATGTTAGAGTATGTTTCCGCTGCTTATATCCTCTATTGTATATGCTCTGTGGGTTTTTACAGGTTGGTTTGTCAAGCAAGTCATGTAAGCCATGATTAGTCGTCTAAAGTTCACTCTAACTCTTAGGGTGGGTTTTGGGTCGCGACAGAAGTGGTATCAAAGCTTAGGCTTTAGGTCTCTAGGGTCACTTAGAATCTTATACCACGGCTTGACAAGAGCATATGTTAGGAAACAAGTTAGGAAGGAAGTGAGTCGGGAGAGAGTCTTGATCCAAGTGTAAGACTAAACTTTATTCTTAGTCTAAAATGGTTGCTTTAACTAAGTACGGTCCTAGGTACGCTAGAACACCAAAGTATAAGTATAATATTATGATATACTCTGATGACTTGATGTGATGTATACTAGTACTATAAAATTTTTACAAGTTGAATTATTGTGAAAGGGCACCGAGATAAATTGTGGTTTCAAGAAGACTCATGTGGTGTTATTATTCTCAGGACTTTAGTCACGAGACGGAACACACGAGGTCGTGGGCCACATACCAGAGCTTCCTCTTCTTCACGGGATGAGGATGAGCAGCCGGACCTCTCTCAGGTCTTAGGCTCCATTGCTGAGACACTTGCCATACTGGCGGCTCGGCAAACTATACCGGCATCAGCGGCACCTACTCCATCGCCGGGAGCTCCAGTACATCGTACAGCTGGAGTTGAGGCATTCCGGAGATTGAGGCCTCCATCCTTCCACGGGAGTGTGGACCCTCTTACTGCGGAGGCTTGGATCCTCCAGATGGAGAAGATCTTTGGGGTCCTCTCGCCTACACAGGAGGACAGAGTAGCATGGGCAGTTTTCATGTTAGAAGGTGAAGCCCACCATTGGTGGTTGTCCGCATTGAGGATACGGGACTTAACCATGCAAGGTCAACCGTGGACTTGGGAGGAGTTTAAGGACAAGTTCTATAAGAAGTATTTCCCGGTTGGAGCTCGGGAAAAGAAAGAGAGAGAATTCATCAACCTTGAGCAAGGTTCGATGTCTGTGGGCGCTTATGAGTCCAAGTTCTCGAAGCTATCACGCTTGGCGACACACATAATTGCCACCGAGGCAATGAAGGCGAGGAGGTTTGAGCAAGGGCTCAAGGATGTCATCATGGAGACAGTGTCGGTCTTCAGGCACGCCACTTACGCCGAAGTAGTGGATAAAGCCTTGTTGGTTGAGACCAATTCAGAGACCGTGTCCAAGAAGAGAGAATTGGCGAGAGGCCAATCTAGTGGTTCGGTACCTTTAGAGAGGCGGGCCAGGACTGGTCCTTATCAGTATACATGGCCAACACCACAGATGAGGCCGACTTATACGCCTCCAGCACCCCGGTAGTACGTGCCACAGGCACCTCGACCTCAGGCTCTTCCGGCCCCACGGCCAGTTACACCTCAGGCAGCGAGGTATACACCACCTTCGGCCCCTCCGGCCTACACATATGAGGTCTGCACTTCAAGCGGCAAAAGGCATCCGGCAAGAGATTGTCGAAGAGCATCTGGTGAATGTTATCATTGCGGTCGCCAGGGCCACATGATCAGGGATTGCCCTACCCGGCATTTACCAGGCCAGTCTCAGGGGATTAGGCCACCAGCGCTCCCAGCAGGATCATACCAGGTGTCATCTCAGACTACCCGGTCTACACCTCAGTCTCGCCAGGCAAACCAGGGGCGAGTTTTTGCCTTGACAGAGGGTGATGCACTTGCATCTGATGATGTGGTGCAAGGTACGCAGTTAGAGTTAATTTCTTTATTCGTGATTATTATGTTATGCTCTATTCTCTGCGTACGTACTTGGCATGTTCTATATGTATATATACCTACATGTATATGCTGTTGAAGCTTGGATTAACTCCGCTAGTTAAAATTTCAGGAACCCTACTAGTCAATGAGTATTTGGCTCGAGTGTTGATTGATACCGGGTCTACTCATTCATTTGTCTCGCCGAGTTTTTCAGAAGGCTTTTCTGTAGAGCCAAGTCAGCTAGAACCGGAGTTAGCCATTTCGACTCCTCTCGGCAAAACAGTATTGGCAGATAAAGTGTATAGAAATAGTGTGGTCCAAGTTGGAAGCCACGAGTTGGCGGTTGATCTCATCGTCCTTGGATTCCAAGACTTTGATGTTGTATTGGGAATGGATTGGTTAGCAGCACATCATGGGCATGTAGCTTGCTTTGAGAAAATGGTACTCTTCAAGCCAGTAGAAGGAAAACCATTCCACTTTCGCGGGTTGAAAAGTAGATATATTGCTCGTTTTGCGGCGTTGAGCTTAGCTAACCCCGAGGCAAAGGACTCATCTACTATTCCGGTTGTGAGTGAGTTCCTGGATGTATTTCCAGAGGAGTTGCCAGGATTGCCTCCAAACCGTGAAATTGAGTTTGTGATCGAGCTTGCACCAGGCACAGCTCCTGTTTTCAGGGCTCTATATAGAATGGCCCCTATTGAACTCAAAGAGTTAAAGACCCAGTTGGAAGAATTACAAGGTCTTGGTTTCATTCGACCAAGTGTCTCACCGTGGGGTGCCCCGGTGTTGTTTGTTAAGAAGAAAGATGGCTCGATGCGGATGTGCGTCGATTACAGGCAATTGAACAAAGTCACTATAAAGAATAGGTATCCCTTGCCTAGGATTGATGACTTGTTTGATCAGTTGAAGGGAGCGAGATTTTTCTTGAAGATAGACCTTCGATCGGGTTATCACCAGTTGAAGATTAAGGTGGAAGATGTTCCCAAAACTGCTTTCAGGACTCGGTATGGACACTACGAGTTCTTTGTGATGCCTTTTGGTCTCACGAACGCGCCGGCAGCTTTTATGGATTTGATGAACCGGGTGTTCCGGCCATATCTTGATAGGTGCGTGATTGTATTTGTTGATGACATTTTGGTCTATTCCCAGACACGGGAAGATCACACACGCGACCTATGCCTTGCTTTGGAAATGCTAAGAGAGCACAAGCTATACGCCAAACTTAGCAAGTGTGAGTTTTGGTTGGAAGAGGTGGCATTCCTAGGCCACGTTGTTTCTGCAGAAGGTATCTCGGTTGATCCAAAGAAGATCGAAGCAATTATGAGTTGGGCGAGGCCCAAGAGTGTTACCGAGATACGCAGCTTTCTTGGGTTGGCAGGCTACTACAGGAGATTCGTAGAGGGTTTCTCTAGCCTTGCAGCACCACTCACTTACCTGACAAGGAAGAACGCCAAGTTTGTATGGAGTGATAAGTGCGAGATCAGTTTCACGGAACTGAAGAAGAGGCTTACTACAGCCCCTGTCCTTACTGTGCCATCTGGACCTTATGGGTATGAGGTGTATAGTGATGCCTCACACGTTGGACTTGGGTGTGTACTCATGAAGCACAAGAAAGTCATTGCCTATGCATCAAGGCAATTGAAGGAGCATGAGAAGAATTATCCCACGCACGAATTGGAGCTTGCGGCGGTCGTGTTTGCACTTAAGATTTGGCGTCATTACCTTTATGGGGTCGAGTTCTATGTGTTCACCGATCACAAGAGTCTCAAGTATCTCTTTTCCCAAAAGGAGCTGAATCTAAGGCAACAGCGTTGGATGGAATTTTTGAAAGACTATGATTGTACCATTCAATACCACCTGGGTAAAGCAAATGTAGTGGCTGATGCTTTGAGTAGAAGACCTCAGGGGTTGTTAGCACACATGTTGGTTCAAGAATGGAAGCTACTAGAAGATTTGGCAAATCTGGACATCAGTGTGAATAACTCTGTCCGTGGTCCTACCTTGGCAAATGTTACGGTTCGGCCGTACATTATAGATTTGATCCAAGAATATCAAGCCATGGATGCGGAATTGTTAGCTTATCGAGACAAGGAAGTTGCTAAGGGTAGTGAGGACTTCTCTCTCACTAGTCGGGATGCTATCACATTCAAGGGAAGGCTGTGCGTCCCAGCCAATGCAGATCTTCGAAGAGAGATTTTGGATGAAGCACACCGTTCGAAGTACACAGTGCATCCAGGGGGTACAAAGATGTACCGGAACCTCAAGAGTCACTTTTGGTGGCGGAATATGAAGAGGGAGGTTGCGGAATATGTAGCACGGTGCTTGGTTTCAGTACCGCTTTTCATCCACAGACGGATGGACAAACCGAGAGAGTGAACCAAGTCATTGAAGACATGCTTCGGGCTTGTATGTGGGATTTCAGAGGCAGTTGGGAAGAGCACTTGCCTTTGGTTGAATTCGCCAATAACAACAGCTATCAGGAGAGTATCTAAATGGCACCATTTGAGGCCTTGTATGGGCGAAGTTGTAGGTCTCCTCTCTATTGGGATGAGGTAGGAGAAAGGAAAGTACTTGATCTGGAGTTAATTGAGCAAACTGCAGGCACAGTTAAGATCATTCGGGATCGATTGAAAGCCGCTCACGATCGCTAGAAAGGTTATGCGGACACGCGCCGTAGGGACTTGGAATTTCAAGTAGGAGATCAAGTTTTTGTGAAAGTATCTCCTAGCAAAGGGATCATAAGATTTTGAAAGCGAGGCAAGCTCAGTCCTCGGTATGTTGGGCCTTTTGAGATTATCACACGAGTTGGTGAGGTTGCTTACAGGGTAGCTCTCCCACCTCACATGGCCGCAGTTCACAACGTCTTCCATGTGTCTATGCTTCGGAAGTACATTGCGGATCCTTCGCATGTCATAGACTTGGAACCATTGGAGATTCGAGAGGACCTCACCTTGATTGAAAACCGGTTTAGATTTTGGATCGAAGAGATCAGGTGCTTCGCAACAAGACAATCCCTTTGGTTCTTGTGTAATGGCAACACCATGCTCGGGAAGAAGCTACATGGGAACGTGAAGCCGAAGTCAAAGCAAAGTACCCAGAATTAATTGAATGAGTTTTGTATAGGTTTTGTATATGTGGTGTCGCGACCCAAAACCCACCCTAGGAGTTAGAGTGAACTTTGGACGACTAATCATGGCTTACATGACTTGCTTGACAAACAACTTGCAAAAACCCACAGAGCATATACAATAGAGGATATAAACAGTGGAAACATACTCCAACATAGCATAGCGGAAGTCTAAACAACCTCTATGTATATACGAATCCAAGTTTACACAAAAGGAATCCAAAAGAAAGTGCGGACAGACCCAAGCCAAAATACATGAAGGTATATCTCTCATCTCACCCACAGCTATTCGCTCAAAATCTACAACCACCTAATGGTAACCCTCTACTGGAGGTTCCTCCAATGGCTCCTCAACGTACTCCTCCTCCATCCATGGACCAGGGCACAAACATCAAATGGAGCAGCAGCTCCCTCATAACCTGCCGACATAAGAAGTACGGCTGAGCATGGAATACTCAGCAGGTACTAAATACTAACCAACAATTATAGCATAACAATGGCAACACATAATCAGGAGCAATTCATATATGTCAGACAGAAGCAATTCATATCATACAAGGAAGTAAAGCAATTTATAATCATGCTTGTATTTCGTAGAAAACCGATAAAACCTCTTGAAAACATCGTGCACTTGACTTGGCTTGAAATGTCTTTTCGTACTTTAAAGCTTGTCTTGTCTATCTTGCTTGTGTCGTACGTGTCATGTCATGCATGTCATGCGTGCTTGCTTGTGATCATGTGACTTGTGAGATACACTTGTGAGCTATCCTTGTGAGATACGCTTGAGAGATGCCTTGAGAGGGAAGGGAGACCCTTCTTTATGCAATGCACTTGAGAGGGAAGGGGAACCCTTCTTCATGATATGTATGTACTTGCAAGGGAAGGGAGGCCCTTCTTCATGATATGCACTTGTGAGTGAGGGGAGACCCCTCGTGTAATGTTGGTTCTTGTCTTCTTGTGAAAAGCGAGGTAAAACATACCATAGGATATGTCCCACCTCTAACCATGTTCTTGAAAACCTCGATAAATCATGTCATGCATGCCGTGCTCGTGGGAACCGTGTACATACTTGCATTTAAATTTAAATATGACATTTGGGTAATTTCACGATACATATAACATCAATGATTGAGCAATGTAGTATTCATATCATTTAGGGAAAGCAAGAAAACACACTATCATAGGCCCTAGCAATATTCAGAATTTATTAGGAATGCATTTCCTAAATTTCAACTCACTTTATTCACCTTGGCATTTCATCAAACATGTTATGTTCATTATCGATTTACCCTACAACATGCTTTTCTAGGTGGGTTTTTCTCAAATCATACATGTATGTTCATTATTGGAACAATGCCCTCCCCATTATAATCATCACAACACAACCATTGGCATCCAGTCGCCCATTCCATCTCCATTCGCCATTCACAACCATCCATCTCATAACAAGTGTAATAAAGGAAAATAAAGAGAAATAAAGGGGAAAGAGGAACTATAACTAGGAGGGTAGTAAGAAGTACCGACCTTGATCAAGTGAGGAAGAAATCCCCTTTTCAAAACGACTGTGTAGCTTCTGCCCTAGCTTGGAGAACGCTCTCCACGAGTGCTTGAGCCGAGATCTTGGAGAAAACCCGGACTGGAAGTGATCTAGGGTCTCAAAACCCTTTGATTTCTCTCCAAAATGGAAACCCTAGGTTTAGGAATCGCCCTTTCTTCTCTTCTTATCTCCCAATCTCTCTAAGTGTCGAAATGAAGCCCTAAAGGCTCGGGTTAAACTCTTAAGGTAAGAGTGAACCGACCAAAGACCATAATACCCTTACTGAAGTTTCTGCAAACACACGAATGCCGAATTCGTTGAGCTGTGAACAGTGCTGAACACGTTGTGCTGTGAACAGTGCCGAACACGTTGTGCTGTGAACAGTGCTAAACACGTTGTGCTATGAACAGTGCTGAACACGTTGTGCTGTGAATAGTGTTGAACACATTGTGCTATGAACAGTGCTGAACACGTTGTGCTGTTATGTTATGTACAACGTACCCGTAGTAACTGTACAACGTACCCGTTGTAGCTGTACAACGTACCCGTTGTTGTTGCACAACGTACCCGTTATTGCTGTACAACGTACCCGTTGTTGTTATACAACGTACCCGTCGTTGTTGCACAACGTACCCGTCGTTGTTGCACAACGTACCCGTCGTTGTTGCACAACGTACCTGTTGTTGCTGTACAATGTACCCGTCGTTGCTGTACAACGGATGCACAACGTATACGTTCTCAGAGTACGTTGTCTATGCCTTATCAGAGCACGACCTAGTGCCTTCTGAGCTACCTCCTTAGCGCATCACCGAGCTACGTCCTTAGCGCATAACCGATCTACGTCCTTAGTGCATAACCGAGCTACGATTGCCTGCAGACCCAGACTCTTTTGGCCATATCTTTTGACTCATTTGTCCGATTTTGACGATTCAACTTGCGTTGGGTTCGTACTTCAAAAAGGAACATTTCCGACATCTCAGAATTTCTAATTTCCTCCTTATTTATTAATTATACCACTTTAAAGGCAAAATGACAACGAAAGTGCCATGTATTAAGCATGAAAAAGTCTGGGGCTCTACATGTGGCTTGTATTTTTGTTTTGATTCTGTAATGCATGTCCCGTCCAAATTTCAAGGATGAAATTTTTGTAAGGGGGGAAGGATGTAGAGCCCCAGACTTTTTCATGCTCAATACATGGCACTTTCGTTGCCATTTTGCCTTTAAAGAGGTATAATTAATAAACAAGGAATAAATTGGAAATTTCAAACTGTCAAAAATGTTCCTTTTCGAAGTACGAACCCAACGCAAGTTGAATCTTCAAAATCAGACGAACGAGTCAAAAGATATGGCCAAAACAGTCTGGACCTGTAAGTAATCGTAGCTCGGAAGGCACTAAGGACGTAGCTCCGATGGGCGCTAAGGACGTAGCTCCGACAACGTACTCTGATAACGTATACGTTGTGCATCCGTTGTGCAACAGATAATGGGTACGTTGTACAGCAACAACGTGTACGTTGTACAGCTCACGACGGGCACGTTGTACATAAGACAACGGACAAAGTATTACAGCTCACAATGGGTGCGTTGTACATAAGATAACAGACAACGAGTTCAGCACCATGCACAACACAACGTGACAACGTGTTTGGCACTGTTCACAGCACAACGTGTTCAGCACTGTTCACAGCACAACGTGTTCGGCACTGTTCACAGCACAACGTGTTCAGCACTGTTCACAGCACAACGTGTTTAGCACTGTTCACTGCACAACATGTTCAGCACTATTCACAGCACAACGTGTTATTCACAACGGACAACGTGTTCAGCACTATTCACAGCACAACGTGTTTAGCACTGTTCACAGCACAACGTGTTCAGCACTATTCACAGCACAACGTGTTATTCACAATGGACAACGTGTTCAGCACTATTCACAGCACAACGTGTTTGGCACTGTTCACAGCACAACGTGTTCGGCACTGTTCACAGCACAACGTGTTCGGCACTGTTCACAGCACAACGTGCTCGGCACCATTCACAGCACAACGTGTTCGACACTATTCACACTCGTGTTTTCGCAGAGATTTCAGTAAGGGTATTATGGTCTTTTGGTCGGTTCACTCTTACCTTAAGAGTTTAACCCGTGCCTTTAGGGCTTCATTTCGACACTTAGAGAGATTGGGAGATAAGGAGAGAGGAGAGGGCGATTCCTAAACCTAGGGTTTCCATTTTGGAGAGAAATCAAGGGTTTGTGAACCCACACTCCACTCAAGCCCATTTTTCTTCAAGATCAAGGCACAAACTCGTGAGGAGCATCTCCTCAAGCTAGGGCAGCAACTCACGGTTGTTTTTGGAAGGGGGATTTCTTCCTCACTTGATCAAGGTCAGTACTTCTTACTACCCTCCTAGTTATAGTTTCTCTTTTCCCTTTATTTCCCTTTGTTTTCCTTCATTTACACATGTATTATGAGATGGGTTGTGAATGGTGAATGGGAATGGTGAATGGAGATGAATGTGGGCGAATGGATGCCGTGTGGATGATGTGGTGAATGAATGGGAAAGGGCATTGTACTAATAATGAACATACAAGTGTGATGTGAGCATAACCCACCTAGAAAAGCATGATTTAAGTTTAAAGGAATAATGAACACACCATGTTTGATGAAATGCCAAGGTGAATAAAGTGAGTTGTAAATTAGGAAATGCATGCCTAATAAATTATGGATATTGCTAGGGCCTATGATAGTGTGTTTTCTTGCTTTCCCTAAATGATATGTATATTACATTGCTAAAATCATTGATGTTTTATCTGTTGTGAAATTACCCAAATGTCATATTGAAATTTAAATGCAAGTATGTACACGGTTCCCACGAGCACGGCATGCATGACATGATTTATCGAGGTTTTCAAGAACATGGTTAGAGGTGGAACATATCTTACGATATGTTTTACCTCGCTTTTCACAAGAGAACAAGAACCAACATTCCATGAGGGGTCTCCCCTCACTCATAAGTGCATATCATGAAGAAGGGCCTCCCTTCCCTCGCAAGCACATACATATCATAAGAAGGGTTTCCCTTCCCTCGCAAGTACATCTCACAAGGACATCTCACAAGTGAAAGAACATGACATGAGCATTTAGGAAGAAGGGTCTCCCTTCCCTCACAAGTAGTTTACTTTTCCAAGCAAGATACAAGCAAGCATGACACGGCATGACAAGCATGGGCATTTAGGAAGAAGGGTCTCCCTTCCCTCACAAGTAGTTTACTTTTCCTAGCAAGCATGACACGTCATGACAAGCATGGGCATTTAGGAAGAAGGGTCTCCCTTCCCTCACAAGTAGTTTACTTTTCCAAGCAAGCATGACATGGCATGACACACATGGCACGCATGATACGATAAGATAAGACAAACATGACAAGTTTTCAAGCACGGAAATGGTATTTTCAAGTCAAGTCAAGTGCACGATGTTTTCAAGAGGTTTCATCGGCTTTCTATGAAATACAAGCATGATTATAAATTGTTTTGCTTCCTTGTATGATGTAAATTGTTGCTGTTCTACACATGCAACTTGCTTCCTACTCTATGTATGCTATCTGTATACTATGACTGTTGGTTAGTATTTAGTACCCACTGAGTATTCCATGCTCAGCCGTACTTCTTATGTCGGCAGGTTCTGAGGGAGCTGCTGCTCCATTTGACGTTTGTGCTCCTGGTCCATGGGTGGAGGAGGAGTACATCGAGGATCCTCTGGAGGAACCTCCAGTAGAGGGTTACCATTAGGTGGTTGTGGATTTTGAGTGAATAGCTGTGGGTGAGATGAGAGATATACATTCATGTATTTTGGTGGGTCTGTCCGCACTTTCCTTTGGTTACTTTTGTATAAACTTGGATTCGTATATACATAGAGGTTTGTTTAGACTTCCGCTGTGCTATGTTAGAGTATGTTTCCGCTGCTTATATCCTCTATTGTATATGCTCTGTGGGTTTTTACAGGTTGGTTTGTCAAGCAAGTCATGTAAGCAATGATTAGTCATCCAAAGTTCACTCTAACTCCTAGGGTGGGTTTTGGGTCGCGACAAGAAAAACATGGTATAGACTATAATCAATAATGTACACACCACATGTTTGATGAAATGCCAAGGTGAAGAAAATGAATTGTAAATCAAGAAAGGCATGATTTAAAGTGTATGAAAATTCTAGGGTTTATGATAGTGTGATTAATTGCTTTCTCTAAATGGCATGAATAATTACTTGTTAAAATTAATGATATTCTATGTGTTGTTGAATCCCAAATGTCATATTTAATTCTAAGTTAAAATATGTACACAATTTCACGAGCACGGCATGCATGACATGGTTTACTGGTGTTTTCCAAGAATAAGGGTTTGTAATTAGAGGTAGGGCATATCTTAAGATATGTTTTGTCTCGAACCAAAATACCCCCTAGGAGTTAGGGATACATTGACTCGTGACCGCCCTATCATACCTCCAGTATAATACATAAGGCACACGTGGAGACCTGTCAGAAACACAAACATACTAGCGGAAGCAAAAAGAATGCACAACGGAAAATTAAAATACTAAACATAGCGGAAGCAAAGCGATACTCCTATAACTCAGTTCATGTTTGAACCAACAAAAGTATATACATGTGAGAAACCCAAAAGTGGAGTGGACAAATCCCACACTCACATAACAAAATAACCAAGTCTGCCGATCAACAAAAGTCGAAGTCTCGACACCTATCTACTGCACCATCATCCTGATAGTGATCCATGGATGGCTCCGGGTCGAAGTATTCTTCCTCTACCCATGGTTCCATGCCACATAGATCAAACGGAGCCCGAACACCTGCCGATGATAACAAATATCGGCTAAGCGTGGAATACTCGGCGTATACAAACTAATAACAATAAAGCAATATAGCATGGCGCATACAAAGCATGGAGATTGAAATCCTTAAAGCATATTAAAGCGTAGAAACCATGTAAGCATTTGTGATGAAATCTGAAATCCGAAACCAAAACCATATCCGTGCGAGTCATGCGATAATCATAGCCTTGTGAGTTCTTGTGAGTTCATGGAGTTACTTAGAGTCATTATGATCCGTAGAGACATGGAGATACCATAGAGCACATAGAGCATATCCTTAGAGATCTTAGAGCGTTACATTTATGATCCGTAGAGCTTGTGAGACGATCTTAGAGCTTATCGTAGAGTTCATAGAGTTCCTTGTGAGCATAGTATGATTTGTAGAGCTTGTGAAACGATCTTAAAGAAATCATTGAGTTACTTAGAACCGTTCCTTATTAGTCTTTTTATGAAAAGCACCATTTTCGTACTTTGAGAAATCCATGGAAAACATCAATTTATGCGAGACATGCGAGCATATGAGCACATGAGAGAAATCATCATATCTAAGCATAAAAATCCCTTAGAGGTATTTCATCAAACACTTAGAGTGCATCATAATAGTATCTTTCATACTTTCACACCATAACATCCAAGATATACATAAATATATAGCATAGAGTGAGGAGAATCATATATAACAACTAGTAGGATTGCAAGATTGGTAGTAGAGTGTATCTACCTTGGTGAAATCAATGAGTTTGATTCCCAAGAGCTTGAACAAGCAAGAACCTTGAGTTCTTGGTTGATAATCACCAAAGAGAGCTTGATCTTCCTTCAAGCTTGATCACAAGTAGTTCTTCTCCTTCTTTTCTCTCTCAAAATCTCCTAAGATAGGGCACAGAGGGTTTCTGAAACCCTAAGGCACGAACTCAGCCTATTTATAGGCAAAGGGTGGTGGTTAAAGTCGTAAACACCCTTAATGAAGAAAATCTGCGAACAACCGATCGATTGGTGGTACAGACCGAGCGATCGGTGGCTTACCGGTCGATCGGTGGTTTCAACCGAGAGCACGGTTGAAAACACCCTCTCTGGAAAATTTCCCCATACAAAAAAGTTAACCGCTCGATAGCTACGGAGCGGTCAGTAGAGGACTGGTCGATCGGAGGTATCACCGAGCGATCGGTGATCCCCTGTTTTGCTGTAAACCCTTGTTTTCACTACCTTAGACCTTTCCAATCCAATTTACAACACCTTTGGTACTTAAAACACACTCCTTAGGGATATATAGACCCATTGAAACATGCA
Source organism: Tetracentron sinense (assembly GCA_015143295.1). NCBI lineage: Eukaryota > Viridiplantae > Streptophyta > Magnoliopsida > Trochodendrales > Trochodendraceae > Tetracentron > Tetracentron sinense. The sequence continues at coordinate 17,957,609 of CM026562.1, forward strand.
CGGGAATTATCCAAACTCGTATATGTTAGACATATATGCCCACAAAGCCATTCCGAAATTGTATTTATCTATTTTTTATCAATAAATGCATATTTTACATTCACACATTGTCTTCTACATTGGGTAATATATCAAAAGCATCTCATTGGATGAGACTACTTTGTCCCTTAGGTAACATTGTAGGAAAACCATCCAATTAGTTGATAACTGATTGCTAAGGAGATATGGTTTTTCCAGTTCCTTGTAGACCTAAAATTGTTCTAAGTTAATCAGGATGCATCTGGACAATGTATTCCTAATAACTTACACATTGTTAGTTCCATATGATGGAGTGATGAATCTCAATCACTGAGAGAAGGGTCTCTTGACTAAGATGTGGATATAAGTAAGAAGTACTTATATTGCAACAGGATCGCTCAGTGGATACCCTTAGAAATATACTATCTTTATATTTAGGGTAGTCCATTTGACAGATTGTCCTTAACCTGAGAGGTCGACATCTTCTCTAGTATTTGCCTATGTAGCTTTGATGTAGTCAATCATCAATGTCCAACACACCGGACTAAATACGGGCTCGTTGGGTTATGTACGCTGTACTGGAAGAAGTGTGTGTACGCTCGACAAGGATTCCACTACTCTTACAGAGTAAATAATATTGAGTTGATACTTGTCAAAACTGGACTTGAAAAACCCAGCGCTGGTATTTATCGATGAAATGGTTTTATCAAGGAATTTATTTTCTGTATAATAGAAATGTAATTATTATTATTATTTCTTTTAAAGAATTTCTAAAATGTTTTGCAAGTCCAAGTTTGACTAAAAGTATCAAAGAGAATGAGTTCTCAATATAAGCTAGGGATTAAAGACAGTATTAGATATTATCCCGTAAGCTTATAACAATATTGAAAGTGGAGGGAATGATCTGTAAACAAATCTTGAGATAGAAATACCTGCAAGTAATTCTCTATTTTCTGGAGGTTAATCACATTGTGTTAATGGACATTAATTGTGATTGGTGGAAGTCCAGGGATATAGATAAAATTTTATAATCCTAATGGAGTGTAGGAAAGGTGTTTCCTAGTAACAATACTTTAACCAAAAGGTTGAGTACTTGGTCCCACAACCAAAAATAGGAGATCCCTTTAGATCCCACACACAAGGACTTTCTTAAAGTATTTAATTTAATAATTTATTAAATTAATTTATTTCTCTAAGAAATCACTATATGGTATAGTGAAGCTCTAAAAGGTGGAATCACATTAAATGTGAAAAAACCAAATGGGTAGGACCCATTGGGGAATAGTTTAAAAGAATATTAATGTAAATCCCTAAGTAGGTGTTGGAAAATTCCGTGATCGTTAGATAGGTCATGTGAGTCGAGTCGGGTTTAACTTGTCAGAAGAGAAGAGCTAAAGCATAAAGAAGATTGAAGAAAGTGAAGAAAAAGCTCCTACTCTGGATCTAGAAAGGTAATGGACTTAGAGACCCCTACCTAGGTTGGATTTGACTTAGATAACTTTAAACATACCTAGGAGGATAGTTTTAAACCTAATAAAGTTGTTTGATCTTAGTTGAATCAAATAAACATGAAATGAATCATGGTTTGAAAAAATTCTGTCTCAACCGATCGCTCGGTATTGAGACCGATCGATCGGTGGCCTACCGAGCGATCGGTGGCTATCGACTGGACAAATAATTTGTATGGGGTATTTTTCCAGAGAGATGATTTTCAACCGCTCGATCGGTTGGAGCACCGATCGATCCGTTTTGGACCGAGCGATCGGTAATGTGCACCGATCGATCGGTCTCCGTAAAAAGAATTTTTATTTTTCTAGATTCCTTTTTAAACCCTATATAAACAACTTTTTGGAGACCTAATTCGTATCTTTGTTTATTTTTGAAAGAGTAGAGGTCTGAGAAACTCTTCTAGGGTTTTTCCTATTGTTCTTATTAGATCTTTGTTGATCCCTCCTCTTTCTTTGATCCTAGAGAATGCAAGTATAGATCTAAACCTTTGATCTTGCATTGTGTGATCTCAGATCTATATAAGATCCCTCTAGGATTTGAAACTTCCAAAATTGATTCACAACCCTACACCTTGTGTGTGTGTCCGGTGTTTGATCCGGAGCCTTCGTGGAAGGAGATCGATCGTGTGTGATCGTGGTTTTGAAGTAGCTTGAGAAGATTTGGTCGGTGTGGAACCGAAGCTGCTACGGCGGAGATCGAACCTGCTGGTTCGTGGAAATCAAGAGTAAGAGTCTATACCTAGGAACGTAGTTTCTGTTTTGGTAAGGTCTTGTCTTGTACTTGATATCTTTTCATAGTGAAGTTTATTGCTGGACGAGGTCCCGTGGTTTTTTCCCGTTAGGGTTTTCCACGTAAAAATCTTCTGTGTTTGATTTGTGTGGATTGTCTGAGTGAATTGTTCATTGATTTCTAAACATATTAATTGAAAAATTAAAATTGGTTAGAAATAATTAGATAGACCTATTCACCCCCCCTCTAAGTCTTAAAGATCATTGATCTGGATAAATTTCAATTGGTATCAGAGCTTGTTCACTGATAAGGCTAATCCCTTAAGTGTGATCCTGTATTATCCGTGATCATGAGTACTCTAAGAGAAGGTGGATCTGTCTCTCGTCCCCCACTTTTTGATGGAAATAATTATGCATACTGGAAAGCTAGAATGAGAGTCTTTCTCAAATCTATTGACGAGAGAATTTGGATGTCTATACAGAATGGGTGGACTACGCCCATGAATATTGTAGGTGATTTGACTGTCGTCAAATACTATAATGAATGGACCAGAGAAGAGCTTGAGTCAAGTGGATGGAACACTAAAGGTCTCAATGCTATCTTTACTGCAGTCACTGCTGAGGAATTCAGACGAATTTCTTCATGTAAAATAGCAAAGGAGGCTTGGGACATTCTTGAAATTACCCATGAGGGTACTACCACTGTTAAAATCTCAAAACTCCAAATGTTAACCACCAAATTTGAACATTTAAGCATGGATGACAATGACACTTTTGATGAATTCTATGCAAAACTTAGTGACATTGTCAACGCTAGTTTCAATTTAGGTGAGAATATCTAAGTCCAAAATAGTTAGAAAAGTCCTTAGATCTCTCCCTGAGAGATTTCAACCCAAAGTCACTGCAATCGAAGAGAGTATAAATGTTGACTCTCTGAAGATTGAGGAATTGGTTGGTTCACTCCAAACCTATGAACTCAATCTCCGTCCATCTAAGAAGAACAAATCTTTAGCCTTGAAATCCATCAAGGAATCTTTGGATGAGGATGACAGTGATGGAGATATGAATGAGGAAGAAATGGCTCTCTTCGTTAAAAAATTTCAAAAATTTTTTAGAACGAAAAAGAGGTTCAATCCCAAACAAGGAGGAAAATCTTTTGAGAAGTCAAAGTCTAAGCCCTGGGAAAACAAGAAAAATTCCAAGAATGGCGACAAGAAATCCCAAGGTGTTCAATGTTATGAATGCCATAGCTTCGGTCATATTTCACCTAACTGTCCTAACAAGAAGAAGAGTAAGGGCAAGGTGATGAATGCCTGTTGGGATGACAGTGATTCCGAGAATGAAGAATCGGACAGTTCCTCTTCAAGTGAAGATACTGGAAATCATACGGCTTTCACTGTTTCCCTTTCTGGGATTCTTGAGACTACCTCTGCGGTTGATGAAAAGGATAGAAGTGATGAAAGTGTTCATACTGAGTCTAGTGATGACATACAGAAGAGTCAAACTGACTCTGAAAGTGATGAAGATTTAAAAACAACTTATGATAAGTTGTATGCTGAAAGTTTGAAGCTGACTAAAACAAAAATCTCCTTGAGCAAAAAACTCAAAATCATTCAAAATGAAAGAGATACTTGTAAACTAGTAGCAGAAGAGAAGAGTGCTCTAGTTAGTCAGTTGGAAAATGAAAAAGAAGCATTTGTTATGAAAGTTCAATGTCTTTTGGAAGAGAATGTCTCATTGACTAATGTGGTCAGAAAATTAGAAGTTGAAAGAGACACTTCCATAAAAGAAATTGAAGAGTTAAGAACTCTACAAATGGAGCTGGAAACTTTTAAAGACTCTTGTTGATAAGGTGAAATTTCTTGAAAAAGAACATCAAATTACCCTTAAAGACAAGACTGACTTGATTCAGAAGGTCAATACTCTTGAAAAAGAAGTAAGAATGTTTGGTAACACTAGCTGCCTAGATGAATTAGTTAGAAAGTATGGGTCAAATTCGAGTAGATCTGGGATAGGACATGCTGACACACCAGCTGGTCCTTTAGCTGTTGGTACAATGGCTAGTGCAGTGTTTGAGCCAATACATTCTGATCCTAAAGTGAATCTACCTTCTACATCAAGTACTAAGGCTTATACAAATTTTGTAAAGCCTAGAAATACAGCTCCTAGAGTGAATGCTATGGGAATCAAATTCCTTTTAGAAGAAATCCTCCTCTTCTCCAAAGATTCATACCCACATGTCACTTTTGTGCTGTAAGAGGTCACATTCGACCAAATTATAATGCTTTTAGGAGAGCTCCTCAAAATGGTTCATGGAACCAAAATCAAAGTCAAGGAACTCTTCAAAGGCAGATTCAGGTTCTGGCTGAAAAGTCTAGAATATTGAGCGAAGATGTAAATAGAATTGCTCAAATCTCTATGACAAGAACTGGTCAATTTATTCCAAAAGATTATTCAAGAGGAAAGAATTTGACTAATCAAAAAGCTAGAACTGAACAAATCAGGAAAAGGTCAAGGAGGACAAAAAGGAAAAAGGTTTCTAATACACAGTTTAATGATCAAAGATCTAAACAAAGTTTAAAGACTATGTATGTAAGAAAAGATGACCTTAAGTGCTTCGTCATTCACACTGCCTTGAAAGCCCAAAACATAGAAATGTGGTACTTCGATAGTGGGTGTTCTCGGCATATGACAGGTAACAAGTCCTTATTTACTCAATTTGAGGACTGTCCAGATGGGACTGTTACTTTTGGTGATGGAAGCAAGTCTTTAGTCAAGGGGAAGGGTATCATCGATTCACCAGGCATACCAAAATTGAAAGATGCCTTGTTTGTTGAAGGACTGAAAGCTAATTTAATTAGCATAAGTCAACTATGTGATGATAACCATGCTGTGCACTTTACCCAAAATAAATGCTTAGTCATTAATGGTAAAGGTAAGTGTGTTCTAGAAGAGTTGAGAACCACTGACAATTGCTACGGCTTAATTCCCAGACCTAATCCCTCAAATGTCTGTTATAAGACTAAAATTGAGGAGGTTGATTTGTGGCACCGAAGACTAGGTCACATGAACTTCAAAGACCTATGTAAAATCTCTAAGCAAGAGATTGTAAGAGGTGTTCCCAAACTAGGAAAGCCTTCTACTGCTGTATGTGGGCCATGCCAAATTGGTAAACAAATTAGAACCCCACATAAGAAGACTTCAAGTATTGCTACTTCATATCCACTGGAATTAATTCATATGGATCTAATGGGTCCTACAAGAACTGAAAGTCTAGGTGGAAAGCGATACATCCTAGTCATGGTTGATGATTTCTCAAGAATGTCATGGGTGGCATTTATAAGAGAGAAATCCGATGCTTTTGACAATTTCAAAAGTATTTGCTTGAAAATTCAAAAGATGCCCAATCACTCGAATTCGAAGTGATCATGGAAAGGAGTTTGAAAACTCTAAGTACAACGACTTTTGTGATGAGTCGGGTATCAAACATGAATTTTCTGCACCTATTACACCTCAGCAGAATGGTGTAGTAAAGAGGAAGAACAGGGTTCTCCAAGAGATGGCTAGAGTTATGCTTCATAGCAACAATCTAGCTTCTCATTTCTGGGCTGAGGCAGTTAACACTGCTTGCTATATAGTTAATAGAGTTTTTGTAAGACCTGGAACAAGGAAAACCCCATATGAGTTGTGGAATAACAAAAAACACAGTGTCAAGTACTTTCGAGTATTCGGAAGTAAATGCTATATCCTTAAGGATAGAGAGCAACTGGGCAAATTTGAATCCCGGAGTGATGAAGGGATATTTCTTGGATATTCCACCAACAGTAGAGCTTATCGAGTGTATAACTTGAGAACCTCTACAATTATGGAGTCCATAAATGTAGTTGTGGATGACTCCGGTGTTGAAAATGTGCAACTTGAGGATGATGAAAGTGCTGAAAATGAAAATGTTGAAACTGTTTCAACTCCACCTATAAATAAGCAATCATCTCCATCAAAACCTACACATTCTAGGGTCATGAGTCCTCACACCCCCACTGACATTATTGGTGATCTTGAAAGTGGAGTGAGAATGAGGAAACAAATTGAAAATGAAGTTAGCTACATTTGCTATACTTCATCTTTTGAACCCAAGAATGTAGCTGAAGCGCTTGCAGATGATAATTGGATAAATGCAATGCAAGAAGAGTTACTTCAGTTTACTAGGAATGATGTTTGGTATTTAGTACCTAGGCCTAACAATACAAATGTGATAGGTACCAAATGGATTTTCAAGAACAAATCTGATGAAAAAGGTACTATCATAAGAAATAAGGCTAGGTTAGTTGCACAAGGATACACCCAAATTGAAGGTATTGACTTCGATGAAACCTTTGCTCCTGTAGCCAGGCTAGAATCAATAAGAATTCTTCTAGCTGTGGCTTGCCATATGAAATTCAAACTTTTTCAAATGGATGTTAAGAGTGCCTTTCTGAATGGCATTCTACAGGAGGAAGTCTATGTGGAACAACCAAAAGGGTTTGAAGATCCACATCACCTTGATCAAGCCTATCGGCTAAAAAGGGCCCTCTATGGTTTAAAGCAAGCTCCAAGAGCTTGGTATGAGAGGCTGACTACATATCTCTTGAAAAACGGATTTTTGAGAGGGGGAGTAGACAGAACCCGTTTTATAAAGAATGTGAAAGGTGATATTGTCATCGCCCAGATATATGTTGATGACATAGTGTTTGGTTCCATATTAGACTTACATGCTCTTTCATTTGCTGAACAAATGAAAAATGAACTTGAAATGAGCATGGTTGGTGAGCTAAGTTTCTTCCTTGGTCTTCAGATCAAGCAATTGGATTCTGGGATCTCAGTATCTCAAATCAAATATGCTAAAAATCTAGTGAAGAAATTTGGCATGAGCTCTGCTAAGCATGTAAGAACTCCTATGAGTTCTACTACAAAACTTAGTAAAGATGCTTCAGGCAAAGATGTTGATCAAACTTCTTATAGAAGCATGATTGGTAGTTTACTCTACCTAACTGCTACTAGACCTGACATAGCCTTTAGTGTTGGTGCATGTGCCCGCTATCAAGTGAGCCCAAAAGAGTCTCACTTGCTTGCAGTTAAGCTTATCATTCGATATGTGAGTGGAACTCTATCATTTGGCCTCTTGTATTCTTTTGATACAAATGCCACGATAGTTGGATATTCCGATGCCGATTGGGCCGAAAATGCTGATGATAGGAAGAGCACCTCTGGAGGATGTTTCTATATTGGAAACTGCTTGGTTGCTTGGCTTAGCAAAAAACAGAATTCAATTTAATTGTCCACTGCAGAAGCTAAGTACATAGCAGCTGGCAGTTGTTGCACTCAACTTCTGTGGATGAAGCAGATGTTGAATGATTACGGGATTGAACAAAGCACTATGACTGTGTATTGTGATAATTCAAGTGCTATCAATATTTCCAAAAATCCCGTTCAACATTCTCGCACAAAGCACATAGACATTAGACATCACTTCATCCGTGATCTTGTTGAGCAAAAGATTGTGTCTATAGAATATGTCCAAACAGAGAATCAATTTGCGGACATTCTTACAAAACCCTTAGATTCCCTTAGGTTTGAACTCCTTAGGAAATCCATAGGTTTGTGCGGAGTTGAATAAAGATCTACTTGTTTCATAGCCTATGTGTTCTTCATATTCTATTTATGTCATAGAGCTATTTTTTTGTTTCCTTTAATTAATAAAAATCCAAAAACATCCAAAAAATTGAAAAATATTGCAAAAAAAAAAAATAATGTGTTTGTATGACCTTCTTTCCAATCATTTTGCTTAAAGTTATTTCCTTGAAATCATATTTGAAAATATAATGCAAGGATAAATATTTCATAGGATTGGATAAATTAGGATAGGTCAACTGTTGGTTTGATCTTGTGATTGAATTTGGTCATGCTAACTAATCTCAGTAAGAGTTGAGTAAACAAAGATGTTATATGTTGCACATGCACTCTGACTGATTTTTTAGATGGTATTAGTTCCTATTTAAAGGTTCTGATATTATACCTCTATATGGTTCCCTAGATTAATCAAATCTAGTATAACCAATGTAATAAAAAATTCCATAAGGTGAGCCCCCTAGTTATAAAATTATTGACATGGAGAGGACTACCTGTGAGTTTGTGTGATAGCTACTAGTGAATGCAAACAGTGAGTAATGGCTACCTAGACAAACAGTAGGTATCTATATGGATTGCTAGTGTGAAAGCCCCCACTGTCATTAGAAAGAGCTACCTTCTCACTTGTGTGAAAATCACCAATGTGCTAAAAACTATATATGTGTACTCCAAAAAGAATTTTCACAATTAGTACAATTTGACTAAAAAAGAAACGAAATAAATTTGTTAGTCAAATTTGGGGTAAAAATTGCTCATCATATAAGTATGGATGTTTATTGGTTTTAAAATTAGTTTTTGAAAATTTTAGAGTCCCATTTGGGCTATAATGTCAAAATCTAGCTTAAGGAAGGAAACCAATTCAAAGAGTCAGGTAATGAATTTTGATTTCACACTAACATTACTTCTAATTGTTTCTTGACTCTGATTGTGAATTTGATGCAAATACCAAAATTAATCACCTTTGAAAATCAATTATTGTTTACATAATCCTTATTTATGACTATACTTGATATATAAATTCTTGGGTGATTATTCTTTATGATTTTAATGAAATCAATTATTGCAAATTTTTTGGTGAATTGGTTATTTTGAGGTGAAAATGAGTTTTTAATGTTCCATTGGTTGAGGGGGAGAACAGGTTTTAAAAGTAAAATTTTTGAAAATTTTTCAGACCACCGATCGCTCGGTGTTAAAGACCGATCGATCGGTCTTTCGTGAACAGAGTTATAAAACCCTCATTTCTATCTTTTCTGTTCACTTCTTCTCCGAACTCCAGAGCGATCTCTCGGTTATCTCTCCTCCAAATCCTTCCTACGGTCATTCCATTCATCTCTAAGGGTTTCCTAAGCATCAAAAAGGTAAGCCTTGTACGTTTTCTTGCGTATAGGTTGAATTTCTCATCTAGGGCATCATTGTTCATCCATGGCTTTCATTTTGTCCTTAATCCTCTTAGCCTATCTCATGTCTGGTGTTCCCAAACGCCGAAAGTTGGTCCTCAACAACCAAGAGGACCCTCCTGAAGATGAACAAATCCAAGAGCCCTTTTCCTTCACTCCTATAGGTCATGGGATTTCAATAGGGGATCGACCAATTCGTAGAATGGTGGATTCTACTACTGAAAATCGCCAAAAGGCTTTGGCAGATAAAAACCGGAAAAAAAAAGGGTAAAGCCAGTTCATCTTCCACTGTTCTCTTGGGTCCTTTCATTAGCCCTAATGGTTGAAAGGAGCATTAGAATTTCAGATTTTGGTGATTACTACCTTTCTAAAATCATTACTGATCGTCACTGGGAAGGTCTTCTCAATTTATCCGGTCCTGCTCCTATTCAGTTAGTCCAGGAATTTTACTCAAATTTCTCTGAAATAAATTTCAAAACCTGGTCTTTTAAATCTCGATCTTTAGAACAATCAGTTTTGATAAATCCAAATGTCATTGCAAAATTTCTTGGTTATCCTCGAGTTCCAAATGCCTATTATCCTTATAAATACAAGAAAGATGAGGATAAAGAATCTATGAACAATGTAGTCACATTTCTTTGTGGTGCTCCTACATTTTGGGTTGGTTCCTTAATCGAAGTCACAAAACTCACTAGGGATGCCAGACTTGTAAACCTAGTAATGAGTGCAAATATCCACCCAAAGGTTCATACTGCAGACCTTAGGGAAGATAGAGCTCGATTTTTATTCAGTCTCCTTCGTGGACATGATATTGACCTTGCAGCCCACATAATTGATTTGATGATTCAAGCCCATCAAACTCAAACTGTGGTTGGAGCTCTTCCCTTTGGATCCCTGATTACTAAACTCCTTGGTTCTCAAGGAATCATTGCTCCTCCTGGAGTTCCTACCCGTACTCCGAAAGGTCCAATCAACAAAAAGACCATCGCTCAAAGTTTCTCTCATGCTTCAGTTCGAGATGTTGAGGAAGAAGCTGAGTTTGGTACAGGATCCTCTTATGCACCTCTGGCCACGATTGATGATCTAGCCAGAATGATGAGAGAGATGCAGACGGATCTCTCAACACATATTTCATCTCACCAGGAGTTCACCACAGAGATCCGTGGCAGACTTGGATCACTGGATGCAGCAGTGCTGGGCATAGAGAGAGATGTTCGTGACTTTCGAACTTATTATGAGTCCCAGCTCACTTCTGATGATGAGCAGGAGTGATAGTTAGATTGATGTATTAGGATAGAAACTCCTTCTGATTCATGTGTATATTTTGGAGTTTATCTTAGTCCTAGTATTAGTTTGACATTTAGATATATTTTGTCTTGGTTGTACTTAGTACAAACCTTTTGGATGTTATTGACTTGGTCATATATTTATGCATTTGGATGGTTTCTTATATCTCATCTCATTTGTGTTTATGCGTTAATTTTATTGTTAATAGTCCGCCTTTGGCATTTCGAGCCAAAAAGGGGGAGAGTGCAGCATGATATCACATGGATGATGATTTTGTGGATGATGTTATGGAAACATGATTAACCTGCTATGGATATAGTATTGTGGAATTGTGGATGTTATACATGTTTTATTTCTTTCCATATTTTATTTCCCATGCTTCACAGGTTTTTGATTTAGCATGTGCAGGCGAACAGGTTCTAAGTTTGGTGAATCATGACAAGTTAAAATGTCAAATGTGCTTCACAGGTTTTTGATTTAGCATGTGCAAGCGAACAGGTTCTAAGTTTGGTGAATCATGACAAGTTAAAATGTCAAATGTCATGTAATTATTTTTGAGTCATGTAAAGGTCAATTTTCCATTTTTGAATCATTTGGGAAAATTTAAACCTAGTATATGAGTTAGTCTTGTTTTGTCCCGGAATTGCCAAAGGGGGAGATTGTAAATCCCTAAGTAGGTGTTGGCAAATTCCGTGATCGTTAGATAGGTCATGTGAGTTGAGTCGGGTTTAACTTGTCAGAAGAGAAGAGCTAAAGCATAAAGAAGATTGAAGAAAGTGAAGAAAAAGCTCCTACTCTGGATCTAGAAAGGTAATGGACTTAGAGACCCCTACCTAGGTTGGATTTGACTTAGATAACTCTAAACATACCTAGGAAGATAGTTTTAAACCTAATAAAGTTGTTTGATCTTAGTTGAATCAAATAAACATGAAATGAATCATGGTTTGAAAAAATTTTGTCCCAACCGATCGCTCGGTATTGAGACCGATCGATCGGTGGGATCGGTGGCTATCGACTGGACAAATAATTTGTATGGGGTATTTTTCCAGAGAGATGATTTTCAACCGCTCGATCGGTTAGAGCACCGATCGATCCGTTTTGGACCGAGCAATCGGTAATGTGCACCGATCGATCGGTCCCCGTAAAAAGAATTTTTATTTTTCTGGAATCTTTTTTAAACCCTGTATAAACAACTTTTTGGAGACCTAATTCGTATCTTTGTTTATTTTTGAAAGAGTAGAGGTCTGAGAAACTCTTCTAGGGTTTTTCCTATTGTTCTTATTAGATCTTTGTTGATCCCTCCTCTTTCTTTGATCCTAGAGAATGCAAGTATAGATCTAAACCTTTGATCTTGCATTGTGTGATCTCAGATCTATATGAGATCCCTCTAGGGTTTGAAACTTCCAAAATTGATTCACAACCCTACACCTTGTGTGTGTGTCCGGTGTTTGATCCGGAGCCTTCGTGGAAGGAGATCGATCGTGTGTGATTGTGGTTTTGAAGTAGCTTGAGAAGATTTGGTCAGTGTGGAACCGAAGCTGCTACGGCAGAGATCGAACTTGCTGGTTCGTGGAAATCAAGAGTAAGAGTCTATTCCTAGGAACGTAGTTTCTGTTTTGGTAAGGTCTTGTCTTGTACTTGATATCTTTTCATAGTGAAGTTTATTGCTGGACGAGGTCCCATGGTTTTTTCCCGTTAGGGTTTTCCACGTAAAAATCTTCTGTGTTTGATTTGTGTGGATTGTCTGAGTGAATTGTTCATTGATTTCTAAACATATTAATTGAAAAATTAAAATTGGTTAGAAATAATTAGATAGACCTATTCACCCCCCCTCTAGGTCTTAGAGATCATTGATCTGGATAAATTTCAATTAAAAATGACCAAAGGGTTAAGAACCCATGATGTGGCGTGTTGGGGTGGGACCCACCTAGAGTGGGACGCCCACTCCATAAGGGATAATGATTATTGTCATTATTAATTAATTTCTAATTAATTAAAAATCCTTAGTAGATAAGGTTTGTTAGTTAGTTAATTAGTTACTAATTAAAGATTCCCTATTTGTTAGAGATTCTTTTAGTTTCTTGCTAATCAAGGAATCCTAATTGGATTAGGATAAGATAAGCTTAGTTGGACACTAATGGATAAGATTAGTTTCTATTTTGATTAATCTTAATTAAGTAAAGGAGAAACCAATTGAGGACTTCTAATTGGATTAGAAAGAGGATTCTTGGGTTGCAAGCAACCCAAGCCTAGCCTATTTAAAGGCTTGGACGTCCAAGCATTGGAGACAATTAATAATTTCCAGAATTTCAGATTTGGAAAGATCTCCTCTCTCCTCAATCTCACGCCCCTCTCTCCCTTTGTGGTGTACGGTCATCTCTCCCCTTCCCCTTTTAATTTTGTTCTCTTGTGTTCTAGTTTGAATATCAAGAAGAGATCAAGATCCCATCTTGAAGAATAAAGATTGGATCTTTTATTCAAGATTTATAGAGCTGGATATTTGGAAAGGCCATTGGCTTCCATTAGAGAAAGCTTTAAAGAAAAAGAAGGTTCGTGTGGATTGCGAAGGAGACTTGGGACTTGTGAAGTTTTGCCGGCATCGCTATTATCGTGGATTTGACTTAACAATTTCAAAGTCGCAAAGGTATTGTGATTTTTACTCTCATTGAATAAAATCAATTAGAATCTTAGTCAGATCTTGGGATTCGATGTATGCCCCCCAAGAACTGTTTTTCTAAAATTAAAAGGAGGCATACTTTCAGTATATTAATCATAAGGCCCCTAAGTGTACAAAACCACACTTAGGCACTATTCACACACTATTCACCAATACGTGAAATGAAATTTCAGGCCTCTACATCCCTTCCCCTCTTACAAGAATTTCGTCCTCGAAATTAGAACGACACCCAAAACATACAAGAACAAAATACATACAAAACCAACAAGAAACTCATTCAAACAAGTGAGGGTACTTTTCTTTCACCTCGGCTTCTTGTTCCCATGTAGCTTCTTCCTTGGAATGATGTTGCCACTTCACAAGGACTAAAGGGATAGTCTTATTGCACAAGACTTGATCGCGATGATCCAAAATCTAAACTGGTTGCTCAACCAACGTGAGATCCTCTCTAATCTCCACAGGATCAAGAGCAATGACGTGAGATGGATCCGAAATGTATTTCCTAAGCATAGAGATGTGAAATACATTATGGATTGCTGCTATGTGAGGCGGTAGTACTACCCTATAAGCAACCTCACCAACCCTCGTGATGATCTCAAATGGTCCTATGTACCTAGGACTGAGCTTTCCCTTCTTTCCAAATCTCATGATTCCCCGACTCGGTGAAATCTTCAAAAAGACCCGATCTCCAACTCGGAACTCCAAATCTCGGCGGCGAGTATCCGCATAGCTCTTCTGCCTATCCTGAGCAGTTTTCAATCGCTACCTTGACCCTTTCTGCAGTCTGCTCAATCAACTCAGGACCAAGAACTTTCCTCTCACCAACTTCATCCCATAATAACGGAGATCTGCAACTGCGACCATACAGAGCTTCGAAAGGTGCCATCTGGATGCTCGCCCAGTAACTATTGTTGTAGGCAAACTCAACCAATGGTAATTGTTTCTCCCAACTACCCTGAAAGTCTAGCATACAAGCTTACAGCATATCTTCCCCAACCTAATTTACCCGTTCAGTCAGCCCATCAGTTTGAGGATGAAAGGCGGTGCTGAATTCCAAACGAGAACCCATAGCGACCTGAAAAGTTTTCCAGAACCTGGAAGTAAACCTAGGATCTCGATCAGATACAATAGAAACTGGCACACTGTGCAGACGAACCACCTCCTTGACATACAAGGCTACTAACTGATTCGCATTGAAAGTAGTCTGATAAGGAACAAAGTGTGCAGACTTAGTCAATCTGTCTACAATCACCCAAATAGCATCGGAGCCCTTCGTTGTTCGCAGCAAACCCATAATGAAATCCATCGACATATTCTCCCATTTTCATTTCGGAATAGGGAGGGACTGTAAAAGACCTGTCGGCCTCTAATGCTCGGCTTTCACCTACTGGCACACCAAACATCTAGCAACATACTCGACGACTTCCCTCTTCATGTTTCGCCACCAGTAGTGCTTCTTCAGATTCTGATACATCTTGGTATCTCCCGGATGTACCGTATACTTGGATCAGTGAGCCTCGTCCAAAATCTCACCCCTCAACACCGTGTCGGCTGGAACGCACAACCTGCCTTTGAACATGATAGCACCATCACCATTCAAAGTGAACTCCTGACTGTCATTACTAACCGACTTGTCTCGGTAAGCAAGCAATTCGACATCCGAATCTTGCAACTCCTTGATCCGGTTCAAGATATGTGGCCTAACCACGATATTGGACATCACCGGCCCGTAGGTGACATGCCTGAGAATAGTGTCTAAGTTACACATATCATTCAACAACTTCCACTATTGCACTCTCAAGTTAGCCATAACCCCATAAGGTTTCCTACTAAGAGCATCGGCTACCATGTTAGCCTTACCCGGATGGTACTGAATGGAACAATCATAATCCTTCATGAACTTCATCCATCGTCGCTACCTCATATTCAACTCCTTCTGGACGAAGAGATACTTCAAACTCTTGTGGTCCGTGAACACCACGAACTTTTCCGCATAGAGGTAGTGACGCCAAATTTTCAGTGCAAACACGACGGCTGCAAGCTCTAAGTCATAAGTAGGGTAGTTTTGCTCATGCTCCTTTAAGTGACGGGAAGCATAGGCGACCACTTGTTTATGCTGCATCAAAACACATCCAAGTCCAACTAGTGAAGCATCACTATAGACCTCGAAACCACCACTTCCAGATGGAACCGTGAGAACAGGGGTTGTGGTAAGCCTCTTCTTCAACTCTTGGAAACTCACCTCGCACTTGTCACTCCAAGTGAACTTAGTGTTCTTCTGCGTGAGATAGGTAAGCGGAGCGGCTAAGCTTGAAAATCCCTCCACGAACCTCCTATAGTATCCTACCAAGCCTAGAAAACTACGAATCTCGGTAACACTCTTCGGCCTTTCCCAATTCATCACTGCCTCAATCTTTGCAGGATCGACTGAGATACCTTCAGCAGACACTACATGTCCAAGAAAGGACACCTTGTTCAGTCAAAACTCGCATTTGCTCAACTTAGCATACAAGTGATGCTCTCGAAGTGTCTACTATACAAGGCGGAGATCTCTCGTGTGATCATCCTGTGACTATGAGTACACAAGGATATCATCTACGAACATAATCACACACTGCTCGAGAGATGATCTGAACACTTGGTTCATCAGATCCATGAATGCTGCCGGCACGTTAGTCAGCCCAAAAGACATGACTAAAAACTCGTAATGACCGTATCGAGTCCTAAATGCTGTCTTCGGAATGTCTTCCTTTTTGATCTTTAACTGATGATAACCAGATCGAAGGTCAATGCCTAGTACTACGCGACCCTAGGGCTCTAATGCCTAGAGCTCTGATACCACTCTGTAACGCCCCGAAATACCCCCTAGGAGTTTAGGGATATTTTAGGTGTCACAAGACGTACCTATCAAACCATCCTGTAATACACAAGATAAAATACAGTACTAACAACGATAATCAGAGCGCGGAAGCTAACATATATGCGGAAGCTTAAACAAATTTTCATTTCTTCTGATGATCCAAAATAGTATTCCAAGTTAACATAAATACAAGACATGTCTAAGTCTAAGGTGGACAGGCCCACCTATCAAAATATCAAAATACACAAGACCCTCTCATACTCTCCCCTCAACAGTAGTCGAGGTATGGCCACACATCGAGGTCTCGGTCCGCCTGAGACTGTAATGTAATAGCCAGCTCTCTCTCCTCTATATACTCTTCCTCGACCCAAGGCTCTGGGTCGAGGGCTCCCTCAGTACCTGCCGACATGAAAGTACGGCTGAGCATGGAATACTCAGCGAGTACAAGCTACTAGCAGACCATAACAATAATAAAAACACACAACAGTAATACCATACAAGCAGTAATAGAAACATCAGAAAAGAAACAGTATAAGGCATGATACAATACAAGCATCCTGACGTGCGTACATGAATGCGAAAACGCCGATAAAACTCATGCTTGAAAACCCATGTCATGTCTCAGTATGCCTCGTAGAAATCATGTATGCGTGCATGCATGAATTCATGATCATCATCTTGTAAACCTCCATCTCCTAACTTGTGAGCCAGAGGCTAACACCCGAATCTCCCTGGGCTGCCAACCTCCTTGATATGCAATGCACTTGTGACCCAGACGCTAGTACCCGGATGTCCCTGGGCTACCAACCTCCTTGATATGCAATGTTTGGTTTTCTTGTGAGCCAGAGGCTAGTACCCGAATGTCCCTGGGCTACCAACCTCCTTGACAATAGGTGATTTTTATTACTTGTTTAGTTTTCTTGTGAGCCAGAGGTTAGCACCCGAATGTCCCTGGGCTACCAACCTCCTTGACAATAGGTGTTTTAGGGGTTATCTTGTGAGCCAGAGGTTAGTACCCGAATCCTCCCTGGGCTACCAACCTCCTTGACATGCAATATTTTCTTGTTGTTTATTATATGTACATGCTCTTGAAATCTCGGTTCATGCTATCATGCGTGCTCGTGTACGTGTGCCTAGTGACAATCATGATAATGGGAATAACCAAGATATGACATTACAATTCAATTCATGATATGAACATAGGTAACATAAGTAGTTTGCATAACAATTGATCAATTTATCGTTTATAAGAACGCATGCATAAAACCTATTTCCATATTCTTCCTTTAGATCATTTATTCATATTTTAGGCATTTTGTCAAACACAGCACATGCAATGTTTCTTAATGATTCATCGTGTTCTTTTTAGCGCATATCTTCCATCCAACATCAAGGTAAGTTCATTATTGGTAAAGTGCCCATCCACCATTTCCATCACACACATCACACAACATACATCTCGGCATCCAATCACCACATCAACACCCACACACATCCATACCCTTTTCTTATCTTATTTAGGTTCATTGGAGATGATACATGTCATATGGGAGGTAAACATAATAGCATAAATCACATTTCGTAAGGAAAACCTAGATTTATTGCTAGGGTAAGTTAGTAGGGTGTACTAACCTTAGATCAAGGCTTGATCTTGAAGAAACCTTGAAATAGAAGCTCTATTTGGAAGGAGGAAACCTTTGCTTGAAGGGGACTTGAGTTGGGGAAGAAACCCCTTTCAAAAACGTGAGTGAGTACTACCCTAACTTGGAGAATGCACCCCACACGAGCTTGAGCCTTGAGCTTGAAGCAATCCAAGCTTGAGGACGACCTAGGATGGTCCACCCCTTTGATTCCTTCCTCAATGGAAATCCTAGGTTAGAAACCCCCTTCTTCTCACTCTCTATCTCTCAATTTCTCTTAAGTGATGAGAATGAGGCCCTAAGGCTCGGGCAAAGCCTTATAGGAAAGGGTTTAACCCCCAAAAGATGAAAACGCCCTTAATGAAATTTCTGCAAAAACGCGAAGACCGAGCGATCGGTGGTTATGACCGATCGACCGGTCAAAAACTCACTCTCTGGAAAATTTCCCCATACAAAAGTTTTGACCGTGCGATAGCTACCGATCGATCGGTTTTGGACCGATCGATCGCTGACTGGACCGAGCGATCGGTGCTCTGTAGGTCCCAACTGTTTTGGCCATATCTTTTGACTCGTTCGTCCGATTTCGAGGATTCAACTTGCGTTGGATTCGTCTCTCGAAAACTCACATTTCTAATGTTTCACAATTCCCAATTTCTCCCCTATTTATTAATTAGACTACGCGGAAGGCCATTCAACTACGAAATACTTATTCATTTAAAGATGGAAAAGTCTGGGGTGCTACATTCTCCCCCCTTACAAAAATTTTGTCCCCGAAATTTGGACGATACATACATGCACAAAATCAAAAAAAAATTACAAGCCATATGCACAAGTCTATTCAAACAACTCGGGATACTTTGCTTTGACTTCGGCTTCACGCTCCCACGTGGCTTCTTCTCGTGCATGATGTTGCCATTGCACGAGGACTAGCGGAATAGTCTTGTTGTGAAGTACTTGGTCTCTTCGATCCAAAATATGAACCGGCTTCTCAACCAAAGTGAGGTCCTCTCGGATCTCTATCGGATCAAGCTCGATGACATGAGAAGGATCCGTGATGTACTTCCGGAGCATAGAGACATGGAATACATTATGGACCGCCGCCATGTGAGCGGGCAAAGCAACACGGTAAGCCACCTCACCAACTCAAGTAATGATCTCGAACGGACCCACATATCTCGGGCTAAGCTTGCCTCTCTTCCCGAATAGCATAACACCCTTGGTCGGTGAAATCTTGACAAAAACAAAGTCACCGACTCGGAATTCAAGATCCCTCCTTCGGTTGTCGGCATAGCTTTTCTGTCTGTCCTGTGCGGTCTTTAACCTCTCCCGGATAAGCTTGACCCTATCCGCGGTTTGTTCAATTAACTCGGGGCCCAAAATCTTTCTTTCTCCCACTTCATCCCAATACAACGGGGATCTACAACTCCTTTCGTACAAAGCCTCGAAAGGCGCCATTTGTATGCTTTCTTGATAACTATTGTTGTAAGCGAATTCCACCAAAGGTAGGTGATCTTCCCAACTTCCCTTGAAGTCTAGCATACATGCTCGGAGCATATCTTCAATAACCTGATTCACCCTCTCGGTTTGCCCGTCGGTCTGTGGGTGGAAAGCTGTGCTAAAGTCTAACCGAGAGCCCATTGCACCTTGAAAACTTTTCCAAAACTTGGATGTGAATCTTGGGTCTCTATCCGACACAATACTTACTGGCACCTCGTGTAATCGGACTATTTCCTTGATGTATAGCTCCGCTAACTGATTGGAGTTGAATGTAGTCCGGTACGGTAAGAAATGAACGGACTTCGTGAGTCTATCAACAACTACCCATATAGCATCGGTCTTCCTAACCGTCTTCGGCAACCCCACGATGAAGTCCATAGAGATATGTTCCCATTTCCACTCGGGAATAGGGAGAGACTGCAAAAGACCCGCCGGTCTCAAATGCTCTGCTTTCACCTGTTGGCACACCAAACACCGTGCCACATACTCCGCAACTTCTCTCTTCATGTTTCGCCACCAAAAGTGACTCTTGAGGTTCCGATACATCTTTGTCCCCCCGGGATGCACTACATACTTAGACCGGTGAGCTTCGTCCATAATCTCTCTCCGAAGGTCTGCATTGGCTGGGACACAAAGCCTTCCCTTGAATGTAATAGCACCTCGGCTAGTGAGAGAGAATTCCGTACTACCCTTGGCCACTTCCTTATCCCGGAAAGCCAACAAGTCAATGTCTGTGGCTTGATACTCCTGGATCAAGTCTATAAGGTACGGCCGAACTGTAACATTTTCCAAAACCGGACTGCGGACAGAATCATTCACACTGATGTCTAGATTTGCCAAATCGTCTAACAGTCTCCATTCCCGCACCAACATGTGAGCCAACAACCCCGATGGTTTCCTACTCAGAGCGTCTGCCACCACATTTGCTTTTCCCGGGTGATATTGGATAGTGCACTCATAGTCCTTTAAGAACTCAATCCAACGCCGTTGTCGTAAGTTTAGCTCTTTTTGGGAAAAGAGATACTTGAGGCTCTTGTGGTCCGTGTACACATAGAACTCCACCCCGTACAGATAATGTCGCCAAATTTTAAGTGCAAACACGACCACCGCAAGCTCCAAGTCGTGAGTGGGGTAGTTCTTTTCATGCTCTTTCAACTGCCTTGACACATAGGCAATGACCTTCTTGTGTTGCATTAGGACACACCCGAGTCCAACATGCGAGGCATCACTATACACCTCATACCCAAAAGGTCCAGATGGCACAGTAAGGACAAGGGCTGTGGTGAGGCGTTTCTTCAACTCTTGGAAACTTACTTCACATCGGTCACTGCAACTGAACTTTGCATTTTTCCTTGTCAAGTAGGTGAGAGGTGTAGCCAAACTGGAGAATCCCTCCACAAATCTCCGGTAGTAGCCTGCCAATCCGAGGAAACTACGTATCTCCATGACGCTCTTGGGCCTCTCCCAACTCATGACTACCTCAACCTTGGCTGGATCTACAGAAATGCCCTCGGCCGACACCACGTGTCCAAGAAATGCGACCTTCTCTAACCAGAACTCGCACTTACTCAATTTGGCATATAGCTTATGCTCTCTCAACATCTCCAGGGCAAGGCGGAGGTCTCGTGCGTGATCTTCCCGTGTCTGGGAATACACCAAAATGTCATCAATGAATACAATCACGCATCGATCCAAGTAAGATCGGAACACCCGGTTCATCAAATCCATGAATGCCGCCGGTGCATTCATCAGCCCAAAAGGCATGACAAGGAACTCGTAATGCCCATACCGAATTCTGAAAGCCGTCTTCGGAACATCTTCCGCCTTGATCCTTAATTGATGATACCCCGATCTAAGATCAATTTTGGAGAAGAATCTCGCTCCCTTCAGTTGGTCGAACAAGTCGTCAATCCTTGGCAAGGGATAACGATTCTTGATAGTTACCTTGTTCAACTGACGGTAGTCTATACACATTCTCATTGACCCGTCTTTCTTCTTTACAAAAAGGACCGGAGCTCCCCACGGCGAGACACTTGGTTGGATGAAACCAAGTTGTTGTAACTCCTCAATCTGTTTCTTCAATTCTTCCAGCTCTATAGGGGCCATTCTATACGGTGCCCTTAAAATCGGAGCGGTGCCCGGAGTAAGCTCTATAGCGAACTCAATCTCCCGATTCGGAGGTAACCCGAGAAGTTCCTCCGGAAACACATCTAAGAACTCACTCACAACTGGAATAGTCGAGGAGTTTTGTACTTCGGGGTTCGCTAAGCTCAAAGCTGCAAGGCGAGCAATATCCCCTTCTCTCAATCCTCGGAAATGAAAAGGCTTAACTCCTTCCGGCTTGAAATTCACCATCTTTTCAAAACACGCAACATTCCCGTGATGGTTTGACAACCAATCCATCCCTAAGATGACATCAAAATCCAAGTCTTGAAAAGCTAGGACGATGAGATCGGCTATCAGTTCATTCTCCCCCACTTGAACCACACTATCCCTGAATATCTTGTCCGTATCAACTGACTTGCCGAGTGGAGTTGCAATGGTTAACTCCCGCTCTAACGAAGTAGACTCAGTCAAAAATCCCTTTGCGAAACTAGGTGACACAAAGGAGTGAGTGGATCCTGTGTCGATCAACACACGGGCGAGACACTCGTTCACTAACAAAGCGCCTGTGCGATTAAGTGACTACTATTAGTAGATTTCAAATAATAACAAGCATCATACATAGGTAACCCTTAGTATAATTAACCACATAACAAACCATAGAAATTTTACACAACTTAGACTCTAGAATTTTTGCGTACCTTGCACGACATCGTCGGATGCACGTGCGTCTCTCTCGGATAAGGCAAAGACTCGGCCCTGTGTGGCTGGGCGAGGAGGCCGGGTAGACTGTAAGGCCCTCGAAGCCTGAGAAGAGCTAGGCTGAGATGTTTGCCTAATCGGGGGCCTGCCCCCGAAGACTGAGCTGGCAATTGACGTCGGGGACAATCTCTAACCATGTGACCATGGTCACCACAATAGAAGCAACTTCCTGAAACCCTCCGGCATTCTCCTGCTGGATGCCTCCTTCCACAAAGAGTGCAGACATCATGCAAATAGGAGGAAGGAGCATATCCAGTAGCTTGAGTAACTGTGGGGCGAGGAGCATATGAGGTAGCCGGGCGAAAGGTCGATGGAGCAAAAGAGCGAGGAGCTTGTGGTGCCGAATACATCCTCTGTGACTGAGCCGGTCCTGCGGACTGATACAAGCTAGTCCTTTCTCTCTTCTCCCCTGAACTACTCGACTGTCCTTTCTCTATTTCTCTTCTTTTGAAAAACTCCACGGAGTTTGACTCGGCCAAAAGTGCCTTATCAACAACTTCGGAATATGTCTCATGTCTAAACATCAAGACTCGGTCCTTGAGGTAAGCCTTCAATCCTCTCTCAAATTTCTGGGCTTTCATAGCCTTGGTCGCTATCATGTGTAGAGCAAATCGAGATAGCTCCGAAAATTTGGCTTCATAAGCCGCTACTAACATATTACCTTGCTCTAAAGTAATGAATTCGACTTCCATCTTTTCTTTCATTCCGACCGGAAAGTACTTCTTGTTGAAAACCTCCAAGAATTCTTCCCAAGTCCAGTATTGACCTCCTCGGGTTAACTCTCGGGTCCGAAGTGCAGACTTCCACCAATGGTCGGCCTCGCCTTCAAGCATAAAGGCGGCCCAAGTGACCCTTTCCACTTCCGTAGGTGCCAATACCGAGAATATCTTCTCGAGTTGCCGAATCCAACCCTCGGCGACAAGTGGATCAATGTTTCCACAAAAAGTTGGAGGCCTCATCCTCCGAAAAGCTTCTATCCCGGCTTGGGCTCGATTAGGAGGAGCCGGTATAAGTGCCGCATTAGGCGGAGTGGCCGGTTGCCTTGCCGCCAACATAGCCAAAGTCTCGGCTATGGATGCGAATGCTTGGGCAAAGTCGGGTTGATCATCACCCGATGGAGTATCACCTCTATTACCCCTCGTGTTGTACCCATGACCCCGGGTATTGCGTCTCATGATTTCTCCTGAGAACGACAATACAACATGAGTCTAACTTGGATACGCATTTAGTACAAATTTCGCAATTCGCTCAATACATATTCATCAAGCATATTTAATAAGCATAACGCAATTAATGCACACATGGTATACAACACAACATCATCCATACAATCCGTGTTCCTAGCATAGGACTCTAAGTTTGGATGAGATTCAACCTATTTTGACTAGGACTAACTTGTTAGTCCATACTTGGAATACAACTAATGCCTTGTTCAATCATGGTCTCTAGTACTACGCGACCCTAGGGACTCTAATGCCTAGAGCTCTGATACCACTCTGTAACGCCCCGAAATACCCCCTAGGAGTTTAGGGATATTTTAGGTGTCACACGACGTACCGATCAAACCATCCTGTAATGCACAAGATAAAATACAGTACTAACAACGATAATCAGAGCGCGGAAGCTAACATATATGCGGAAGCTTAAACAAATTTTCATTTCTTCTGATGATCCAAAATAGTATTCCAAGTTAACATAAATACAAGACATGTCTAAGTCTAAGGTGGACAGGCCCACCTATCAAAATATCAAAATACACAAGACCCTCTCATACTCTCCCCTCAACAGTAGTCGAGGTATGGCCACACATCGAGGTCTCGGTCCGCCTGAGACTGTAATGGAATAGCCGGCTCTCTCTCCTCTATATTCTCTTCCTCGACCCAAGGCTCCGGGTCGAGGGCTCCCTCAGTACCTGCCGACATGAAAGTACGGTTGAGCATGGAATACTCAGCGAGTACAAGCTACTAGCAGACCATAATAATAATAAAAACACACAATAGTAATACCATACAAGCAGTAATAGAAACATCACAAAAGAAACAGTATAAGGCATGATATAATACAAGCATCCTGACGTGCGTACATGAATGCGAAAATGCCGATAAAACTCATGCTTAAAAACCCATGTCATGTCCCGGTATGCCTCATAGAAATCATGTATGCGTGGATGCATGAATGCATGATCATCATCATATAAACCTCCATCTCTTAACTTGTGAGCCAGAGGCTAGCACCCGAATCTCCCTGGGCTGCCAACCTCCTTGATATGCAATGCACTTGTGAGCCAGAGGCTAGTACCCGAATGTCCCTGGGCTACCAACCTTCTTGATATGCAATGTTTGGTTTTCTTGTGAGCCAGAGGCTAGCACCCGAATGTCCCTGGGCTACCAACCTCCTTGACAATAGGTGATTTTTATTACTTGTTTAGTTTTCTTGTAAGCCAGAGGTTAGCACCCGAATGTCCCTGGGCTACCAACCTCCTTGACAATAGGTGTTTTAGGGGTTATCTTGTGAGCCAGAGGTTAGTACCCGAATCCTCCCTAGGCTACCAACCTCCTTGACATGCAATATTTTCTTGTTGTTTATTATATGTACATGCTCTTGAAATCTCGGTTCATGCTATCATGCGTGCTCGTGTACGTGTCCCTAGTGACAATCATGATAATGGGAATAACCAAGATATGACATTACAATTCAATTCATGATATGAACATAAGTAACATAAGTAGTTTGCATAACATTTGATCAATTTATCGTTTATAAGAACGCATGCATAAAACCTATTTCCATATTCTTCCTTTAGATCATTTATTCATATTTTAGGCATTTTGTCAAACACAGCACATGCAATGTTTCTTAATGATTCATCGTGTTCTTTTTAGCGCATATCTTCCATCCAACATCAAGGTAAGTTGATTATTGGTAAAGTGCCCATCCACCATTTCCATCACACACATCACACAACATACATCTCGGCATCCAATCGCCACATCAACACCCACACACATCCATACCCTTTTCTTATCTTATTTAGGTTCATTGGAGATGATACATTTCATATGGGAGGTAAACATAATAGCATAAATCACATTTCGTAAGGAAAACCTAGATTTATTGCTAGGGTAAGTTAGTAGGGTGTACTAACCTTAGATCAAGGCTTGATCTTGAAGAAACCTTGAAATAGAAGCTCTATTTGGAAGGAGGAAACCTTTGCTTGAAGGGGACTTGAGTTGGGGAAGAAACCCCTTTCAAAAACGTGAGTGAGTGCTGCCCTAGCTTGGAGAATGCACCCCACACGAGCTTGAGCCTTGAGCTTGAAGCAATCCAAGCTTGAGGACGACCTAGGATGGTCCACCCCTTTGATTCCTTCCTCAATGGAAATCCTAGGTTAGAAACCCCCTTCTTCTCACTCTCTATCTCTTAATTTCTCTTAAGTGATGAGAATGAGGCCCTAAGGCTCGGGCAAAGCCTAATAGGAAAGGGTTTAACCCCCAAAAGACAAAAACGCCCTTAATAAAATTTCTGCAAAAACGCGAAGACCGAGCGATCGGTGGTTATGACCGATCGACCGGTCAAAAACTCACTCTCTGGAAAATTTCCCCATACAAAAGTTTTGACCGTGTGATAGCTACCGATCGATCGGTTTTGGACCGATCGATCGCTGACTGGACCGAGCGATCGGTGCTCTGTAGGTCCCGACTGTTTTGGCCATATCTTTTGACTCGTTCGTCCGATTTCGACGATTCAACTTGCGTTGGATTCGTCTCTCAAAAACGCACATTTCTGATGTTTCGGAATTTCCAATTTCTCCCCTATTTATTAATTAGACTACGCGGAAGGCCATTCAACTACGAAATACTTATTCATTTAAAGATGGAAAAGTCTGGGGTGCTACAATGTCTCTCCAAGACTCCACCTGGAGAATGGACACTCGATCTCGAATAAAGGCCTTGAAGCCCATTTCAAACTTCCTGACTCATAGGTCTTCAGTAGCAACCAAGTGCGGAGCAAACCTCGACAATTCGGTGAACTTAGCCTCATACTCGGCTACGCTCATCGACTCTTGCTCCAAAAGCATAAACTCTCTTGCTTTTTGTTCCCGAATAAACCCAGAAAAGTACTGCTCCTTGAAAGTCTCTAAGAACTCTGCCCAAGTCCAGGGCACTCCTGCCTTTTCAACATCCCTCTGCCTTTGGGCAGCTCGCCACCAATGTTCAGCTTCACCTTCCATCACGAAGGAAGCCCATTCAACCCTTTGCTCTTCAGTACATCGGAGAGCCCGGAAGGTCTTCTCCAATTGAATATTCCAAGACTCCGCCACCATTGGATCCAGAGTACCGTAAAATGTCAGAAGCCGTAGTCTCCGGAAAGCTTCAAGCCCCGAGATGTGATGCACCGGTGTAGGCACAGGAGTAGCCGGTGGGGTAGGAGTAGGTCTCGCTGCCAACAACGCCAAAGTCTTGGCTATGGAGTCCATAGCATTTGTGAAATACAATGGTTCCTCTTTTCTCAGAACTTCACTCTCGGTCCTCCGAGTATGGTAACCTCGACCACGAATGCCGCTTCTCATGATGTCAAATCCTGAGATCAATTGGCAAAACATGAGTCTAACTTGGATATCAACCTCACACATCATATAGCAGTTCAATATCATGAAATGCTATTAACGCATATAGTATACATCGAAGTATACACATAATCAGATAAGTATAACTTAGAGTGTCTTAGCGTAACTAAGATCCTTATGTTGGGTATCTACCCTTGGTAATACGACTAAGGACAACCTCGAATAGGATAGACTAAGATCCTAAACCGCCCTGAGGATTCACTTGATACGGGGTATGTCATGGTAACAAGCCTAAGACAACAAGTTCATCTGAGTTCTAAGTTCAACTCATAGAACTTACTTCCGCACTATTCACCAATACGTGAGATGAAATTTCGGGGCTCTACATGTTTTGTCTCGCTTTTGACAAGAACAAGCATTGCACATGAGGGAGTTTACACTTCCCTTCCTTCAAGATTTAAAGAGGGGTCTCCCCTCACTCACAAGTGCATATCATAGAAAGAAGGGTCTCCCTTCCCTCTCAAGTGCATCTCATAGAAAGAGGGGTCTCCCCTCCCTCCCAAGTGCATCTCACAAGTAGCATGAACATGTTTATTTTCTCGCAAGTGCATCTCATAGAAAAAGGGGTCTCCCCTCCCTCCCAAGTACATTTCACAAGTTACGTGAGGATGTTTAATTTTCAAGCAAGCAAGCATGAGTACAAATAAGAACATGACATGACATGCATGACACGACATGGCACACATGACACAACAAGTCAAGCAAGACAGAACATGATAAGTTTTTCAAGCACGTAAAGAGTATTTTTAGTCAAGTCAAGAACACGATGTTTCAAGAGTTTTCCAACTTTGATATGATGCAAGCATGATCTATTAACTATTTGCTTTTCCTGTTAATTATATGAACTGCTTCCTGCTTATTTATGTTATTATTATGCTATGATTGTTGGTTAGTATTTGGTACCCGCTGAGTATTCCATGCTCAGCCGTACTTCTCATGTCGACAAGTGATAGTGGAGTAGCGGCTCCTTTTGACATCTGTGCTCTTGGCCCATGGTGGAGGAGGAGTACATTGAGGAACCTATGGAGGAACCTCCTGTAGAGGGCTACTACTAGGTTGTAGATTCTAGGTGATTGTGGGTGAGCTTGAGAGAGTTCTCATGTATTTTGGCAGGCATGTCCGCACCTTCTTTTGTTTTCCCTTTTGTTCAAAACTTGGATCACATGTATATACATAGAGGTTTTGGTTAGACTTTCGCTGTGCTATGTTAAGTTTATGCTTCCACTATTATGTCCTCTTTTGTATATGCTTCGTATGTTTTGCAGGATGGTTTGTCAAGCAAGTCATATAAGTCATGATAAGTCGTCCAAGATTCACTCTGACTCCTAGGGTGGGTTTTGGGTCGCGACATTAAATGTTAATCATTGATTGAATAGATTAAAAGTTAATCTAAGGTTTAAATTAATTCTTAATTTAAATTAAGGGATAATATTAGTAATTATTTAATTAACATATTTAAAGGGGAAATGGGTTTGACCCATATCCATAAACCCATAAAGTATGGACCTTTAATATTAGCCCAAGCCCATGGATTAAAACCCTAGGGTTGGGTGCCCACTTAGCTTTCCTCATTTGATTGAGATTAGGTTAGTTGAATAATTATTGAATTATAACTCTTTTATTTATGGAATTAAATTCCAATACTTGGAATGCAATAAGGATTAAGATAAGATGGAGTTATAATACAACTTTGAGTCCAATACCCACTTAAGCTCACGCCCCCTTTGGAAAAATCCTAATTGGATTAGGATTTTATATGTTTGGTTGTTGGTTAATTCCTTTTAGTTAAGGAATCCTCCTTTATAAAGGACTCCTAAATTATTAAGTTTACTATGACTAAAGTAGTTATAGATAAACTAGGATTTATTTAATTAATAATACGTGTTATTATTGATAATTAATTCCTAAGAGATTTGTTGTAGTTGTAGTAGGATTAGGATTGGATCCTAGTCTATATATACCCCAACACCCTAACCTCTCCTCCTCTCCAAAACCATGAGCCCTTAGGGAGAGTCCTTAGGGATTTTCATGAGCTACAAGGGTTGCTTCAAGTTGAGTTTTTCAACTTAAGGGTTTTGAACCCTAAGGCTTTGGTTGATAGAAAGTTTGCACCAAAATTCCATCTTCTTCTTCTTGCTTCTTCAATTCAGAGAAGAGATTCTAAAGCTTCGTGGGGATAGCGAAAAATAAGGATTGAGCTTCGAGTATTTCTTCTAGAAATCTGTACAAAGAGTTCTAACAGTTCATGTGGATTTTAGCTTCACTGGTGAACATCATTTACCGAGGTAATATGACTAAAATGAGTAGATAATTGTAGCACCCCAAAACTTTTGTCCATATATTGGAATTTATGTCAAGGCTTTAAGCCCTTGTAATCTTTGATTTTGTATGAAATGAGATATTGAAAGTTGGGTAGTCTTAATTCAGTAATAGAGAATGTTCATGGGAGTCAAAATGTAAATGGAAAGTGCTCTAAAGTGTTAAAGAGTGGGATTTCCTAAGTCAGACATGTCAAAAACCCGGGCTACTGAAACCCAATTCCAGACCAGTCAGCTTTAGGGGCAATTTGGTCTATGAATAAAAAATAATTGGAAGATTCTAAAATATCAAAATTGTTCCTCTTCGAATGATGAGTCCAACGCAAGTTGAATCATCAAAATCGGATAAACGAGTCAAAAGTTATGGCCAAAATACCAAAGCAAGAAAATCTAGAAATTTTTTGTAGGATTTACGAACGATTGTAAACACCCTATGAACGATTGTAGGTTAGCTACATACGATCGTAAATCTTCTATGAACGATCGTAAAATCCCCAAAACTGGGCAAACTATCTGGACAATTTACGATCGCTCGTAGGAATCTACGAACGATCGTAGGTGTGTGATTTTGTGTTTTTTGGGGATTTTTAGGGTTTCTACCCTTTTGCCTATAAATAGGGGTCTTCATTGGGGGTTTTTGGCCTACCCTAAATGTAGAGAGACTAAGATAAATTGAGAGGGACTTAAGAGGGAGGAGATCAAGGTCAAGGTTGATCTTCCCCAAATCAAGCAAGGATCACATCCCTTCTCAAGTGGTTGCCTTCTTGCTCAAGCTAGGGTTTCCAAATCAAGGGCTTTCTCCAATCAAGGAGTAATCCTCAAGGTTAGTACACCCTTACTAACTAGCTTAGTAATAACTAGGGTTTTTCTTTTGAAAGTGATGATTTTATCTTGTGTTCTTCCCTTTATTGAAATATACCATTTTCTTTAAATCTAAACAAGATAAATGTGAATGGTGTGGGATGTATGGATGGATGAAGGGTTGAGGCGATTGGATGTCATGATGTGTGATGTGTGATGTGTGATGTGGGATGGAAAATGTTGGAAAGGCATTCTACCAATAATAAACACACGGGTGTTTGATGAAATATATGCACGTAACAAGTTGGATGAAATGACTATGAATGTTTGCACGCCAAGTGTATGATAAAATACCTAAATAAGAATTAAATGTACTTAATGATGGATATGAAAGTAGGACTCATGTAGTTTTTCCTAAAATGTTAAATTGATCAAATGCTCTATATGTTATCTAATTTTCCTCATTATCTTATTTAGAATTGAAATGCTACACCTTATGCTTTGTGTTGTACATGTCATCATGATTGCCATTATTGTTACACACACGTACACATGCATGCATGAACCAGGTTTTTCTAAAAGTATAAGTATATATAGAAACAAATGAAAACAAGACATGTGATTTACGATACAAATGATAAAGTCGGACATCGGGCCGGTCAAGGGTAAGGCATATCGCAAGATATGTCATACCTGGCTCACAAGAAAACAAGCTGATCATGCCAGACATCGGGCAGGTCAAAGCGGTTGGTGTACCCCTTTTCTATATACATATTTTGCTTAAGGGAATTTACATTCATGGCTCACAAGTCGCTACAAGGGCACTAACCTCTGGCTCACAAGGAAACAAGCAAGTCAAGTCAAGTCAAGAACAAGCAAAACAAGTGATTCCAAGCAAGACAAGATACATGTGTGATTCTTACGAACGAGACCAAGACAAGAACAAGTTTTAAATATGACAAGCAAGTTTTGCAAACACGAAAGACTATTTTGAAGAACAAGACATGACTTTGAAAATATGAGTTTTATCAGAGTTTTTGCATTTACTCATGCATGTCAAGACTATTACATTGCTCTACTTTTTATGCTATGTTGCTGTTATTGCTTTAAATTTATGTGATGAACTATATCTCGTTGTTTCTATTATGCACGTTATTACTATTGTTAGCTAGTAGCTTGTACTCGCTGAGTATTCCATACTCAGCCGTACTTTTATGTCGGTAGGTATTGTGGGTGTCCTCGACCCTGAGTCTTGGGTTGAGGAAGAGTATGTCGAGGAGAGAGCCGCCTATTCTGATGCAGTCGCAGGCGGATAGAGATCTAAATGTGTGGCCGTATCTAGACTACTTTTAGTAGAGAGAGAGTCTGTGAGCATATCCACCTTTTCTTTTATCATGTGTTGTACTTCAAACTTGGAATACTGACTTTGTATAGAAAAGAAAAAGTTAGTTCACGTTTATGCACTATTATGAGCTTCCGCACTTTGATTCATATCTCTACTTTATCATGTTTGGCCATATTCATTACAGGATGGTTTGGCAGGTAGGTATAGTCACACCTAAAGTATCCCTTAACACGTAGGGGGTATTTTGGGGCACGACAGAAGTGGTATCAGAGCCTGGGCATTAGATTCCCTAGGGTCACTTAGAACTGATACCAGGATTGAACAAGGCATTAAAGTCACCTTAAAGAGTTGTATTCCAAGTATGGACTAACAAGTTAGTCTTAGTCAAAACTGGTTGGGGCTCAATCAAACTTAGTGACCTACGCTAGGAACACGGATTGTATGTTATGCCATTGTTGTGTATATCATGTGTGCATTGTTCTATGCTTAGTGAATATATATTGAGTGAATTGTGAAATTGTTACTAAATGCATATCCAAGTTAGACTCATGTTGTACTGTCGTCCTCAGGAGTAATCATGAGGCGTAGTGCACGGAGTCATGGATACAATACAAGGGGCACTGGAAGTGATGCTCCTTCAGGTGATGAGCAACCTGATTTTGCCCAAGCTTTTGCATCAATAATCGAGAACTTGGCTATGTTAGCAATGAGGCAACCTACTACTCCTCCTCCTATCGGCACAGTTATAACTAATCCTCCAAATAGAGCACAAGCTAGAATAGAAGCCTTTTGGAGGATGAGGCCTCCGGTGTTTTGTGGAGGCATTGATTCGCTAGTAACAGAAGGATGGATCAGACAGCTTGAGAAAATATTTTCAGTATTGATGCCTACAGAGGTAGAGAGGGTTAGTTAGGCCGCCTTTATGCTTGAAGGCGAGGCCGACCATTGGTGGAGATCCGCACTTAGGACTCGAGAGTTGACCCGACAGGGTCAAGAATGGACATGGGGAGAATTCTTGGATGTATTCTACAAGAAGTACATCTTGATAGGGATGAAAGAAAAGAAGGAAATCGAATTCATTACCTCGGAGCAAGGTAACTTATCAATAGCCGCTTATGAGGCTAAGTTTTTGGAGTTATCAAGATTTGCTCCTCATATGATAGCTACCGAGGCCGTGAAGGTCCGGAAGTTTGAGAGGGGGTTGAAGGCCTACCTTAAGGACCAAGTCTCAATGTTCAGACATGAGACCTATTCAGAAGTTATGGATAAAGCACTCTTGGCAAAGTCAAAATCTGAGGAATTCCTCAAGAGAAGGGGAATCGAAAAGGGCCAATCTAGTGGCTCAGCAGAGAAGAGAGCTAGGTTTGCTCCATACCAGTCTGTAGGGCCAGCTCAATCACAGAGGATGTATTCTGCATCAGAGGCCACTCACCCTTTTGCTCCACCGGCTTCGCGCCCAGCTATTACACAGGCTCCTCACCCCGTAATATCTCAGGCCACGGGGTATGCGCCTTCCAAATTTTCATACGAGCCCTATACTTACTATGGGAGGAGAGATTTGGTTGGAGATTGCCGGAAGATTTCTGGGGGATGCTTTCATTGTGGTGATCAAGGCCATATGATTCAAGATTGTCCCCGCCGTCAGATGCTAGCTCAGTCTTAGGGGAGTAGGCCCCCTATCAAACAGTCCTCTCAATAGAGCTCGTTGCTGGCGTCTAGGCCCTCACAGTCTACACGGCAGCATTGTCAAGCAACTCAAGGCTGAGTCTTCACCTTATCCGAGCGGGATGCACGTACGTCGAATGATGCCGTGCAATTACGCAAAAATATTGAGATTTAAGTTATGAATGCATGCTATTGTATGATGTGTTTGGTTGTGTACTATATGTTATTTATACGTTATGTATGTCCTCATTGAAATCTAATGAGGTTAGTTATTTAATTACATAGGAGCGTTTCTAATAAATGAATGTCTGGCCCGAGTGTTGATCGACAAAGGATCTACTAATTCCTTCGTTTCGCCTAGTTGTGCGAAGGGCTTTTCAGAGGAATCTAGTCCATTGAAGCGGGAGTTACCCATTGCGACTCTGCTTGGCAATTCAGTTGATGCAAAGCGAATATAAAAGGATGGTGTGGTTCAAGTGGGGGAGAACAAACTGTTAGCCGACCTTATTATCTTGGATTTCCAAGACTTGGACTTTGAAGTCATCCTCAGGATGGATTGGCTGTCAACTCATCATGGACAGGTAGCATGTTTTGAGAAGGTGGTGAGCTTCAAGCCAGAAGGAGTAAAGCCGTTTCATTTTTGAGGATTGCAAAAAAGGGATATTGCTCGCCTTGCGACACTAAGCTTTGAGAACCCAAAGGCATAAAACTCCTCAATCATTCTGGTGGTGAGTGAGTTCTTGGATGTGTTTCTAGAGGAATTACCTGGATTACCTCCGAATCGAGAGATCGAGTTCGCGATAGAGCTTACTCTAGGCATTGCTCCGATTTCAAGGGCACCGTACAGAATGGCCCCAATAGAACTAGAGGAACTGAAAGAGTAAATTGAAGAATTACAACAACTTGGTTTTATCCGACCAAGTGTGTCGCCATGGGGAGCTCCGGTCTTCTTTGTAAAGAAGAAGGACGGGTCGATAAGAATGTGCATCGACTATAGACAATTGAATAAAGTCATTATCAAGAATCGTTATCATTTGCCAAGTATAGACAACTTGTTTGATCAATTGAAGGGAGCGAGATTTTTCTCGAAAATTGATCTCAAATCGGGATATCATTAATTGAAAATCAAGGTAGAGGATATTTCAAAGATGGCTTCCAGGACTCGGTATGGGCACTACGAGTTCCTTGTTATGCCTTTTGGTTTGACGAATGCACCGGCGGCGTTCATGGATTTGATGAACCGGGTGTTCAGACCTTATCTTGATAAGTGTGTTGTGGTTTTGGTAGACGACATTTTAGTGTACTCCCTGACACAGGAGGATCATGATCGAGACCTTCGCCTTACTGTAGAGACTCTTCGTGAGCATAGGTTGTATGCCAAGCTAAATAAGTGCGAATTCTGGTTGGAGAATGTAGCATTCTTGGGTGATGTAGTATCAGCTTAGGGTATTTCTATTGACTTAGGAAAGATTGAGGCAGTGATAAGCTAGGAGAGGCCAAAAAGTGTCACCGAGATTCGGAGTTTCCTCAGGTTGGCAGGCTACTACCAGAGATTTATGGAGGGATTCTCCAGTTTAGCAGCACCGCTCACTTACCTTACACGGAAGAATGCTAAGTTTGTATGGAGTGACAGATGCGAGATCAGCTTCCAAGAGTTAAAGAAGTAGCTCACTATGGCTCCCATCCTCAGATTGTCATCCGGGAGTGGCGGCTTTGTCATGTATAGTGATGCCTTGCATGTCAGCTTAGGGTGTGTTCTGATGCAAAACAAAAAGTTTATTGCAAATGCTTCCCGATAGTTGAAGGATCAAGAGAAGAACTACCCTACACATGATCTAGAGCTTGCTACAGTAGTGTTTGTATTGAAGATATGGTGGCACTACCTTTATGGGGAACAATTTGACGTGTTCATGGATCATAAAAAAGCCTAAAGTATTTGTTTTCCCAGTAGGAGTTGAACTTAAGGCAAAGGCGATGGATGAAATTTTTTAAAGATTATGAGTGTTCCATTCAATACCATCCAACCAAGGCTAATGCAGTTGGAGATGCACTTAGCAGAAAGCCTACTGCGCTCTTGACTCATATGATGGTGCATGAGTGGAGGTTGTTAGAGGATGCATCCAACCTCGACATCAGTTTTAGCCTCCCTACTTTTGGACAGATAATGGCTAATGTAGAGCCCCAGAACTTTCTGCCATGTATTGGGACCCGTGCCAAGGCATGAAGCCTTTGTAATCTTTTTTCTTTCTATGGAATGAGAAATTTTGAACAACTTAAGTGATAGAAGGTAGTGTTCCCAAGTCGGATGTGTCGAAAAACCCGAGTTACTGAAACCATTGACGGATCAGTTGACTTCAGGGGCAATTTAGTCAATAAATAAAGTAGAAATTGGAAATTCTGAAATATTAGGAATGTTTCTTTTTGAAAGACGAATCCAACGCAAGTTGAATCATCAAAATCGGACAAACGAGTTGAAAGTTATGGCCAAATTACCAAAGTGTAAAGAAATTGGACAAAAACAACAAAATCTGAAGGGTGCGATCGATCGGAAGTCAAGTGCGATCGATCGCATGCAGGTGAAATAGGTCCCAAACTCTCGGGGTCATATGCGATAGATGGATCCCCAAGTGTGATAGATCACAGGGATCTGCGATCGATCGCAAGAGTGTGCGATCGATCGCATGCAGTGGGAAATTAGACCAGAAATGTTCGGGTTCATGTGCGATGATCGCAACGACCTGCGATCGATCGCAAATAAGTGCGCGATCAATCGCATGCGGTAGCAGATTCCGGATTTGAGGGTCTTAAACCCTTTTCTTGTTTAGGGATCCTCATTTGAGGTATTTCTAACCTAGAGAGGAGAGAAAGAGGGGAGAAAGGAGAAGAGGATTTTGGGGAAATCCTCCAATGTGGCTTTGATTGGTGATTGGAGATTAAAGCGGGTTTAAACTTGAAGATTTTCAAAGAAGGATCCTTCCTCAAGCACTTAGAGTTCCTCAAACCCAAAGAGGGGTTCTTCTTCAAGGTTAGGACTCCAAATCAAGGGTGTTCTCCACTCTATTGAAGGTCGGTACCCTATACTATCCTTCTAGTTCACCTATGCTTCTTGTTTTTCTTTCATTTTATGATTTTCCCTAATTTCTAAACAAGATAAGGAAATGGGATGAATGGATGGTTGTGTGGATGTTTATGGGCGATTGGATGCGTGTATATGTTGTGATGATTAAAATGGGAAGGGCATTTCACCTCAATAATGAACATACATGATGTGGATTGAATGAAGAATGATTCATGTAGAATAAAATGAAAGATTTAGGTGTTAACCAAAATACACATACCATCTGTTTGATGAAATGCCTCAATGGAGAAAATGATGATTTGTGGTGGAAATTGCATGTTTAAATGTTTATGGAATTGCTAGGGCTTATGATAGTGTGCTTACTTGTTTTCCCTAAAAATTTGAATGAATGATTACTTGCCCAAATTATTGATGTTTAGTGTATTGTGAAACCCTCAAATTGTCATATTTAATTTCAAATGAAAGTATGCACACGATCCCACGAGCACGGCATGCATGACATGTTTTATCGATATCCTTAAGAACAAGACTTAGAGGTGGGACATATCCTATGATATGTTTCACTTCGCTTTTGACAAGAGGACAAGAACAAGCATTTCTTAGGAGGAGTTTACACTTCCCTCCCTTCCATGAGGGGTCTCCCCTCACTCGCAAGTTCATTGCATTAAAGAAGGGTCTCCCTTCCCTCTCAAGGCATATCATAAAAGAAGGGCCTCCCTTCCCTCCCAAGCAAGCACGCATGACAAGCATGATACAAGCATGACACGCATGACATGGCATGACACGCATGGTAGGATAGACAAGTTTTCAAGTACGAAAATGGTATTTTAAGTCAAGTCAAGTGCACGATGTTTTTCAAGGATTTTATAGGTTTTCACGAAATGCAAGCATGATTATCAACTGCTTTACTATCGCGTGATGATATGAATTGTTCCTACTTTATATCTGTGAATTGCTTCCTTCTTTCCATATAGTTATTGTTTGCTATGACTGTTGGTTAGTATTTGGTACACGCTGAGTATTCCATGCTCAGCAGTACGTTTATGTCGGCAGGTACTGAGGGAGCTGCTGCTCCATTCGATGTCTGTGCTCCTGGCCCATGGGTGGAGGAGGAGTACGTTAAGGAGCCTATGGAGGAACCTCAGGATGAGGGTTACTATTAGGTTATGGTAGATTCTGAGTTAATAGCTGTGGGTGAGTTGAGAGAGATGTATTCATGTATTTTGGCGGGCCTGTCCACACTTTCTTTTCTTGATTTCTTTTGTATCAAACTTGGATCACGTATGTATATACATAGAGGTTTGTTAGACTTCCGCTGTGCTTTGTCATATGTTTCCGCTATTATTATCCTCTATTGTATATGCTCCAGGTCTTTTGCAGGTTATTTTGGTCGAGCAAGTCATGCAAGTCATAATGAGTCGTCCAAGATTCACTCTAACTCCTAGGGTGGGTTTTGGGTCGCGATAGCTAACTTCACCGTTAGGCCTTACATCTTGGCCCGGATCTGAGAATTGCAAGAATTGGATACCGAGTTACTGGCTTACCGAGACAAGATGATTAGTAGGGGTAGCAAGGATTTCACTATAAGTGGAGATGGAACAATCACATTCAAGGGAAGAACATGTGTTCCTGACGACGAAGAGCTTAAAAGAGAGATCTTGGATGAAGCTCACCGGTCTAAGTATACCGTTCACCCTGGGGGTACCAAAATGTATAGAAACTTAAAGGGGAACTTTTGGTGGCGGAACATGAAGAGAGAAGTGGCCAAGTATGTGTCCCAATGCTTGGTATGCTAGTAAGTCAAAGCTAAGCACATGAGACCGGCGGGTCTATTGCAGTCCCTCCCTATTCTAGAGTGGAAATGAGAGAACATTTCCATGGAGTTCATTGTGGGATTACCACGGACGGCTAGAAACTCCGATGCTATATGGCTCGTGGTTGATAGATTGACAAAGTCTGCCCATTTTTTTCCGTATCGAAGCACTTTTAACTCGAACCCACTAGCGGCATTGTACATCAAGTAGATAGTCTGGTTGGACAGATTGTTAGTGAGCATTGGCTCAGACTGGGATCCAAGATTCACATCCAAGTTCTGGAAGAGCTTCCAGAGCACCATGGGTTCCCGTTTGAACTTTAGCACCGCTTTTCATCCCTAAACGGATGGGTAAACTGAGAGAGTGAATCAAGTGATAGAAGATATGCTCCGAGCTTGTATGCTAGACTTTAAAGGTAGCTGGGAAGGCCACTTGCCTTTAGTAGAGTTCACTTATAATAACAGCTACCAGGCAAGCATTCAGAAGGCGCCTTTTGAGGCTTTACATGGGAGGATTTATAGATCTCCTTTGTATTGGGATGAAGTCAGAGAAAGAAAGGTTTTGGGCCCCGAATTGATTGAACAGACAGCAGATAGGGTCAAGCTTATACGGGAAAGGTTAAAGACTACACAGGTCGACAAAAGAGCTATCCTGACACCCGTAGGAGAGCTCTTGAATTCTGGGTTGGCGATAAGGTATTCATGAAGGTTTCGCCAACTAAGGGTGTTATGAGATTTGGCAAAAGAAGAAAGCTCAGCCTGAGATATGTGGGTCCATTCGAGATTATCACTAGAGTTGGTGAGGTAGCTTACCGTGTTGCCTTACCTGCTCATATGGCGGTGGTCCACAATGTATTCCATGTTTCTATGCTCAGGAAATATATCCCGAACCCATCCCATGTCATAGAGCTTGATCCGGTAGAAATCCGAGAAGATCTCACATTAGTAGAGTAACCAGTTCAGATCTTGGATAAGCGAGATCAAGTCTTGTGTAGCAAGACCATTCCTTTGGTCCTTGTAAGATGGCAACACCATTCAATAGAAGAGGCTACGTGGGAACGTGAGGCCGAAGTGAAAGAAAAATATCTTCACTTGTTTGTTTAGTTTCCTTGGTGTTTATATATGATTGTTGTCTTTTGTATCTCCGGGTGGCGTCCAAATTTCAAGGACAAAATTTTTGTAAGAGGAGGAGAATGTAGCGCCCCGAAACTTTTGTCCAAATATTGAAATTTGTCCCAAGGCTTTAAGCCCTTGTAATCTCCCATTTTGTATGAAATGAGAATATTGAAAGTTGGGTAATCTTAATTCAATAATAAA
Source organism: Tetracentron sinense (assembly GCA_015143295.1). Lineage (NCBI taxonomy): Eukaryota > Viridiplantae > Streptophyta > Magnoliopsida > Trochodendrales > Trochodendraceae > Tetracentron > Tetracentron sinense. Next base: position 17,996,716 of record CM026562.1, read on the forward strand.
GAATGTTCATGGGAGTCAAAACGGAAATGAAAAGTACTCTAAAGTGTTAAAAAGTGGGATTTCCTAAGTCGGACATGTCGAAAACCCGGGCTGCTGAAACCATATTCCAGACCAGTCAGCTTTAGGGGCAATTTGATCCATAAATAAGGAAGAATTGGGAGATTCTAAAATGCCAGAATTGTTCCTCTTCGAATGATGTGTCCAATGCAAGTTGAATCGTCAAAATCCGATAAAAAGTCAAAAGTTATGGCCAAAATACCAAAGCAAGAAAATCTGAAAATTTTCTGTAGGATTTACGAACAATCGTAAACACCCTAGGAATGATCGTAGGTGAGCTAGGAATGATCGTAAATCTTCTATGAACGATCGTAAAATCCCCAAAATTAGGTAAACTATCTGGACAATTTAAGATCGATCGTAGGAAACTACAAACGATCGTAGATGTGTTACGATCGATCGTAGGAATCTACAAACTATAGTAGGTGCGAGATTTTGTTTTTTTGGGGATTTTTAGGGTTTCTACCCTTTTTCCTATAAACAGGAGTCTTCATTTGGGGTTTTTGGCTTATCCTAAACCTAGAGAGACTAAGAGAAATCGAGAGGGATTGAAGAAGGAGGAGATCAAGATCAAGGTTGATCTTCCCCAAATCAAGCAAGGATCACATCCCTTCTCAAGTGGTTGCCTTCTTCCTCAAGCTAGGGTTTCCAAATCAAGGGTTTTCTCCAATCAAGGAATAATCCTCAAGGTAAGTACACCCTTACTAACTAGCTTAGTAATAGCTAGGGTTTTTCTGTTAAAAGTGATAATTTTATCTTCTATTCTTCCCTTCATTGAAATATACCATTTTCTTTAAATCTAAACAAGATAAATATGAATGGTGTGGGATGTATGGATGGATGAAGGGTTGAGGCGATTGGATGCCATGATGTGTGATGGAAAATTTTGGAAGGGCATTCTACCAATAATGAACACATGGGTGTTTGATGAAATATATGCACATAATAACTTGGATGAAATGACTATGCATGTTTGGACGCCAAGTGTATGATAAAATGCCTAAATAAGAATTAAATGTACTTAATGAAGGATATGAATGTATGAATCTTGTAGTTTTTCCTAAAATGTTAAATTTGTGACGCCCCGAACCCACGTCTTAGGAATTGTGTTCCGAGACGCGCGCCCGGTCGTTCATACCAATGCAATGAAAGACTTTACCCGTGAAAATTGCGGGAATTTTCAAACTTTGCCCCCAATGAGGCAAATCATCACTGGTTATCACAATAGCCATCACCACAAAAAAAATATATGTATTAAAAATTTATATCTGTTTACAAAACATAGGCACCACTAACACGCTAGGTAGTCTCTATCCAAATCCAAAAAGGTCCAAGGTGCAGGATCCACACCTACTGCTTAGCAGTTTTTGTATTTGTTGACATAAAACGTCAGTGAGCTATAAAGCCCAATAAAAACACAGTCTATCTATACTATTTTTCATGAATTAAAATGTATCAATAAAACCATAATAGTACAGATCCAGGGTTATGATATGGTATAGTAATATATCTAAGTTATAATGTGGCACACGGTCACACAGGGCTATTTACCCAACATGAGATTCCCAATCTCGAAGATATCCATTTATGACTTCATTTTAACATTTCCACACAACAATCAAGTTATTCTTCGAGTCCTTCGACTCTATTAACTGGACGTAGGCCCATGTACAATTTTATTTGCACTATACATACTTGGACCCTTGTCCAATCATCAATCATCACTTGAGTCCTTTAGACTCACTTACACAATCCCAAGTAATATATACCCGATCAAGACCGAACTTTGGGTACTCTACCCCAAATGCCAACTTAGAATCTGAAGATTCACTACAACTTTGAGCACACCTGCTCGTATAACCCTGAATCCGAAGATTCAATACCAACTTGAGCACTCCGGCTCAACCAACTATTTCAACACATGAGCACTCCGGTTCAACAAACTGTGAAGCCGAAGATTTCATACCACACGGAAACCTGCCCAACAAGAACAAACTCCTCAAATCCACTGGCTGACCACATCTCATGTATTCAGTACCATCTCAGCTGGATATCAGTCTAGAAGGAACCCGCAGCCAACCTACTTACCGGCCTCTTCTGTCTAGTCTTACGGAGGAACTATGACATCCAACGCCACCACACCTAGACGTCCCACCACGAAGGTAACCCCGATAGACCTGGCTGCCGCCCTCTTCTGACCCTTCCAGAGAGGAACCCCCGAAACTATACACCATCGGATGCTCAGCCACTGACTCACTAGGACTCCAACATCTCTTGACTACCAGTCCCGGAGGAACCACGACATCCAATGCTACCACTCCTGACCTAGTCCAAGAGGAACCATGGATGACCTAGACAAACGGACCAACATCTCCCTTTTATCAGTCCCAGGGAACCCACGACATCCAATGCCGCCATCTTGGACCTAGACAAGGAGGAACCGAGGCCCTACATAACCAATGGTTAGGTTTCCTAACCACGAACAATCCCGACTATCCCAAGCCCTACTTGGATAACCGACACACTTGGGCATCATGCCCGTATACCAAATCCACAAGTATACCACTCTGATAGGGAGTGCACCCAGGTTAATGGACACTTCCATTGCCTAAAAAAATACAACACATATCATTTGTCATCCAAGGACGACCACCAAGCACATACGGAAGCCCCCCTATGGCCTCAGAAAAAATTTTCTGTCAAGGACGATCGATTGTCCCATCGATCGGTCGCCCATCACATGCAGGGCCTTGGACTCCATTTTTTTTCAACAACATTTCAAACCATGCCAAAAAATTATATAGTCTAAATTTTGGACTACAGATAGTCCAAAACCGAGGCTACATCCCTCTACTTTGATCAAATCCCTTCCCACATTCATTCACACATCATTTTTCAAGGTCTTCGACCCATTTAATCCCTTCCCACAACAATCAAGACACATCCATAGATCATTGCAGGGTTTTGGACCCTTTCATCCATCCACACATTCAAACCATGCCAAAATATAAGGATAAAAGGGGAAAATGAGAAGAAAATAGGGGGGTTTTACCTTTTTCTAGCATTTTGGGGGTCCGCACGGATGATCCGTCGCCGCCAATGCGATCACCACATCGAATAACCTTGGGGTAGCATGCATGCAACGCGTGGCCACTTTTCTCTCTCCTCCTTTTTCTCTTTCTCTCTCTAGAAACTCTCTCTCTCAAAAAATTCGGAAACCCACTGTCCGAATGAAAATTTTGAGTTAAGACAAAGCCTTATATAGGAAAAGGGTTTGGATCATGCACAACGTGCACGTAAGGAAATGGTGTGAACTTTGACTTTTCAACCATTTGACTTGATTGACCATGTAGAGCCCCAGACTTTTCCATGCTTAATACATGACACTTTCGTTGTCATCTTGCCTTTTTAGAGGTATGATTAATAAATGAGGAAGAATTTGGAAATTTTGAAATGTCAGAATTGTTCCTCTTCGAAGTACGAACACAACGCAAGTTGAATCGTCAAAATCGGACGAACGAGTCAAAAGATATGGCCAAAACAGTCTGTACCTATAGGAAAACGTATACTGTGTGCATCCGTTGTACAACTCACCACGGGCACGTTGTACAACTCACCACGGGCACGTTGTACAACTCACCACGGGCACGTTTGTACAGCACAACGAGTTGGCACTATTCATAGTACAACGAGTTGGCACTATTCACAGCACAACGAGTTGGCACTATTCATAGTACAACGAGTTGGCACTATTCACAGCACAACGAGTTGGCACTATTCACAGCACAACGAGTTGGCACTATTCACAGCACAACGAGTTGGCACTATTCACAGTACAACGAGTTGGCACTATTCACAGCACAACGAGTTGGCACTATTCACAGCACAACAAGTTGGCACTATTCACAGCACAACGAGTTGGCACCGAGACCGCAGGCTCTTCCAGCCCCACGGCCTGTTGCACCTCAGACGATGAGGTATGCTCCACTTCCGGCCCCTCCGACTTATGCACACGAGGTCTGCACTTCATGCGGCCGAAGGCACCCGGCAGGGGATTGCCGAAGGGCATCGGGTGGATGTTTTCATTGTGGTCGCCAGGGCCATATGATTAGGGATTGCCCCAGTCGGCATTTACCAGGCCAGTCTCAGGGGATTAATCCACCAGCACGCCCAGCAGGATCATATCAGGCGTCATCTCAGACTACCCGGTCTACACCTCAGTCTCGCCAGGCAAACCAGGGGCGTGTATTTGCTTTGACAGAGGGTGATGCACTTGCATCTGATGATGTGGTGCAAGGTACGCGTTTGGAATTATTTTCGTTATTCGTGATTGATATGTTGTGTTTTATTCCTTGTGTACATACTTGGTATGATATATATATATACCTATGAGTATACTCTGTTGATGCATGGATTGACTTAGTTAGTTAAAATTTCAGGAACCCTACTAGTCAATGAGTATTTGGCTCGAGTATTGATTGATACCGGGTCTACTCATTCGTTTGTCTCGCCGAGTTTTTCAGAAGGTTTTTCTGCAGGGCCAAGTCAGCTAGAACCGGAGTTAGCCATTTCGACTCCTCTCGGCAAAACAGTATTGGCAGATAAAGTGTATAGAAATAGTGTGGTCCAAGTTGGAAGCCACGAATTGGCGGTTGATCTCATCGTCCTTGGATTCCAAGACTTTGATGTTATATTGGGAATGGATTGGTTAGCAGCACATCATGGGCATGTAGCTTGCTTTGAGAAAATGGTACTCTTCAAGCCAGTAGAAGGAAAACCATTCCACTTTCGCGGGTTGAGAAGTAGATCTATTGCTAGTTTTGCGGCGTTGGGCTTAGCTAATCTCGAGGCAAAGGACTCATCGACTATTCCGGTTGTGAGTGAGTTCCTGGATGTATTTCCAGAGGAGTTGCCAGGATTGCCTCCAGATAGGGAGATTGAGTTTATGATCGAGCTTGCACCAGGCACAGCTCCTGTTTTCAGAGCTCCATATAGGATGGCCCCTATTGAACTCAAGGAGTTGAAGACTCAGTTGGAAGAATTGCAAGGCCTTGGCTTCATTCGATCAAGTGTCTCACCGTGGGGTGCCCCGGTGTTGTTTGTTAAGAAAAAAGATGGCTCGATGCGGATGTGTGTCGATTACCGGCAATTGAACAAAGTCACCATAAAGAATAGGTATCCCTTGCCTAGGATTGATGACTTGTTCGATCAGTTGAAGGGAGCGAGATTCTTCTCGAAGATAGATCTTCGATCGGGTTATCACCAGTTGAAGATTAAGCCGGAAGATGTTCCCAAAACTGCTTTCAGGACTCGATATGGGCACTACGAGTTCTTGGTAATGCCTTTTGGACTCACGAACGCGCCGGCAGCCTTTATGGATTTGATGAACCCGGTGTTCCGGCCACACCTTGATAGGTGCGTGATTGTATTTGTGGATGACATCTTGGTCTATTCCCAGACACGGGAAGATCACACACGCGACCTATGCCTTGCCTTGGAAATGCTAAGAGAGCACAAGCTATACGCCAAACTTAGCAAGTGTGAGTTTTGGTTAGAAGAGGTGGCATTCCTAGGCCACGTTGTTTCTGCAGAAGGTATATCGGTAGATCCAAAGAAGATCGAAGCAGTTATGAGTTGGGCGAGGCCCAAGAGTGTTACCGAGATACGCAGCTTTCTTGGATTGGCAGGCTACTATAGGAGATTCGTAGAGGGTTTCTCTAGCCTTGCAGCACCACTCACTTACCTGACAAGGAAGAGCGCCAAGTTTGTATGGAGTGATAAGTGCGAGATCAGTTTCTTGGAGCTGAAGAAGAGGCTTACTACAGCCCCTGTCCTTACTGTGCCATCTGGACCTTATGGGTATGAGGTGTATAGTGATGCCTCACACGTTGGACTTGGGTGTGTACTCATGCAGCATAAGAAAGTCATTGCCTATGCATCAAGGCAATTGAAGGAGCATGAGAAGAATTATCCCACGCACGACTTGGAGCTTGCGGCGGTCGTGTTTGCACTTAAGATTTGGCGTCATTACCTTTATGGGGTGGAGTTCTATGTGTTCACTGATCACAAGAGTCTCAAGTATCTCTTTTCCCAAAGGGAGCTGAATCTAAGGCAACGGCGTTGGATGGAATTTTTGAAAGACTATGATTGTACCATTCAATACCACCCGAGTAAAGCAAATGTAGTGGCAGATGCTTTGAGTAGAAGACCTCAAGGGTTGTTAGCACATATGTTGGTTCAAGAATGGAAGCTACTAGAAGATTTGGCAAATCTGGACATCAGTGTGAATGACTCTGTCCGTGGTCCTACCTTGGCAAATGTTACGGTTCGGCCATACATTATAGATTTGATCCAAGAATATCAAGCCATGGATGCTGAATTGTTGGCTTATCGGGACAAGGAAGTTGCTAAGGGTAGTGAGGACTTCTCTCTCACTAGTCGGGGTGCTATCACCTTCAAGGGAAGACTGTGCGTCCCAGCCAATGCAGATCTTCGAAGAGAAATTTTGGATGAAGCACACCGTTCGAAATACACAGTGCACCCAGGGGGTACAAAGATGTACCGGAACCTCAAGAGTCACTTTTGGTGGCGGAATATGAAGAGGGAGGTTGCGGAATATGTGGCACGATGCTTAGTGTGCCAACAGGTGAAAGCAGAACACATGCGACCCGCCGGTCTATTGCATTCCCTTCTGATTCCCGAGTGGAAATGGGAGAACATATCCATGGATTTCATAGTTGGCTTGCCAAAGACGGCAAGGGGCTCAGATGCGATATGGGTAGTAGTGGATCGTTTGACAAAGTCCGCTCATTTCTTACCCTACCGAACTACTTTCAACTCAAGTCAGTTGGCTGCACTATACATCAAGGAAGTAGTTAGATTGCACGGAGTGCCTGTTAGTATTGTGTCGGATCGGGATCCAAGATTCACGTCAAGATTTTGGAAAAGTTTCCAGGAGGCTATGGGTTCCCGACTTGATTTCAGCACCGCTTTTCATCCACAGACAGATGGATAAACCGAAAGAGTGAACCAAGTCATTGAAGACATGCTTCGGGCTTGTATGTTGGATTTCAGAGGTAGTTGGGAAGAGCACTTGCCATTGGTTGAATTTGCCTATAATAACAGCTATCAAGCAAGTATTCAAATGGCACCATTTGAGGCCTTGTATGGGCGAAGTTGTAGGTCTCCTCTCTATTGGGATGAGGTAGGCGAAAGGAAAGTGCTTGGTCCGGAGTTGATTGAGCAAACTGCAAACACAGTTAAGATCATCCGAGATCGATTGAAAGCCGCTCAAGATCGCCAGAAAAGTTATGCGGACACACGCCGTAGGGACTTGGAATTTCAAGTAGGGGATCAAGTTTTTGTGAAAGTATCTCCTAGCAAAGGGATCATGAGATTTGGGAAGCGAGGCAAGCTCAGTCCTCGGTATGTTGGGCCTTTTGAGATTATCACACGAGTTGGTGAAGTTGCTTATCGAGTAGCTCTTCCACCTCACATGGCTACAGTTCATAACGTCTTCCATGTGTCCATGCTTCGGAAGTATCTTGCGGATCCTTCGCATGTCATAGACTTGGAACAGTTGGAGATTCGAGAGGACCTCACCTTGATTGAAAAGCCAGTCCAGATTTTAGATCGAAGGAATCAGGTGCTTCGCAACAAGACAATCCCTTTGGTTCTTGTGCAATGGCAACACCATGCTCGGGAAGAAGCTACATGGGAGCGTGAAGCCGAAGTCAAAGCAAAGTACCCAGAATTACTTGAATGAGTTTCTGTGTGAAGTCTGTATATGACTTGTAATGTCCTTTTTGATTTATAATGCAAGTAGTGTCTGAATTTCGAGGACGAAATTTTTGTAAGGGGGGGAGGATGTAGAGCCCCAGACTTTTCCATGCTTAATACATGACACTTTCGTTGTCATCTTGCCTTTTTAGAGGTATGATTAATAAATGAGGAAGAATTTGGAAATTTTGAAATGTCAGAATTGTTCCTCTTCGAAGTACGAACACAACACAAGTTGAATCGTCAAAATCGGACGAACGAGTCAAAAGATATGGCCAAAACAGTCTGTACCTATAGGAAAACGTATATTGTGTGCATCCGTTGTACAACTCACCACGGGCACGTTGTACAACTCACCACGGGCACGTTGTACAACTCACCACGGGCACGTTTGTACAGCACAACGAGTTGGCACTATTCATAGTACAACGAGTTGGCACTATTCACAGCACAACGAGTTGGCACTATTCATAGTACAACGAGTTGGCACTATTCACAGCACAACGAGTTGGCACTATTCATAGTACAACGAGTTGGCACTATTCACAGCACAACGAGTTGGCAGTATTCACAGCACAACGAGTTGGCACTATTCACAGTACAACGAGTTGGCACTATTCACAGCACAACGAGTTGGCACTATTCACAGCACAACGAGTTGGCACTATTCACAGCACAACGAGTTGGCACTATTCATAGTACAACGAGTTGGCACTATTCACAGCACAACGAGTTGGCACTATTCACAGCACTATTCACAGAAATCCCAATAAGGGTATTTCGGTCTTTTGGTCAGTTCACTCTTACCTTAAGGGTTTAATCTGAGCCTTTAGGGCATCATTCGACACTTAGAGAGTTTGAGAGAATAGAAGAAAGAGGAGAAGGCGATTCCAACCTAGGGTTTCCATTTGGGAGAGAAATCAAAGGGTTTGAAACCCTAGATCAACCTCCAGCCCGTTTTTCTTCAAGATCAAGGCACAAACTCTTGAGGAGCATCTCCTCAAACTAGGGCAGCAGCTACACAGTCGTTTTGGAAAGGGGTTTCTTCCTCATTTCTTCAAAGTCGGTGCTTCTTACTACCCTCCTAGTTATAGTTCCTCTTTCCCCTTCTTTTCTCTTCATTTTCTTTCATTTACACATGTGCTATGAGATGGATAAATGGTAAATGGTAAATGGTGAATGGTGAATGGTGAATGGTGAATGGTGAATGGAGATGGAATGGGCGATTGGATGCCAATGGTTGTGTGTGATGAACAAATGGGGAAGGGCATTGTTCCAATAATGAATGTACATGTATGATTTGAGTAAAACCCATCTAGAAAAGCATGTTGTAGGGTAAATCCATAATGAACACACCATGTTTGATGAAATGCCAAGGTGAACACAGTGAGCTGAAAATCTGGAAATGCATGCCTAATAAATTATGAATATTGCTAGGGACTATGATAGTGTGTTTCCTGTTTTCCCATAATGCTATGAATACTACATTACTCAATCTTTGATGCTATATGTGTTGTGAAATTACCCAAATGTCATCTTTAAATTTGAATGCAAGTATGTACACGGTTTCCACGAGCACGGCATGCATGGCATGATTTATCGAGGTTTTCAAGAACATGGTTAGAGGTGGGACATATCCTACGATATGTTTTACCTCGCTTTTCACAAGAAGACAAGAACCAACATTCCACGAGGGGTCTCCCCTCACTCACAAGTGCATATCATGAAGAAGGGTCTCCCTTCCCTCGCAAGTACATACATATCATAAAGAAGGGTCTCCCTTCCCTCGCAAGTGCATTGCATAAAGAAGGGTCTCCCTTCCCTCTCAAGGCATCTCACAAGGACACCTCACAAGGATATCTCACAAGTTACATGATCACAAGCAAGCACGCATGACATGCATGACATGACACGACATACAAGAATCAAGCAAGATAGACATGACAAGCTTTCAAGTACAAAAAGATATTTCAAGTCAAGTCAAGCACACGATGTTTCAAGAGGATTTATCGGTTTTCTACGAATTACAAGCATGATTATAAACTGCTTTACTTCCTTGTATGATGTGAATTGTTTCCGTTTGACATATATGAATTGCTCCTGATTATGTATTGCTAATTCTACGCTATAATTGTTGGTTAGTATTTAGTACCCGCTGAGTATTCCATGCTCAGCCGTACTTCTTTTGTCGGCAGGTTCTGAGGGAGCTGCTGCCCCATTTGATGTTTGTGCTCCTGGTCCATGGGTGGAAGAGGAGTACGCCGAGGAGCCTTTGGAGGAACCTCCCGTAGAGGGTTATCAGTAGGTGGTGATTAGATTCTGAGTGGATTAGCTGTGGGTGAGATGAGAGTTAGATTTATGTATTTTGGCGGGCATGTCCACTCTTTCGTATGGATTACTTTTTGTATAAACTTGGATTTGTGTATGTATATACATAGAGGTTTGGTAGTCTTCCGCTGTGCTATGTTAGAGTATGTTTCCACTGTTTTATATCCTCTATTGTATATGCTCTGTGGGTTTTGCAGGTTAGTTGTCAAGCAAGTCATGATTAGTCGTCCAAAGTTCACTCTAACTCCTAGGGTGGGTTTTGGGTCGCGACAGACCAAGTTTGATCGGATTCCAATTTTTCACCGAAACGGCCCACGTAACCATACTAAACGATGTTTGATTCTAACCAAACTTCAGGTGACCGACCATGGGGTAGTCCGACACCTACTGTACAAATTTCAGGGAAAAATACTGAGTTTTGACAGCTACACTTTAGTCTGGAAGAAAACTGTAAAACCCACTAATTTCCTGATTTTAAACACAAAACATGCTACCGTTTCTTCGTTTGAGATGATTAACTGCCAAAATGATAGACTGTCATCCTCACGACCAACTGGCATACTGTGGTACCAGCTGCACAGATTTTTATTAGAATCCCCAACAATTATGGAGTCCCAACTGAATTCTGAAAAATCTAGAATTTCCTGGTTTTCTCAATTTTCTTACATTTAAGACCCCGCAATCTTGCGAATAGATACGCAATGGAACCGAAACTTCAGGTGACCGAACTTGTGGTAGTCCGACACCTACTGTAAAAATTTTGGGGAAAAATACTGAGTTTTAACAGCTGCACTTTAGTTCGGAAGAAAACTGCAAAACCCACTAATTTCCCAGTTTTTCTCAATTTATCACACATAATGGCCCCGTGGTCCCACAAAATGATACCTGACAAAACCGATACAATAGGGGTGTGTCTCAGCAGTCGACCGGCACACTGTGTATGATTTTTGAGAAAAGACACTGAGATTTCCTCGATGCACTTCAATCCCGAGCAAAACCCACTTTTTATTAATTTAACAAACACTCAAATATTTTGTAGCACCTCAGACTTTTCCATCTTTAAATGAATAAGTATTTTATAGTTGAATGGCCTTCCGTGTAGTCTAATTAATAAATAGGGGAGAAATTGGAAATTCCGAAATGTTAGAAATGTGTGTTTTCGAGAGACGAATCCAACGCAAGTTGAATCGTCGAAATCGGACGAACGAGTCAAAAGATATGGCCAAAACAGTCGGGACCAGCAGAGCACCGATCGCTCGGTCCACGGAGCGATCGATCGGTCCAAAACCGATCGATCGGAGGCTATCGACTGGTCGAAAAATTTGTATGGGGAAATTTTCCAGAGAGTGAGTTTTTGACCGGTCGATCGGTCAATAACACCGATCGCTCGGTAGGCAACCGATCGATCGGTCATAACCACCGATCGCTCGGTCTTCGCGTTTTTTTGCAGAAATTTCATTAAGGGCTTTTTCGTCTTTTGGGGGTTAAACCCTTTCTTCTTAAGGCTTGCACGAGCCTAAGGGATTCATTTACCATACTTATGAGATTTTGAGAGTTTGAGAGAGGAGAAGAGACTCTAACCTAGGGTTTTGTTTTTGAGGAGAAATCAAAGGGGGTTTAAGAACCCTAGACCATCCTCAACTTGGATTGCTTCAAGTTCAAGGCTCAAGCTCGGGTGGGGTGCATTCTCCAAGCTATGGCAGCACTCACTCACATTTTTTAAAGGGGTTTCTTCCCCAACTCAAGTCCCCTTCAAGCAAAGGCTTCCTCCTTCCAAATAAAGCTTCTATTTCAAGGTTTCTTCAAGATCAAGCCTTGATCTAAGGTTAGTACACCCTACTAAATTTCCCTAGCAATAATCTAGGTTTTTCCTTATGAAATGTGATTTATGCTATTATGGTTGCTTTCTTGTGAAATGTATCATCCCCAATAAATATAAACAATATAAAGAAATGGTATGGATGCTTGGATGGATATTGGATGTGGCGATTGGATGCCGAATGAGTGATGTATGGTATGTGTGGGTTGTGGATTGGATAATGGAGGATGGGCATTGCACAAATAATAAACTTACCTTTGTGTGATTGAATGGAAAATATGCACTAAAAGGATGGAAATGAACCATGAAGGAAAATAGCATACTATGTGTTTGACAAAATACCTAAACTATGAATAAATGGTTTAAATGAAGAATATGGAAATGGGTTTTATGCATGCGTTCTTATAAATGATAAATTGATCAAATGTTATGGAAATTACTTAAGTTACCTATGTTCACATCATGGAATGAAATGTAATGCCATATCTCTCTTGTCACCTGCATTCCCACGTTTGTCACTATTGGCACGCACATGAGCACGCATGCACACATGACCAAGTTTTTCGAGAGCATATGCATCTAATAATAACAACAATAAAATATTGCATGTCAAGGAGGTTGGTAGCCCAGGGAGAATTCGGGTACTAGCCTCTGGCTCACAAGAAAACCCCTAAAACACCTATTGTCAAGGAGGTTGGTAGCCCAGGGAAAATTCGGGTACTAGCCTCTGGCTCACAAGAAAACTAAACAAGTAATAAAAATCACCTATTGTCAAGGAGGTTAGTAGCCCAGGGAGATTCGGGTACTAGCTTCTGGCTCACAAGAAAACCAAACATTGCATATCAAGGAGGTGGGTAGCCCAGGGACATTCGGGTACTAACCTCTGGCTCACAAGTGCATTGCATATCAAGGAGGTTGGCAGCCCAGGGAGATTCGGGTGCTAGCCTCTGGCTCACAAGTTACAAGATGATGATCATGCATTCATGCATGCACGCATACATGATTTCTACGAGGCATATCGAGACAGGACATGGGTTTCAAGCTTGGGTTTTATCGGTGTTTTTGCATTCATGCACACACTTTTAAATGATTGTATTGTACCATGTCAAATACTGTTTAGTTCGTGATGCTTCTCTTACTGCTTTGCATGGTATGACTATTACGTGTGTTATTATTGTTATGGCTAGCTAGTAGCTTGTACTCGCTGAGTATTCCATGCTCAGCCGTACTTTCATATCGGCAGGTGCGCGAGCCCCTCTTGACATATGTGATCAGGGTCCTTGGATAGAGGAGGACTACGGGGAGGAAGAACCGTATGAGGATCTAGTAGTCGAGCCTCAGGCGGAGGCGAGAGACTTAGACCATTGGCCCCACAGGGGTGACTATTGATCGAGAAAGTGTTGGGTCTTATGTATTTTGATATTTTGATAGGTGGGCCTGTCCACCTTAGACTTAGGCGTTTTTGTATTTATGTTAACTTGGAATACTACATTTTGGACCATTATAAAGAAAAGAAAAATTTAGTTTTCGCTTCCGTAAATTATGTTTAGCTTCCGCGCTCTGATTATCATTGTTTAGTACTGTGTTTATCTTGTGCATTACAGGATGGTTTGGTAGGTACGAAGTGTCACATCTAAAATATCCCTAAACTCCTAGGGGTATTTTGGGGCGTGACAGAGGTGGTATCAGAGCTCTAGGCATTAGAGTCCCTAGGGTCACTTGGATGATTGAACAAGGTATTAGAATCACCTTAGAGAGTTGTATTCCAAGTATAGACTAACAAGTTAGTCTTAGTCAAAATGGGTTGAACTTCAACCGAACATAGAGTCCTACGCTAGGAACACGGATTGTATGTTATGCTATTGTGTTATATACCATGTGTACATTATTTGTGTTGTACTTATTAAATATGCTTGATGAATATGTATTGAATGAATTGCGAAATCTGTACTAAATGCGTATCCAAGTTAAACTCATGTTGTATTGTCGTTCTCAGGAGAAATCATGAGACACAATACCCGGGGTCGCGGGTACAACACGAGGGGTAATGGAGGTGATGCTCCATCGGGTGATGATCAACCCGACTTTGCCCAAGCATTCGCATCCATAGCCGAGACTTTGGCTATGTTGGCGGCAAGGCAACCGGCCACTCCGCCTAATGCGGCACTTATACCGGCTCCTCCTAATCGAGCACAAGCCGGAATAGAGGCTTCCGGAGGATGAGGCCTCCAACCTTTTGTGGGAGTATTGACCCGCTTGTTGCCGAAGGATGGATCCGGCAACTAGAAAAGATCTTCTCCGTATTGGCACCTACTAAGGCAGAGAGGGTTACTTGGGCCGCCTTTATGCTTGAAGGTGAGGCCGACCATTGGTGGAAATCCGCACTTCGGACCCGAGAGTTGACCCGCCAAGGTCAAGACTGGACTTGGGAGGAATTCTTGGACGTTTTCAACAAGTAGTACTTCCCAATAGGGATGAAAGAAAAGATGAAAGTTGAGTTCATTACCTTGGAGCAAGGTAATATGTCGGTAGCGGCTTATGAAGCCAAGTTTTCGGAGCTATCCAGATTTGCTCCACATATGATAGCAACTGAGGCTATGAAAGCTCAGAAATTTGAGAGGGGGTTGAAGGCCTACCTCAAGGATCATGTCTCAATGTTCCGACAAGAGACATATTCAGAAGTTGTGGACAAGGCATTGTTGGCCGAGTCGAATTCTGAAGAGTTCTTTAAGAGAAGAGGAATGGAGAAAGGACAGTCAAGTAGTTCAGGGGAGAAAAGAGCAAGGACTAGCTTGTATCAGTCCACAGGGCCGGCTCAGTCACAGAGGATGTATTCGGCACCACAGGCCCCTCGCTCTTTTGCTCCACCGGCTTTTCGCCCGGCTACCTCATATGCTCCTTCCCTCTATTTACATGAGGTCTGCACTCTTTGTGGAAGGAGGCATCCAGTAGGAGAATGCCGGTGGGTTTCAGGAAGTTGCTTCCATTGTGGTGACCATGGTCACATGGTTAGAGATTGTCCCCTACGTCAATTGCCAGCTCAGTCTTCAGGGAGCAGGCCCCCGATTAGGCAGACATCTCAGCCTAGCTCTTCTCAGGCTTCGAGGGCCTCATAGTCTACCCGGCCTCCTCGTCCAGCCACCTAGGGCTGAGTCTTCGCCCTATCGGAGAGAGACGCACGTGCATCCGACGATGTCGTGCAAGGTACGCAAAAATTCTAGAGTCTAAGTTGTGTAAAATTTCTATGGTTTATTATGTGATTATTTATACTAAGGGTTATTCTATGTATGATGCTTGTGATTGTTTGAAATCTACTAATAGTAGTTACTTAATCGCACAGGTGCTTTATTAGTGAACGAGTGTCTCGCCCGTGTGTTGATCGACACAGGATCCACTCACTCCTTTGTGTCACCTAGTTTCGCAAAGGGATTTTTGACTGAGTCTACTCCGTTAGAGCAGGAGTTGACCATTGCAACTCCACTCGGTAAGTCAGTTGATACGGACAAGATATTCAGGGATAGTGTGGTTCAAGTAGGGGAAAATGAACTGTTAGTCGATCTCATCGTCCTAACTTTTCAAGACTTGGATTTTGATGTCATCTTAGGGATGGATTGGTTGTCAAACCATCACGGGAATGTTGCGTGTTTTGAAAAGATGGTGAATTTCAAGCCGGAAGGGGGTAAGCCTTTTCACTTCCGAGGATTAAGAGAGAGGGACTTTGCTCGCCTCGTAGCCTTGAGTATAGCAAACCCAGAAGCATAAAACTCCTTGGCCATTCTGGTCGTGAGTGAGTTCTTGGACGTGTTTCCGGAGGAACTTCCCGGGTTACCTCCGAATCGGGAGATTGAGTTCGCTATAGAGCTTACTCCGGGCACCGCTCCGATTTCAAGAGCCCCATATAGAATGGCCCCAATAGAGCTTGAAGAATTGAAGAAGCAAATTGAGGAGTTACAACAACTTGGTTTCATCCAACCAAGTGTGTCACCGTGGGGAGCTCCGGTCCTTTTTGTAAAGAAGAAAGACGGGTCGATGAGAATGTGTATAGACTACCGTCAGTTGAACAAGGTAACTATCAAGAATCGTTATCCCATGCCAACGATCGATGACTTGTTCGACCAACTGAAGGGATCGAGATTCTTCTCCAAAATTGATCTTAGATCGGGGTATCATCAATTAAGGATCAAGGCGGAAGATGTTCCGAAGACGGCTTTCAGGACTCGGTATGGGCATTACGAGTTCCTTGTCATGCCTTTTGGGCTGACGAATGCACCGGCGGCATTCATGGATTTGATGAACCGGGTGTTCTGATCTTACTTGGATCGATGCGTGATTGTATTCATTGATGACATTTTGGTGTATTCCCAGACACGGGAAGATCACGCACGAGACCTCCGCCTTGCTCTGGAGATGTTGAGAGAGCATAGGCTATATGCCAAATTGAGTAAGTGCGAGTTCTGGTTAGAGAAGGTTGCATTTCTTGGACACGTGGTGTCGGCCGAGGGCATTTCTGTAGATCCAACCAAGGTTGAGGCAGTCATGAGTTGGGAGAGGCCCAAGAGTGTCACGGAGATACGTAGTTTCCTCGGATTGGCAGGCTACTACCGGAGATTTGTGGAGGGATTCTCCAGTTTGGTTGCACCTCTCACCTACTTGACAAGGAAAAATGCAAAGTTCAGTTGGAGTGACCAATGTGAAGTAAGTTTCCAAGAGTTGAAGAAACGCCTCACCACAGCCCCTGTCCTTACTGTGCCATCTGGACCTTTTGGGTATGAGGTGTATAGTGATGCCTCGCACGTCGGACTCGCGTGTGTCCTAATGCAACACAAGAAAGTCATTGCCTATGCATCAAGGCAGTTGAAAGAGCATGAAAAGAACTACCGCACTCACGACTTGGAGCTTACGGCGGTCCTGTTTGCACTCAAAATTTGGCGACATTATCTGTACGGGGTGGAGTTCTATGTGTACACGGACCACAAGAGCCTCAAGTACCTCTTTTCCCAAAAAGAGCTCAATTTGCGACAACGGCGTTGGATTGAGTTCTTAAAAGACTATGAGTACACGATCCAATATCACCCGGGAAAAGCAAATGTGGTGATAGACGCTTTGAGTAGGAAACCATCGGGGTTGTTGGCTCACATGTTGGTGCGGGAATGGAGACTGTTAGACGATTTGGCAAATCTGGACATCAGTGTGAATGATTCTGTCCGCAGTCCTGTTTTGGCAAATGTTACGGTTCGGCCGTACCTTATAGATTTGATCCAGGAGTACCAGGCCACGGATGCTGACTTGTTGGCTTTTCGGGACAAGGAAATTGCCAAGGGTAGTACGGACTTCTCTCTCAATAGCCGGGGTGCTATTACATTCAAGGGAAGACTTTGTGTCCCAGCCAATGCAGACCTTCGGAGAGAGATCATGGATGAAGCTCACCGTTCAAAGTACACAGTGCATCCTGGGGGTACGAAGATGTACCGGAACCTCAAGAGTCACTTTTGGTGGCGAAACATGAAGAAGGAGGTTGCGGAGTATGTGGCACGGTGTTTGGTGTGCCAACAGGTGAAAGCGGAGCATTTTAGACCGGCGGGTCTTTTGCAGTCTCTCCCTATTCCCGAGTGGAAATTGGAACATATCTCTATGGACTTCATTGTGGGGTTGCCAAAGACGACTAGAAACTGTGATATGCTATATGGGTCGTGGTCGACAGACTCACGAAGTCCGCTCATTTCTTACCGTACCGGACTACATTCAACTCAAATCAGTTGGCTGCATTGTATATCAAAGAAATAGTTCGGTTGCATGGGGTGCCCGTGAGCATTGTCTCGGATCGGGACCCTAGATTTACCTCCAGGTTTTGGAAAAGCTTTCAGAGTGCCATGTGTTCCCGGTTAGACTTTAGCACGGCCTTCCATCCACAGAAGGATGGGCAGACCGAGAGAGTGAATCAGGTGATAGAAGACATGCTCCGAGCTTGTATGTTGGATTTTAAGGAAGTTGGGAGGATCACCTACCTTTGGTGGAATTCGCCTACAATAACAGTTATCAAGCAAGCATACAAATGGCACCTTTTGAAGCCTTGTACGGAAGAAGTTGTAGATCCCCTTTGTATTGGGATGAAGTTGGAGAAAGAAAGATTTTGGGCCCCGAGTTGATTGAACGAACTGCGGATAGGGTCAAGCTTATCCGGGAGAGGTTAAAGATCGCCCAAGATAGGCAGAAAAGCTATGCCGACAATCGAAGGAGGGATCTTGAATTCCAAGTCGGTGATTTTGTATTTGTAAGGATTTCACCAACCAAGGGTGTTATGCGATTCGGGAAGAGAGGCAAGCTTAGCCCGAGATATGTGGGTCCGTTCGAGATCATTACTCGAGTCGGTGAAGTTGCTTACCGTGTTGCTTTGCCCGCTCACATGGCGGCGGTCCACGATGTGTTTCATATCTCCATGCTTCGGAAGTACATCCCAGATCCCTCTCACGTCATCGAGCTTGATCCGGTTGAGATTCGAGAGGACCTAACTTTGGTTGAGAAGCCGGTTCATATTTTGGATCGAAGAGACCAAGTACTTCGCAACAAGACTATTCCGCTAGTCCTCGTGCAATGGCAACATCATGCACGAGAAGAAGCCATGTGGGAGCGTGAAGCCGAAGTCAAAGCAAAGTATCCCGAGTTGTTTGAATAGACTTGTGCATATGGCTTGTAATTTGGTTTTGATTTTGTGCATGTATGTATCGTCCAAATTTCGGGGACGAAATTTTTGTAAGGGGGGGAGAATGTAGCACCCCAGACTGTTCCATCTTTAAATGAATAAGTATTTCATAGTTAAATGGCCTTCCGCATAGTCTAATTAATAAATAGGGGAGAAATTGGAAATTCTGAAACGTTAGAAATGTGCGTTTTCGAGAGACGAATCCAACGCAAGTTGAATCGTCGAAATCGGACGAACGAGTCAAAAGATATGGCCAAAACAGTCGGGACCAGCAGAGCACCGATCGCTCGGTCCACGGAGCGATCGATCGGTCCAAAACCGATCGATCGGAAGCTATCGACTGGTCGAAAAATTTGTCTGGGGAAATTTTCCAGAGAGTGAGTTTTTGACCGGTCGATCGGTCAATAATACCGATCGCTCGGTAGGTAACCGATCGATCGGTCATAACCACCGATCGCTCGGTCTTCGAGTTTTTTTGCAGAAATTTCATTAAGGGCTTTTTCATCTTTTGGGGGTTAAACCCTTTCTTCTTAAGGCTTGCACGAGCCTTAGGGATTCATTTACCATACTTATGAGATTTTGAGAGTTTGAGAGAGGAGAAGAGACACTAACCTAGGGTTTTGTTTTTGAGGAGAAATCAAAGGGGGTTTAAGAACCCTAGACCATCCTCAACTTGGATTGCTTCAAGTTCAAGGCTCAAGCTCTGGTGGGGTGCATTCTCCAAGCTAGGGCAGCACTCACTCACGTTTTTGAAAGGGGTTTCTTCCCCAACTCAAGTCCCCTTCAAGCAAAGGCTTCCTCCTTCCAAATAGAGCTTCTATTTCAAGGTTTCTTCAAGATCAAGCCTTGATCTAAGGTTAGTACACCCTACTAACTTTCCCTAGCAATAATCTAGGTTTTTCCTTATGAAATGTGATTTATGCTATTATGGTTGCTTTCTTGTGAAATGTATCATCCCTAATAAATATAAACAAGATAAAGAAATGGTATGGATGCTTGAATGGATATTGGATGTGGCGATTGGATGCCGAATGGGTGATGTATGGTATGTGTGGGTTGTGGATTGGATAATGGAGGATGGGCATTGCACAAATAATAAACTTACCTTTGTGTGATTGAATGGAAAATATGCACTAAAAGGATGGAAATGAATCATGAAGGAAAATAGCATACTATGTGTTTGACAAAATACCTAAACTATGAATAAATGGTTTAAATGAAGAATATGGAAATGGGTTTTACGCATGCGTTCTTATAAATGATAAATTGATCAAATGTTATGGAAATTACTTAAGTTACCTATGTTCACATCATGGAATGAAATGTAATGCCATATCTCTCTTGTCACCCGCATTCCCACGTTTGTCACTATTGGCACGCACATGAGCACGCATGCACACATGACCGAGTTTTTCGAGAGCATATGCATCTAATAATAACAACAATAAAATATTGCATGTCAAGGAGGTTGGTAGCCCAGGGAGAATTCGGGTACTAGCCTCTGGCTCACAAGAAAACCCCTAAAACACCTATTGTCAAGCAGGTTGGTAGTGTCGCGACCCAAAACCCACCCTAGGAGTTAGAGTGAACTTTGGATGACTAATCATGGCTTACATGACTTGCTTGACAAACAACCTGCAAAAACCCACAGAGCATATACAATAGAGGATATAAACAGCGGAAACATACTCCAACATAGCACAACGGAAGTCTAAACAACCTCTATGTATATACGAATCCAAGTTTAGACAAAAGGAATCCAAAAGAAAGTGCGGACAGACCCGCCAAAATACATGAAGGTATATCTCTCATCTCACCCACAGCTATTCACTCAGAATCTACAACCACCTAATGGTAACCCTCTACTGGAGGTTCCTCCAAAGGCTCCTCGACGTACTCCTCCTCCACCCATGGACCAGGAGCACAAACATCAAATGGAGCAGCAGCTCCCTCATAACCTACCGACATAAGAAGTACGGCTGAGCATGGAATACTCAGCGGGTACTAAATACTAACCAACAATTATAGCATAACAATGGCAATACATAATCAGGAGCAATTCATATATGTCAGACAGAAGCAATTCATATCATACAAGGAAGTAAAGCAATTTATAATCATGCTTGTATTTCGTAGAAAACCGATAAAACCTCTTGAAAACATCGTGCACTTGACTTGGCTTGAAATATCTTTTCGTACTTAAAAGCTTGTCTTGTCTATCTTGTTTGTGTCCTACGTGTCATGTCATGCATGTCATGCGTGCTTGCTTGTGATCATGTGACTTGTGAGATACACTTGTGAGCTATCCTTGTGAGATGCGCTTGAGAGATGCCTTGAGAGGGAAGGGAGACCCTTCTTTATGCAATGCACTTGAGAGGGAAGGGAGACCCTTCTTCATGATATGTATGTACTTGCGAGGGAAGGGAGGCCCTTCTTCATGATATGCACTTGTCAGTGAGGGGAGACCCCTCGTGTAATGTTGGTTCTTGTCTTCTTGTGAAAAGCGAGGTAAAACATATCATAGGATATGTCCCACCTCTAACCATGTTCTTGAAAACCTCGATAAATCATGTCATGCATGCCGTGCTCGTGGGAACCGTGTACATACTTGCATTTAAATTTAAATATGACATTGGGTAATTTCACAATACATATAACATCAATGATTGAGCAACGTAATATTCATATCATTTAGGGAAAGCAAGAAAACACACTATCATAGGCCCTAGCAATATTCAGAATTTATTAGGCATGCATTTCCTAAATTTCAACTCACTTTATTCACCTTGGCATTTCATCAAACATGTTATGTTCATTATCGATTTACCCTACAACATGCTTTTCTAGATGGGTTTTTCTTAAATCATGCATGTATGTTCATTATTGGAACAATGCCCTCCCCATTATAATCATCACAACACAACCATTGGCATCCAGTCGCCCATTCCATCTCCATTCGCCATTCACAACCATCCATCTCATAACACGTGTAATAAAGGAAAATAAAGAGAAATAAAGGGGAAAGAGGAACTATAACTAGGAGGGTAGTAAGAAGTACCGACCTTGAAGAAATGAGGAAGAAATCCCCTTTCCAAAACGACTGTGTAGCCGCTGCCCTAGCTTGGAGAACGCTCTCCACGAGTGCTTGAGCCGAGATCTTGGAGAAAACCCGGACTGGAAGTGATCTAGGGTCTCAAAACTCCTTTGATTTCTCTCCAAAATGGAAACCCTAGGTTTAGGAATCGCCCTTTCTTCTCTTCTTATCTCCCGATCTCTCTAAGTGTCGAAATGAAGCCCTAAAGGCTCGGGTTAAACTCTTAAGGCAAGAGTGAACCGACCAAGGACCATAATACCCTTACTGAAGTTTCTGCAAACACACGAATGCCGAATTCGTTGAGCTGTGAACAGTGCTGAACACGTTGTGCTGTGAACAGTGCCGAACATGTTGTGCTGTGAACAGTGCCGAACACGTTGTGCTGTGAACAGTGCCGAACACGTTGTACTGTGAACAGTGCTGAACACGTTGTGCTGTGAATAGTGCCGAACACGTTGTGCTGTGAACAGTGCCGAACACGTTGTGCTGTGAACAGTGCGGAACACGTTGTGCTGTGAACAGTGCTGAACACGTTGTGCTGTTAACAGTGCTGAACACGTTGTGCTGTGAACAGTGCTAAACACGTTGTCCGTTGTTTTATGTACAACGTGCCCGTCGTGCTGCACAACGTACCCGTAGTAACTGTACAACGTACCCGTTATAGCCGCACAACGTACCCGTTATAGCCGCACAACGTACCCGTTGTTGCTGTACAACGTACCCGTTGTTGTTGCACAACGTACCCATTGTTGCTGTACAACGGATGCACAACGTATACGTTATCAGAGCACGAGCTACGTTCTCAGAGTACGTTGTCTATGCCTTATCAGAGCACGACCTAGCACCTTCCGAGCTACATCCTTAGCGCATAACCGAGCTACGTCCTTAGCGCATAACCGATCTACGTCCTTAGTGCCTAACCGAGCTACGATTGCCTGCAGACCCAGACTGTTTTGGCCATATCTTTTGACTCGCTCATCCGATTTTGACGATTCAACTTGCGTTGGGTTCGTACTTCGAAAAGGAACATTTCTAACATTTCAGAATTTCCAATTTCCTCCTTATTTATTAATTATACCTCTTTAAAGGCAAAATGACAATGAAAGTGTCATGTATTAAGCATGAAAAAGTCTGGGGCTCTACATCCTCCCCCCTTACAAAAATTTCGTCCTCGAAATTTGGACGGGACATGAATCAAAACAAAAATACAAGCCACATATACAAAACCTATACAAAACTCATACAATTAATTTTGGGTAATTTGCTTTGACTTCAGCTTCACGCTCCCATGTAGCTTCTTCCCGAGCATGGTGTTGCCATTGCACCAAAACCAAAGGGATTGTTTTGTTGCGAAGCACCTGATCTCTCCAATCCAAAATCTGAACCGGCTTTTCAATCAAGGTGAGGTCGTCTCGAATCTCCAACGGTTCCAAGTCCATGACATGCGAAGGATCCGCAATGTACTTCCGAAGCATAGACACATGGAAGACGTTGTGAACTGCGGCCATGTGAGGTGGGAGAGCTACCCTGTAAGCAACCTCACCAACTCGTGTGATAATCTCAAAAGGCCCAACATACCGAGGACTGAGCTTGCCTCGCCTTCCAAATCTCATGATCCCTTTGCTAGGAGATACTTTCACAAAAACTTGATCCCCTACTTGAAATTCCAAGTCCCTACGGCGCGTGTCCGCATAACTTTTCTGGCGATCTTGAGTGGCTTTTAATCGATCCCGAATGATCTTAACTGTGTTTGCAGTTTGCTCAATCAATTCTGGACCAAGTAATTTCCTTTCTCCTACCTCATCCCAATAGAGAGGAGACCTACAACTTCGCCCATACAAGGCCTCAAATGGTGCCATTTAGATACTTGCCTGATAGCTGTTATTGTAGGCGAATTCAACCAAAGGCAAGTGCTCTTCCCAACTGCCTCTGAAATCCAACATACAAGCCCGAAGCATGTCTTCAATGACTTGGTTCACTCTCTCAGTTTGTCCATCCGTCTGTGGATGAAAAGCGGTGCTGAAATCAAGTCGGGAACCCATAGCCTCCTGGAAGCTTTTCCAGAATCGTGATGTGAATCTTGGATCCCGATCTGACACAATACTAACGGGCACTCCGTGCAACCTCACCACTTCCTTGATGTACAAAGCGGCTAACTAACTAGAGTTCAAAGTAGTACGGTAGGGTAAGAAGTGAGCGGACTTCGTCAAACGATCCACTACTACCCATATCGCATCTGAGCCCCTTGCCATCTTTGGCAAGCCAACTATGAAATCCATGGATATGTTCTCCCATTTCCACTCGGGAATCGGAAGGGACTGCAATAGACCGGCGGGTCGCATGTGTTCTGCTTTCACCTGTTGGCACACTAAGCACCGTGCCACATATTCAGCAACATCTCTCTTCATATTCCGCCACCAAAAGTGACTCTTGAGGTTCCGGTACATCTTTGTACCTCCTGGATGTACTGTGTACTTCGAACGGTGTGCTTCATCCAAAATCTCTCTCCGAAGATTTGCATTGGCTGGAACACACAGCCTTCCCTTGAATGTGATAGCACCTCTGCTAGTGAGAGAGAAGTCCTCACTACCCTTAGCAACTTCCTTGTCCCGATAATCCAACAATTCGGCATCCGTGGCTTGGTATTCTTGGATCAAATCTATAATGTATGGCCGAACCGTGACATTTGCCAAGATAGGACTACGGACAGAGTTATTCACACTGATGTCCAGATTTGCCAAATCTTCTAGTAGCTTCCATTCTTGGACCAACATGTGTGCTAACAACCCCTGAGGTCTTCTACTCAAAGCATCGGCCACTACATTTACTTTACCCGGGTGGTATTGAATGGTACAATCATAGTCTTTCAAAAATTCCATCCAACGCCGTTGCCTTAGATTCAGCTCCTTTTGGGAAAAGAGATACTTAAGACTCTTGTGATCAGTGAACACATAGAACTCCACCCCATAAAGGTAATGACGCCAAATCTTAAGTGCAAACACGACCGCCGCAAGCTCCAAGTCGTGCGTGGGATAATTCTTCTCATGCTCCTTCAACTGCCTTGATGCATAGGCAATGACCTTCTTGTGCTGCATGAGTACGCACTCAAGTCCAACGTGTGAGGCATCACTATACACCTCATACCCATAAGGTCCAGATGGCACAGTAAGGACAGGGGCTGTAGTAAGCCTCTTCTTCAGTTCCGTGAAACTAGTCTCGCACTTATCACTCCATACAAACTTGGCGTTCTTCCTTGTCAGGTAAGTGAGCGGTGCCGCAAGGCTAGAGAAACCCTCTACAAATCTCCTGTAGTAGCCTGCCAATCCAAGGAAACTACGTATCTCTGTGACACTCTTGGGCCTCGCCCAACTCATGACTGCATCTATCTTATTTGGATCAACCGAGATGCCTTCTACAGAAACAACGTGGCCTAGGAATGCCACCTCTTCCAACCAAAACTCACACTTGCTAAGTTTGGCGTATAACTTGTGTTCCCTTAGCATTTCCAAAGCAAGGCATAGGTCGCATGTGTGATCCTCCCGTGTCTGGGAATAGACCAATATGTCATCAACAAATACAATCACGCACCTATCAAGATACGGCCGGAACACCCGGTTCATCAAATCCATAAAGGCTGCCGGCGCGTTTGTGAGACCAAAAGGCATTACCAAGAACTCGTAGTGTCCGTATCGAGTCCGAAAAGTCGTTTTGGGATTATCTTCCGCCTTAATCTTCAACTGGTGATAGCCCGATCGAAGATCTATCTTTGAGAAAAATCTTGCTCCCTTCAACTGATCGAACAAGTCATCAATCCTAGGCAAGGGATACCTATTCTTTATAGTGACTTTGTTCAATTGCCGGTAATCGACACACATCCGCATCGAGCCATCTTTCTTCTTAACAAACAACACCAGGGCACCCACGGTGAGACACTTGGTCGAATGAAACCAAGACCTTGTAATTTTTCCAACTAGGTCTTTAACTCTTTGAGTTCAATAGGGGCCATTCTATACGAAGCCCTGAAAACAGGAGCTGTGCCTGGTGCAAGCTCGATCATAAACTCAATCTCCCTGTCTGGAGGCAATCCTGGCAACTCCTCTGGAAATACATCCAGGAACTCACTCACAACCGGAATAGTCGATGAGTCCTTTGCCTCGGGGTTAGCTAAGCTCAACGCCGCAAAATGAGCAATATATCTACTATTCAACCCTCGAAAGTGGAATGGTTTTCCTTCTACTGGCTTGAAGAGTACCATTTTCTCAAAGCAAGCTACATGCCCATGATGTGCTGCTAACCAATCCATTCCCAATATAACATCAAAGTCTTGGAATCCAAGGACGATGAGATCAACCGCCAACTCGTGGCTTCCAACTTGGACCACACTATTTCTATACACTTTATCTGCCAATACTGTTTTGCCGAGAGGAGTCGAAATGGCTAACTCCGGTTCTAGCTGACTTGGCTCTACAGAAAAGCCTTCTGAAAAACTCGGCGAGACAAATGAATGAGTAGACCCGGTATCAATCAACACTCGAGCCAAATACTCATTGACTAGTAGGGTTCCTGAAATTTTAACTAGCGGAGTTAATCCATGCATCAATAGTGTATACATGTAGGTATATATACATATATAACATGCCAAGTACGTACACAATCAATTAATACTTAACAGTTTAATTTACGGATAATTAAATAAGCTACAACTGTGTACCTTGCACTACATCGTCAGATGCAAGTGCATCACCCTCTGTTAAGGTAAAAACTCGCCCCTGGTTCACCTGGCGAGACTGAGGTGTAGACCGGGTAGTCTGAGATGACGCCTGATATGATCCTGCTGGGCGTGCTGGTGGCCTAATCCCCTGAGACTGGCCTAGTAAATGCCGACTGGGGCAATCCCTGATCATATGGCCCTGGCGACCACAATGAAAACATCCACCCGATGCTCTTCGGCAATCTCCTGCCGAGTGCCTTCGGTCGCATGAAGTGCAGACCTCGTGTGTATAAGTCGGAGGGGCCGGAGGTGGAGCATACCTCCTCGTCTGAGGTACAACAGGCCGTGGGGCCGAAAGAGCCTGAGGTCGCGGTGCCTGAGGCACATACTGCCGTGGAGCTGGAGGCGCATAAGTTGGCCTCATCGGTGGTGTTGGCCATGTATACTGATAAGGGCCGGTACGAGTCCGCCTCTCTAGAGGTGCTGAACTACTGGATTGGCCTCTTGCCAACTCCCTCTTCTTGGACACCGCCTTAAAATTTGCCTCGATCAATAAGGCTTTGTCTACCACTTCCGGATAAGTAGCATGCCTGAAAGCCGATACTTTCTCCATAATAACATCCTTGAGCCCTTGCTCAAATCTCCTCGCCTTCCTTGCCTCAGTAGCCACCATGTGAGGCGCAAATCTAGAGAGCTCCGAGAACTTAGCCTCATATTGTGCTACTGACATCGAACCTTGCTCAAGGTCGATGAATTCTCTCTCTTTCCTTTCCCGCGCTCCGATCGGAAAGTACTTCTTATAAAAAGTGTCCTTAAACTCCTCCTAAGTCCAAGGTTGACCCTGCATGGTCAAATCTCGCATCCTCAATGCGGACAACCACCAATGGTGGGCTTCACCTTCTAGCATGAAGACTGCCCATGCTACTTTCTCTTCCTCTGTAGGAGAGAGCACCATAAATATCTTCTCCATCTGGAGGATCCATGCCTCCGCAGCAAGAGGGTCCACACTCCCACGGAAGGGTGGAGGCCTCAATCTCCTGAATGCCTCAACTCCAGCTGTACGATGTACTGGAGCTGCGGGCGGTGGAGTAGGTGCCGCCGACGATGGTATAGCTTGCCAAGCCGCCAGTATGGCGAGTGTCTCAGCAATAGATCCTAAGACCTGAGAGAGGTCCGGCTGCTCATCCTCATCTCTGGAAGAAGATGAAGCTCTGGTGTGTGGTCCATGACCCCGTGTGCCCCACCTCATGACTAAGGTCCTGAGAACAATAGCACCACATGAGTCTCACTTGAAACCACAACTTATTTCAATGCCATTTCACAATAATTCAATTTGTATTAGCTGTATAATACTAATATACATCACATCCAGTCATCAGAGTATTCATCACATTATACTTATACTTTAGAGTTCTGGCGTATCTAGGACCGTACTTGGTTAAAGCAACCATTTTAAACTAAGACTAAAGTTTAGTCTTAAACTTGGATCAAGACTCTCTTCCGACTTGCTTCCTTCCTAACTTGTTTCCTAACATATGCTCTTGTCAAGCCGTGGTTTAAGATTCAAACTGACCCTAGAGACCTAAAGCCTAAGCTTTGATACCACTTCTGTCGCGACCCAAAACCCACCCTAGGAGTTAGAGTGAACTTTGGACGACTAATCATGGCTTACATGACTTGCTTGACAAACAACCTGCAAAAACCCACATAGCATATTGTAGCACCCCAGACTTTTTCATCTTTAATGAATACCACCTTCGTAGCTAATTGGCCGTTTTTATAGTCAAATTAATAAATAAGGGAGAAATCGGAAATTCCGAAACGTCAGAAATGTGCGTTTTCGAAAGACGAACCCAACGCAAGTTGAATCGTCGAAATCCGACAAGCGAGTCAAAAGATATGGTCAAAACAGTCCAGACATATAGAGAACCGATCGCTCGGTCCAGTCAGCGATCGATCGGTCCATAACCGATCGATCGGTAGCTATCGCGCGGTCAGAAAGTTTGTATGGGGAAATTTTCCAGAGAGTGAGTTTTTGACCGGTCGATCGGTCATAAACACCGATCGCTCGGTAGGCAACCGATCGATCGGTCATAACCACCGATCGCTCGGTCTTCGTGTTTTTCAGAATTTTCATTAAGGGCTTTATCGTCTTTTGGGGGTTAAACCCTTTCTCCTTAAGGCTTGCCCGAGCCTTTAGGGCTTCATTCACAACACTTAAGGTATTTTGAGAGATAGAGAGAGAGGAGAAGGGGATTTTGCAAATAGGGTTTTCCATTGGAGAAGAAATCAAAGGGGTGAAGACCCTAGATCGTCCCCAAGCACGTTTTCTTCAAGATTTCAACTCAATCTCGTGTGGGGTTCCATTCTCCAACCTAGGGCAGCAGCCCAAGCACGTTTTTGAAAGGGATTTCTTCCCCAACTCAAGTCTCCTTCAAGCAAAGGTGTTCTTCTTTCAAGTTGGAGCTTCAATCAAAGTTTCTACAAGGATCAAGCCTTGATTTAAGGTTAGTACACTCTACTAACTTCCCCTAACAATAACCTAGTTTTTCTATGAACTATATGATTTTGCTACTATGTATTTCTCCCTTATGAAATGTATCATATTCACTAAATATAAACAAGGTGAGGAAAAATGGTGTGGATGCATGGATGAGAGGTTGATTGAGGCGATGGGATGCCGAATGTATGGTGTATGAATGTGTGGTGTGAAGAATGGAAAATGGAGGATGGGCATTTTACCAATAATGAACATACCTTGATTTTTGGATGGAAAGTAGGCACTAAAAAGAAGAAGATGAACCATTAAGGAACCTTGCATGTTATGTGTTTGACAAAATGCCTAAACTAGGAATAAATGACATAAATGAAGAAAATGAAAGTAGGCCTTACGCATGTGTTCTTATGAATGATGAACTATTCAAATGCCACGTAGATTACTCAGATTCCTATATGGTTATACTGTGGATTGAATTGTTATACACTACTCTTCATGTCATATTTTCATCATGATATTACAAGTGCTACACACACCACACATGCATGCATGAAACCGGGTTTTCCAAGATTGTAATTGTATATGACGAATCAAGAACATGACAAGGAGGTTGGTAGCCCCAAGTGAAGGGTGCTAGCCTCTGGCTCACAAGTGAAATGGAACAAGAACATGACAAGGAGGTTGGTAGCCCCAGGAAGGGTGCTAGCCTCTGGCTCACAAGTGAAATGAAACAAGAACATGACAAGGAGGTTGGTAGCCCCAGGAAGGGTGCTAGCCTCTGGCTCACAAGTGAAATGAATCAAGAACATGACAAGGAGGTTGGTAGCCCAAGGAAGGGTGCTAGCCTCTGGCTCACAAGAGAAATGGAACAAGAACATGACAAGGAGGTTGGTAGCCCAAGGAAGGGTGCTAGCCTCTGGCTCACAAGTATACAAGTCAAGAACAAATCAAGACATGAAATACAAGACAAGACACGACACACATACATGATTTGACCGAGACACGAAAAAGGTTTCCGAGACATGAGTTTTACCGAGGTTTTTGCATTCATACACGCATGTCAAGATATGGCTATGTATCTTATGCTTTCACTATTGCTTTAAATTAATATCTTGTATTGCTCACTGTTGTTATGTTTTCGCTATTGTTATGGTTAGCTAGTAGTTTGTACTCGCTGAGTATTCCATGCTCAGCCGTACTTTTATGTCGGCAGGTACTGTGGATGTCCTCGACCCCGAGCCTTGGGTCGAGGAGGAGTATGTAGAGGAGAGGGAGCCACCTATCCCATGGCAGTCTCAGGAGGATGGGGACTTGGATGTGTGGCCATACCTCGACTACTGTTGAGAGGAGAGGATTAGAGAGTTCCTTTTGTATTTTGATAGGTGGGCATGTCCACCTTTACTTTGATTGTATTTGGTATATGTTAACTTGGAATACTATTTGGAGTTATAGAAGAAAAGAAAAGTTGGCTTACGCTTCCGCACTTATGTTTAGTTTCCGCGCTCTGATTTTCATGGAATTATATTATGTTTAGCCTCTTGCATTACAGGATGGTTTGACAGGTACACGTAGTCACCTCTAAAGTATCCCTTAACTCCTAGGGGGTATTTTGGGGCGTGACACATATACAATAGAGGATATAAACAGCGGAAACATACTCCAACATAGCACAGCGGAAGTCTAAACAACCTCTATGTATATACGAATCCAAGTTTACACGAAAGGAATCCAAAAGAAAGTGCGGACAGACCCGCCAAAATACATGAAGGTATATCTCTCATCTCACCCACAGCTATTCACTCAGAATCTACAACCACCTAATGGTAACCCTCTACTGGAGGTTCCTCCAAAGGCTCCTCAACGTACTCCTCCTCCACCCATGGACCAGGAGCACAAACATCAAATGGAGCAGCAGCTCCCTCATAACCTGCCGACATAAGAAGTACGGCTGAGCATGGAATACTCAGCGGGTACTAAATACTAACCAACAATTATAGCATAACAATGGCAATACATAATCAGGAGCAATTCATATATGTCAGACAGAAGAAATTCATATCATACAAGGAAGTAAAGCAATTTATAATCATGCTTGTATTTCGTAGAAAACCGATAAAACCTCTTGAAAACATCGTGCACTTGACTTGGCTTGAAATATCTTTTCGTACTTGAAAGCTTGTCTTGTCTATCTTGCTTGTGTCGTACGTGTCATGTCATGCAAGTCATGCGTGCTTGCTTGTGATCATGTGACTTGTGAGATACACTTGTGAGCTATCCTTGTGAGATGCGCTTGAGAGATTCCTTGAGAGGGAAGGGAGAACCTTCTTTATGCAATGCACTTGAGAGGGAAGGGAGACCCTTCTTCATGATATGTATGTACTTGCGAGGGAAGGGAGGCCCTTCTTCATGATATGCACTTGTGAGTGAGGGGAGACCCCTCATGTAATGTTGGTTCTTGTCTTCTTGTGAAAAGCGAGGTAAAACATATCATAGGATATGTCCCACCTCTAACCATGTTCTTGAAAACCTCGATAAATCATGTCATGCATGCCGTGCTCGTGGGAACCGTGTACATACTTGCATTTAAATTTAAATATGACATTGGGTAATTTCACAATACATATAACATCAATGATTGAGCAATGTAATATTCATATCATTTAGGGAAAGCAAGAAAACACACTATCATAGGCCCTAGCAATATTCAGAATTTATTAGGCATGCATTTCCTAAATTTCAACTCACTTTATTCACATTGGCATTTCATCAAACATGTTATGTTCATTATCGATTTACCCTACAACATGCTTTTCTAGATGGGTTTTTCTTAAATCATACATGTATGTTCATTATTGGAACAATGCCCTCCCCATTATAATCATCACAACACAACCATTGGCATCCAGTCACCCATTCCATCTCCATTCGCCATTCACAACCATCCATCTCATAACACGTCTAATAAAGGAAAATAAAGAGAAATAAAGGGGAAAGAGGAACTATAACTAGGAGGGTAGTAAGAAGTACCGACCTTGAAGAAATGAGGAAGAAATCCCCTTTCCAAAACGAGATCTTGGAGAAAACCCGGACTGGAAGTGATCTAGGGTCTCAAAACCCCTTTGATTTCTCTCCAAAATGGAAACCCTAGGTTTAGGAATCGCCCTTTCTTCTCTTCTTATCTCCCGATCTCTCTAAGTGTCGAAATGAAGCCCTAAAGGCTCGGGTTAAACTCTTAAGGCAAGAGTGAACCGACCAAGGACCATTATACCCTTACTGAAGTTTCTGCAAACACACGAATGCCGAATTCGTTGAGCTGTGAACAGTGCCGAACACGTTGTGTTGTGAACAGTGCCGAACACGTTGTGCTGTGAACAGTGCCGAACACGTTGTGCTATGAACAGTGCTGAACACGTTGTGCTGTGAACAGTGCCGAACACGTTGTGCTGTGAACAGTGCCGAACACGTTGTGCTGTGAACAGTGCCGAACACGTTGTGCTGTGAACAGTGCTGAACACGTTGTGCTGTGAATAGTGCTGAACACGTTGTGCTGTGAACAGTGCTGAACACGTTGTGTTGTGAACAGTGCTGAACACGTTGTGCTGTGAACAGTGCTAAACACGTTGTCCGTTGTGTTATGTACAATGTGCCCGACGTGCTGCACAACGTACCCGTAGTAACTGTACAACGTACCCATTGTAGTCACACAACATACCCGTTGTAGTCGCACAACGTACCCGTTGTTGCTGTACAACGTACCCGTTGTTGTTGCACAACGTACCCGTTGTTGCTGTACAACGGATGCACAACGTATACGTTATCAGAGCACAAGCTATGTTCTCAGAGTACGTTGTCGATGCCTTATCAGAGCATGACCTAGCGCCTTTCGAGCTACGTCCTAAGCGCATAACCGAGCTACGTCCTTAGCGCATAGCCGATCTACGTCCTTAGTGCCTAACCGAGCTACGATTGCCTGCAGACCCAGACTGTTTTGGCCATATCTTTTGACTCGTTCGTCCGATTTTGATGATTCAACTTGCGTTGGGTTCGTACTTCGAAAAGGAACATTTCTAAAGTTTCAGAATTTCCAATTTCCTCTTTATTTATTAATTATACCTCTTTAAAGGCAAAATGACAACGAAAGTGCCATGTATTAAGCATGAAAAAGTCTGGGGCTCTACAGGTAGCCCACGGAAAATTCGGGTACTAG
This sequence comes from Tetracentron sinense, assembly GCA_015143295.1. NCBI lineage: Eukaryota > Viridiplantae > Streptophyta > Magnoliopsida > Trochodendrales > Trochodendraceae > Tetracentron > Tetracentron sinense. The sequence continues at coordinate 18,029,908 of CM026562.1, forward strand.
CCTCTGGCTCACAAGAAAACTAAACAAGTAATAAAAATCACCTATTGTCAAGGAGGTTGGTAGCCCAGGGAGATTCGGGTACTAGCCTCTGGCTCACAAGAAAACCAAACATTGCATATCAAGGAAGTTGGTAGCCCAGGGACATTCGGGTACTAACCTCTAGCTCACAAGTGCATTGCATATCAAGGAGGTTGGCAGCCCAGGGAGATTCGGGTGCTAGCCTCTGGCTCACAAGTTACAAGATGATGATCATGCATTCATGCATGCACGCATGCATGATTTCTACGAGGCATATCGAGACAGGACATGGGTTTCAAGCTTGGGTTTTATCGGTGTTTTTGCATTCATGCACACACTTTTAAATGATTGTATTGTACCATGTCAAATACTGTTTAGTTCGTGATGCTTCTATTACTGCTTTGCATGGTATGACTATTACGTGTGTTATTATTGTTATGGCTAGCTAGTAGCTTGTACTCGCTGAGTATTCCATGCTCAGCCGTACTTTCATATCGGCAGGTGCGAAAGCCCCTCTTGACATATGTGATCAGGGTCCTTGGATAGAGGAGAACTACGGGGAGGAAGAACCGTATGAGGATCTAGTAGTCGAGCCTCAGGCGGAGGCGAGAGACTTAGACCATTGGCCCCACGGGGGTGACTATTGATCGAGAAAGTGTTGGGTCTTATGTATTTTGATATTTTGATAGGTGGGCCTGTCCACCTTAGACTTAGGCGTGTTTTGTATTTATGTTAACTTGGAATACTACATTTTGGACCATTATAAAGAAAAGAAAAATTTAGTTTTCGCTTCCGTAAATTATGTTTAGCTTCCGCGCTCTGATTATCATTGTTTAGTACTGTGTTTATCTTGTGCATTACAAGATGGTTTGGCAGGTACGAAGTATCACATCTAAAATATCCCTAAACTCCTAGGGGGTATTTTGGGGCGTGACATATTTAACCCCGGTTAAGGACTAATAAACGCATAATTTATTATTTACAATTCTGGGGCGTTGCAATCTCCCCTTCTTACAAAAAATTTTGTCCTCGAAATTTGCCACATCAATTTTAAAGATTTACAACACAGATAAATCCTCAAACAACTGAGGATGGCTTTCTCGTATTGCATCCTCAAGCTCCCAGGTGGATTCTTCTATGCTATGATGTTGCCACAAAACCTAGACTAGCTTGATTGTTAGTCCACAACACTTGTTCCTTGCGGTCCAAGATTTGCACTGGTTTTTCCTCAAAAGTTAAGTCTTCTCGAACTTGAATTGGTTCATGATGAATCACATACGAAGGATCAGGAACATATTTCATCAACATGGATATATGAAATATATTGTGAACCCTCTCCAACTCTGGTGGTAGTGCTAGACGGTAGGCTACACTGCCTATTTTGGCCAAAATTTTAAAAGGCCCGATAAATCGCAGACTTAATTTACTCCACTTCCCAAACCGTACGACACCTTTTGATGGAGAGACCTTCAAGAAGACATGATCGCCGACCTGAAATTCCTGGTCCCAACACTTTCCATCGGCATAACTCTTCTGCCGACTCTGAGCAGGTAATAGCCTGGATCGAATTAACTCGATCTTCTTAGTAGTTTCCTGTACCAGTTCTAGTCCCTGCAACTTATGTTCTCCAACTTCAGTCCAACATACTGTTGTTATATGCAAATTCAATCAAAGGCAAATGATCATCCCAGTTTCCTCGAAAGTCAAGGCTGCAAGTGCGCAACATATCTTCCAGTGTTTGAATCGTGCACTCTGACTGTCCATCGGTCTGAGGATGATAAGCTTTACTCATGTTGAGCTGCCTACCCAAGGCTTCTTATGAACTCTGCCAGAACCGAGAAGTGAATCGCGGATCACGATCTGATACAATTGTCACCGGTATACCATGCAGCTTCACAATCTCTTTGATATACAGTTTTGACTGATTTTCCAACGTGATGGTGTTTTTAATAGCGAGGAAGTGGGCTGACTTAGTTAGTCTATCAGCCGTTATGATGATTTGAGAGATGGCAAATGGATCTGCAAACCGCATTTTGAATGGAAACATCAAGAGGATCTTTATATGGACAGCCCGACGGTTTTGACTCCATGGCAAAAATAAAGTCTGCAAATGATAAAAATATTTAGGCCTTAAGACAGCTTCTCGGAGTTGGAAATCCGTGTGAGAATCAATCAAACGTTTGGTTTTCAAAACATGGCTGAGGCCGGGTGTTACACGAAGGCAGGGGAGTGCAATAACTTTCCCGTTCTTATGAGGAGATATTCACCATTTGGGAATGATTGTAGGAAAGTATTCACCGGTGAAAATCTGGTTGTCATGTTACTTGCAAGAAAGACCTCGTGCGACGTACTATATTCTTGGTCTTTAAATGTTTAGAGATTGAAAGAAAAAGGATGTGGGATGTCCCAAGTCAATTATATTGACAGATTCTTACGCAAGATAGCATGGCAAAATTCCAAGAACGGGTTTTTACCCTGTAGACATGGAATAGTCTCTCGAAATCAAAGTCTCAAAGACTGATGATGAAAAGAGAGCAGAGGAGGTCATATCCCATATGCATCTGCAGTGGGAAGTCTCATGTATGCTATGTGTGCACAAGACCTGATATTTGTCACGCAGTGAGTATCCTGAGTAGATATCAATCAAATCCGGGTCCTGAGCATTGGACAGCAGTTAAGCACATTTTCAAGTATTTGAGGAGGACAATGCACCACTGTTTGGTTTATAGTGGAGAAGATCTGACTGTTGTAGGGTACACAGATTCAGATTTTCAGGCAGATGTTGATGATAGAAAGTCACCTCAGGATTTGTCTTACTCTTGGAAAAGGAGCATTTAGTTGGAGAAGTTGTAAACAATCAACAACTGCTGACTCAACAACTGAAGCTGAATATGTTGCTGCATGTGATGCTGCAAAGGAAGCAGTGTGGATAAAGAAGTTCATTCATGAACTGGTGTTGTCTCCTCAATTGAATCTCCTATCACACTTATTGTGATAATAGTGGTGCTGTAGCTCAAGCCATAGAGCCTAGAGCACATCAGAAGACAAAGCACATTGAAAGGAGATTCCATCTGATTCGAGACATTGTCAAGAGAGGAGACATTGAGTTATCCAAGATTGCATCAGCGGATAACGTGGCGGACCCATTTACTAAGCACTACCTCAGAAGATGTTTGAGGAAACATCTAGAGTCGATGGGTGTTAGATACATAGGAGATGGCTTTGAGTGCAAGTGGGAGATTGTTAGACATATATGCCACAAAGCCATTCCGGAATTGTATTTATCTATTTTTAATCAATAAATGCATATTTTACATTCACACATTGTCTTCTACATGGGTAATATATCAAAAGTATCTCATTGGATGAGACTACTTTGTCCCTTAGGTAACATTGTAGGAAAACCATCCAATTAGTTGATAACTGATTGCTAAGGAGATATGGTTTTTCCAGTTCCTTGTAGACCTAAAATTGTTCTAAGTTAATCAGGATGCATCTGGACAATGTATTCCTAATAACTTACACATTGTTAGTTCCATATGATGGAGTGATGAATCTCAATCACTGAGAGAAGGTCTCTTGACTAAGATGTGGATATAAGTAAGAAATACTTATATTGCAACTGGATCGCTCAGTGGATACCCTTAGAAATATACTGTCTTTATATTTAGGGTAGTCCATTGACAGATTGTCCTTAAACCTGAGAGGTCGACATCTTCTCTAGTATTTGCCTATGTAGCTTTGATGTAGTCAATCGTCAATGTCCAACACACCGGACTAAATACGGGCTCGTTGGGTTATCTACGTTGTACTGGAAGAAGTGTGTGTACGCTCAACAAGGATTCCACTACTCTTATAGAGTAAATAATATTGAGTTGATACTTGTCAAAACCGGACTTGAAAACCCAGCGCTGGTATTTATCGATGAAATGGTTTTATCGAGGAATTTATTTTCTGTATAAAAGAAATGTAATTATTATTATTATTTCTTTTAAAGAATTTCTAAAATGTTTTGCAAGTCCAAGTTTGACTAAAAGTATCAAAGAGAATGAGTTCTCAATATAAGCCAGGGATTAAAGACAGTATTAGATATTGTCCCGTAAGCTTATAACAATATTGGAAGTGGAGGGAACTGATCTGTAAACAAATCTTGAGATAGAAATACCTGCAAGTAATTCTCTATTTTCTGGAGGTTAATCACATTGTGTTAATGGACATTAATTGTGATTGGTGGAAGTCCAGGGATATAGATAAAATTCTATAATCCTAATGGAGTATAGGAAATGTGTTTCCTAGTAACAATACTTTAACCAAAAAGGTTGAGTACTTGGTCCCACAACCGGAAATAGGAGATCCCTTTAGATCCCACACACAAGGACTTTCTTAAAGTATTTAATTTAATAATTTATTACATTAATTATTTCTCTAAGAAATCACTATATGGTATAGTGAAGCTCTAAAAGGTGGAATCACATTAAATGTGAAAAACCAAATGGGTAGGACCCATTGGGGAATTTGATAGAAGATCAAATAAGAGACCAAAATGGGTTTGGAACCCATGGGGGCGTGGAGTGGGGCCCACCTAGGGTGGAAGCCCACTTCAAGGAGGATAATATTATTGTTTAATTTTAATTAGTTTCTAATTAATAACTCCTTATGAGATAAGGTGGTTAGTTAGTTAGTTAGTTACTAATTAAGATTCCCTAATTGTTAGGATTCCATTAGTTTGTTACTAATCATTAATTAGTTAGTTACTAATTAAAAAGATTCCTTATTGGATAAGGATTTGGTTAGTTAGTTACTAATGGATAAAATTAGTTTCTATTTTGATTAATCCTAATTAATTAAAGGAGAAATCAAAAAGGAAACAAATGAGAAATCCTTATTGGATAAGGATAGGAGATTTGGGTTGCAAGCAACTCAAGTAAACTCTTATATATAGAGGTGTACGGTCACTTTTAGTGGACACAAGAAAATTTCCAGAATTTTCAAGATTTGGAAATCCCTCTCCTCCCTCATTATCTCTCACGCCCAAGCCTCCCTTCTCCCTAAGGTGTACGATCACACCTTCTCCCCTTTTATTATTCTTTTTGTTTCTAGTTTGAAAATAAAGAAGAGGAATTTCAAGGTTCTTGAAGATCAAGATTAGATCTTTTATTCAAGATTCCTAGAGGTGGATTTTGGAAGGGCCATTAGCTTCCATTACAGAAAGCTTTAAAGAAAAAGAAGGTCCGTGTAGATTGCGAAGGAGACTTGGCATTTGTGAAGTTTTGCCGGTATCGCTATTATCGTGGATTTGACTTAACAATTTCAAAGTCGCAAAGGTATTGTGATTTTTACTCTCATTGAATAAAATCAATTAGAATCTTAGTCAGATCTTAGGATTCGATGTATGCCCCCCAAGAACTGTTTTTCTAAAATTAAAAGAGGCATACTTTCAGTGGTATCAGAGCCATGGCTATGCTTCTCTTTGATTTTATTGCTTAATCAAGATTTATATATATAAATCATACTTCCACTTTAAATTTTGGTTGCCCTAGTGATGAATCTTTTAGATTCTTGATCACTTCTTGATTTTTAGATAATCATTAGTAGGGCTAAGGGGTTCCCCTGTTATTATTGAGGGAATAAAAATTAAGCCCCTAGAAATTAGTGTGAGACTAATTTCAAGTTTGGATGATTCCAAAGCCTCTCGAAATTTAGTAGGGACAAATATTTAGTGATATCTAAATCTTGATTATAGCCCTTAAGGATTCAGAGATCCTTTTATTTTTAGTAGTAAATTAAATTGTTTAATTTATTCTGAGAGCCCCGGGCTAGCATAAATAATATATAAAATATTTATCATGATAAATAAATATTATTTTATGTGTTGGATGGGTTCCACAAATCATACCTCCTTCTCTTTCCCCTCCCCTCCCCTTTTTCTTACTTTTTAGAATAGGGTTGCTGATTTATGGTGGACTAAATCAACCGAAGGAGATGCCCAGAGAACTATTGCAAGATAGCAAATTGTAGTAGGACTTTATTTAATTCCCCTGTTGTAATTAAATAAGGTCGTATGATTTTTGTGAACCCATTGTGAGATTATAATATGATTATAATTATTATTTTATTATTCATGTGATGATTAATAATTTTTCCTTTAAGCCCGGAAGTTGTGATAATTGAGATTATCGCTTTTATGATAATTTAGGATAATTGGATTTTACTTCTATTAATGCATTGTGTTTAATTATAAATTATTTATATTTAGACACAATACATTACTAGTACTCTTTTGGACGTGGAGTTTGTGACCCATGCGAAGATTTTTACATAAAATCTTTGCATACGAGATTATTGGATAATCGTGTCTGAAAAGACAATAATCGTAGATGGATCACTAAGCTGACATCCAAATACCCTTATGTAATAGGGATGAGTAGGTTGTGATTATAAGATTAAAATCCTAATGATCAAAACCCCCTGTAAGGGCTAGTGGGAGTTTATCACTCCTTTATAATCCTATTATCGAAAATTTTCATAATTCATATGATGAATACTTGGATAATGATATGATCATGCCTGTTTAATATTGTTCCCTTCAAGAAAAATATTAAGTGATAATAAATGGGATTATTAATCCTAAGGCCTTCCATTATCAATAAAGACTAAGAATTAATTAGCCTGAATCTTGTCTCTCTGATAGGAGTTCGACATAATTCAGTCTAAATTAAACTCCTAGTGCATTATTTCTATTGTAGATAGGTCTGTATATGGCCTGATAGGGAGTGTCAACTAGCATGGGGGCACATCTCTACTTGATCATATGACAACCGAGAATAATGGGTTTCACTTAAACAAGGAAACATGGCGGCTGACACAGTGACAGTCATGTTGTCCTTGTAGGTCGCAAGAAAATTGGGAATCACTGATTTACATAAGGAGTTATCCATGAGATGCTCAGTGATGGATGGTTACTATCCACCTTGTATTGCATGTGTGGTACTATCCTAGCATGGAAGATTACATGTGTATTATGAGGATCTCAATACTCATCTGGAATAAAAGGTTTATTCCCTAATTTCATATACTGAAGGGAATGATGAAATTTGAAGAAAGATGAGAGGATCATCAGATTTTAAAATCCCAAAAATCCGATGAAAATATGTGTGAAAATAAATGTAATAATTTATGCTTATTTTATTGTGTAGATATAAGCCATGAATCCCCTTTCCAAGATTCTAGAAGAGAATCGGTTGACTGGTCCAAATTTTGTGGACTGGAAAAGAAACCTTGATATTGTGCTTATCTCTCAGAAGATAGCTTATGTCCTCACATCCGACTATCCGGAATTTGATGAGGCAATTCAAACCCCTGAGGCAGTTGAGAAAGCCTCAAAGTGGCATGAGTCAAATAGTTTGGCCAAATGCTACATGCTTGCATCCATGTCAAATATCCTTCAGCAACAGCACGAGGGTTTTGCTACAGCTAAGGATATATTGACTAATCTCAGGGAGATGTTTGGGGAACAGAACAGAACTGCTAGGCAGTTGGCAATGAAAGGACTGATGGGGACCAAAATGTATGATGGTAGCCCAGTCCGGGAGCATGTTGTCAAGATGATGGGGTTCATTAATGAACTCTTGACCCTTGGAGCAGATCTTGATCAACAGAGTCAAACGGATGCGATCCTGAACTCTCTCCCGGAATCCTTTTCTGCTTTTGTGTTGAATTTCAACATGAACAAATTGGAGACATCTCTGCCAGAGCTCCTAAACATGTTGCAAGGAGCTGAGGACCTTATGAAGCGTACTAAGCTCTATGCAAATGTGGCAGAGGGAGTTGGACCTTCAAGGCCCAAGCCTAAGGGCAAAGGCCAGAAAAAGAAGAAGTCCAATTTCTCCAGGTTCCTCAAAGGCAAGAAGGGTAAGAATAAGAACAAGAAAGCTTCTGAGAAGAAAGACAAGGAAAAGAATCAGAATGTCTGTTTCTATTGCAAGAAACCAGGTCACTGGAAGAGGAATTGCAAAGTTTACTTAGCATCCCTCAAGGACAAGCCTTTGGAAGGTATGTCAGATTCTTTCATCATTGAATCCAATTTTATTATTGGTTCCTCAAACTCTTGGTGTGTAGATAGTGGATCTACCTCACATATTTGTAATATGTTACAGGGGTTTCAGGAGAGCAGAAAGCTTAGTGATGGGGAAGTCAAAATAAGGATGGGAACAGAAGCAAGTGTTGCTGCAATCGCCATTGGAACTTATATTTTAGAATTTGCTTTTAATAGGATCTTAGTTTTAAAAGACTGTTTATATGTGCCAAACATGCGCAGAAATTTGATTTCTGTTTCTAGTTTAATCTTTAATGGTTATTCAGTATATTTTGATACTAATGTAGTTATCAAATACAATAATAGTTTTATTGTTTCCGGCACATTGTCTAATGGTCTTTATTATCTTGATCCAGTAAGCAATTCTGTAAATAACATTGAGGATAAAGAGTCCACCAGTGTGACACCTCAGAAAAGAGGTAGAGATTCTGTGAATCCAACATACTTATGGCATCTCAGATTAGGTCATATCAATTTGGATAGGCTCAATAGATTGGTAAAGGATGGTCCTTTAAACCATTTACATGTTGAACCTTATCCAACTTGTGAACCTTGTTTGCAAGGTAAAATGACCAAAAGGCCATTTACAGGCAAACCTAAGAGAGCCACAAGTATATTGGAATTAATTCACACTGATGTATGTGGACCCATGAATCATTCAGCCAGAGGTGGCTTTGTCTACTTCATTACATTCACAGATGATTTTTCTAGATTTGGTTTCATATATCTAATGAAACACAAGTCAGAATCTTTTGAAAAGTTCAAAGAATTCCGGAATGAAGTAGAAAAGCAATCAGGTAAATGTATTAAAACTCTCAGATCCGACAGAGGAGGAGAGTACCTCTCGAATGAGTTCATGGATTATCTTAGAGATAATGGAATTTTATCCCAATGGACTCCCCCAGGAACACCCCAGCTTAATGGTGTTTCAGAAAGAAGAAATCGAACCCTATTGGATATGGTTCGTTCAATGATGAATAATACTAATTTGCCAATATCTTTTTGGGGATATGCATTAGAGACTGCAATCTATCTATTGAATAAGGTACCTTCTAAGTCTGTTTCCAAAACTCCATTTGAGCTATGGAATGGGTGAAAACCTAGTCTAAAGCATGTCAGAGTATGGGGTTGTCCAGTTCATGTGCGAAAGCAGAACTTTGACAAGCTGGAAAGTAGGACTGAGAAGTGCCTATTTATAGGATACCCAAAAGAAACTCTCGGATATTATTTCTATAATCCTAGCGAACAAAAGGTGTTTGTGAGCAGGAATGCCATTTTTCTAGAAGAGGATATGATCCTCAATAGAAAAGATGGACTTAGAATTGATCTTGAGGAGCAAAGTCAGGATAAAGTGATCATGGTTAATCCCATCTTAACTGAACCTTTAAATACACAACAGCCCAGGAGAAGGACAAGGATCAGTCGACCTCCAGATAAATTGTCTTATCAGTACGAGGTATATTCTATGGAATCGGATTCCTTAGATGATGATCCTTACAGTTATCAAGAAGCAATATGTGATATTGATTCTGATAATTGGAAAAAGGCCATGGAATCTGAAATGGACTCCATGTACTCGAATGGTGTTTGGACCCTGGTTGAAAAGCCTGAGGGAATTAGACCTATTGGGTGCAAATGGATCTACAAGAGGAAACGTGGATCCGATGGAAAGGTAGAGACCTTTAAAGCAAGGCTTGTAGCGAAAGGGTTTAGTCAAAGAGCTGGTATCGACTATGAGGAAACCTTTTCACCAGTAGCAATGCTAAAGTCAATCAGGATTCTGTTATCAATTGCAGCCGTTTATGATTATGAGATATGGCAAATGGATGTCAAAACCGCATTCTTGAATGGAAACATTCAAGAGGATATTTATATGGACCAGCCCGAAGGTTTTGAACTCCATGGCCAAAATAATAAAGTCTGCAAATTGATAAAATCTATTTATGGCCTTAAGCAAGCTTCTCGGAGTTGGAATATCCGTTTTGATGAATCAATCAAATCGTTTGGTTTTCAACAAAACATGGATGAGGCATGTGTGTACAAGAAGGTCAGTGGGAGTGCAATAACTTTCCTAGTTCTTTATGTAGATGATATTCTACTCATTGGGAATGATGTAGGAATGTTATCAACGGTTAAAATCTGGTTGTCATGTAACTTTGCAATGAAAGACCTCGGTGAAGCTTCCTATATTCTTGGTCTTAAATTGTTTAGAGATTGAAAGAAAAGGATGTTGGGATTGTCCCAAGTCAATTATATTGACAAGATCTTACGCAAATATAGCATGGAAAATTCCAAGAAAGGGTTTTTACCCTGTAGACATGGAATTAGTCTCTCGAAATCAAAGTCTCCAAAGACTGATGATGAAAGAGAGCAGATGAGTCATATCCCATATGCATCTGCAGTGGGAAGTCTCATGTATGCTATGTTGTGCACAAGACCTGATATTTGTCACGCAGTGAGTATCCTGAGTAGATATCAATCAAATCCGGGTCCTGAGCATTGGACAGCAGTTAAGCACATTTTCAAGTATTTGAGGAGGACAATGCACCACTGTTTGGTTTATAGTGGAGAAGATCTGACTGTTGTAGGGTACACAGATTCAGATTTTCAGGCAGATGTTGATGATAGAAAGTCCACCTCAGGATTTGTCTTTACTCTTGGAAAAGGAGCATTTAGTTGGAGAAGTTGTAAACAATCAACAACTGCTGACTCAACAACTGAAGCTGAATATGTTGCTGCATGTGATGCTGCAAAGGAAGCAGTGTGGATAAAGAAGTTCATTCATGAACTTGGTGTTGTCTCCTCAATTGAATCTCCTATCACACTTTATTGTGATAATAGTGGTGCTGTAGCTCAAGCCATAGAGCCTAGAGCACATCAGAAGACAAAGCACATTGAAAGGAGATTCCATCTGATTCGAGACATTGTCAAGAGAGGAGACATTGAGTTATCCAAGATTGCATCAGCGGATAACGTGGCGGACCCATTTACTAAAGCACTACCTCAGAAGATGTTTGAGAAACATCTAGAGTCGATGGGTGTTAGATACATAGGAGATTGGCTTTGAGTGCAAGTGGGAGATTGTTAGACATATATGCCCACAAAGCCATTCCGGAATTGTATTTATCTATTTTTAATCAATAAATGCATATTTTACATTCACACATTGTCTTCTACATTGGGTAATATATCAAAAGTATCTCATTGGATGAGACTACTTTGTCCCTTAGGTAACATTGTAGGAAAACCATCCAATTAGTTGATAACTGATTGCTAAGGAGATATGGTTTTTCCAGTTCCTTGTAGACCTAAAATTGTTCTAAGTTAATCAGGATGCATCTGGACAATGTATTCCTAATAACTTACACATTGTTAGTTCCATATGATGGAGTGATGAATCTCAATCACTGAGAGAAGGGTCTCTTGACTAAGATGTGGATATAAGTAAGAAATACTTATATTGCAACTGGATCGCTCAGTGGATACCCTTAGAAATATACTGTCTTTATATTTAGGGTAGTCCATTTGACAGATTGTCCTTAACCTGAGAGGTCGACATCTTCTCTAGTATTTGCCTATGTAGCTTTGATGTAGTCAATCGTCAATGTCCAACACACCGGACTAAATACGGGCTCGTTGGGTTATCTACGTTGTACTGGAAGAAGTGTGTGTACGCTCAACAAGGATTCCACTACTCTTATAGAGTAAATAATATTGAGTTGATACTTGTCAAAACCGGACTTGAAAACCCAGCGCTGGTATTTATCGATGAAATGGTTTTATCGAGGAATTTATTTTCTGTATAAAAGAAATGTAATTATTATTATTATTTCTTTTAAAGAATTTCTAAAATGTTTTGCAAGTCCAAGTTTGACTAAAAGTATCAAAGAGAATGAGTTCTCAATATAAGCCAGGGATTAAAGACAGTATTAGATATTGTCCCGTAAGCTTATAACAATATTGGAAGTGGAGGGAATGATCTGTAAACAAATCTTGAGATAGAAATACCTGCAAGTAATTCTCTATTTTCTGGAGGTTAATCACATTGTGTTAATGGACATTAATTGTGATTGGTGGAAGTCCAGGGATATAGATAAAATTCTATAATCCTAATGGAGTATAGGAAATGTGTTTCCTAGTAACAATACTTTAACCAAAAAGGTTGAGTACTTGGTCCCACAACCGGAAATAGGAGATCCCTTTAGATCCCACACACAAGGACTTTCTTAAAGTATTTAATTTAATAATTTATTACATTAATTAATTTCTCTAAGAAATCACTATATGGTATAGTGAAGCTCTAAAAGGTGGAATCACATTAAATGTGAAAAACCAAATGGGTAGGACCCATTGGGGAATTTGATAGAAGATCAAATAAGAGACCAAAATGGGTTTGGAACCCATGGGGGCGTGTGGAGTGGGGCCCACCTAGGGTGGAATGCCCACTTCAAGGAGGATAATATTATTGTTTAATTTTTAATTAGTTTCTAATTAATAACTCCTTATGAGATAAGGTTGGTTAGTTAGTTAGTTAGTTACTAATTAAAGATTCCCTAATTGTTAGGGATTCCATTAGTTTGTTACTAATCATTAATTAGTTAGTTACTAATTAAAAAGATTCCTTATTGGATAAGGATTTGGTTAGTTAGTTACTAATGGATAAAATTAGTTTCTATTTTGATTAATCCTAATTAATTAAAGGAGAAATCAAAAAGGAAACAAATGAGAAATCCTTATTGGATAAGGATTAGGAGATTTGGGTTGCAAGCAACTCAAGTAAACTCTTATATATAGAGGTGTACGGTCACTTTAGTGGACACAAGAAAAATTTCCAGAATTTTCAAGATTTGGAAATCCCTCTCCTCCCTCATTATCTCTCACGCCCAAGCCTCCCTTCTCCCTAAGGTGTACGATCACATCTTCTCCCCTTTTATTATTCTTTTTGTTTTCTAGTTTGAAAATAAAGAAGAGGAATTTCAAGGTTCTTGAAGATCAAGATTAGATCTTTTATTCAAGATTCCTAGAGCTGGATTTTGGAAGGGCCATTAGCTTCCATTAGAGAAAGCTTTAAAGAAAAAGAAGGTCCGTGTGGATTGCGAAGGAGACTTGGCATTTGTGAAGTTTTGCCGGTATCGCTATTATCGTGGATTTGACTTAACAATTTCAAAGTCGCAAAGGTATTGTGATTTTTACTCTCATTGAATAAAATCAATTAGAATCTTAGTCAGATCTTGGGATTCGATGTATGCCCCCCAAGAACTGTTTTTCTAAAATTAAAAAGAGGCATACTTTCAGGGGTGTGAGCATCAAGGGGGCTTGGACTTTGAGGAGCTTTAGACTCCTACTTGCAATCCAACTTAATCTCATCTTAATCATAATTGCAATCCATCCATTGGATTTAAATTCCATAATAAAAGGAATTATATTTTAACAATTATTCAATTAACCTAATCCTAATCCAATTAGGATTACTCCAAGGGGGCGCCCAACCCTAGGGTTTTAATCCATGGGTTTGGGCCCTTATTAAAGGTCCATATTAAATGGGTTTATGGATATGGGCCAAACCCATTTCCCCTTTAATTATGTTAATTAAATAATTACTAAAATAATTCATAGATTTAAATTAACAATTAATTTAAACCATAGATTAACTTTTAATCTATTTAATTAATGATTAACTTTTAATCACTTAAATAATTGATTAACAATTAATCAATTATTGAGCTTGTATTTCTTATGTGAGCATCTTCACAGATTGCTCTGGGACATTCTTACCCTAGTTTACCCAGTGTTATCCCATTTACCCTAAACAGAAATTACATTGGAATTGCAAGTGACGTGAGATATCCATCTTGCAATTGAATCCCAGTGTATGAACATTAACCATTACGAATCCCGCTACATGAACTTTTTAATTCAATTTATCCTTCCAAATACATTATCCCTAATGGGCCTTCGAGATTGACATACTATCTAACTCATAGCCCATTATACATCATCCGGGTTTCCAAGACTTATGATTAAGCCATGAGAAAAGATTTCTCATGAAAAAATTTTTAAGAAAATCCATTAATAAGTATAATATCTTTTAATAAAAGTATATTTCAAAACTTATTTTGACTTCAAAATCACCTGCGTGGGATTTGAACTTAATCAACTGTCTTACTCGAAACTTGGATAATCTCTCAAATTAATGAGCATGGATTTCTTGTTTGAAATTCATCATGACTCGAACAGCTTTCTGACTATCTAACTGTCACTAAATTGTATTCCCTAAGTTAGAAAATACGTTAGTGGAATCAAAACAGTCAGATCACTGCTCAGTCATAGATGAACACATCAAATCTAAGGATCATCTAAACTGTTCAATGTGAATGAGAGACCAACTATCTGATAGTATGTTTATGCAAGAGGTCTCTCATTGAATGCAATTAGTCAGTGTATATTTAAGCACCATATGCTGATGTGTAGTCTCTACTACAATAGTTCGAGATAGAACTACATCTCAATTATTGAGAACATCTTAGCATGAACTGGAAAGTTATACTGCCTGTGATAATCCAATCACATAACTTTCCTACAATATATCCTATAGACCTTTATTGATATCTCATATCGTTTAGATCATCTCATGATCATGGTCAATTACACGTAACGAATACATAATAGATTAAGAAGAAATCTTTATTAATCAAATTAATAAGAGTCTAACAATCTAAATGACTTTTCTTGGCATCATGTCTAACAATCTCTTACTTTCCCTAAAAGTCACTGTGCCATAGATTTCAATCTCATACTATCTAAGTGTGTTACAAAACTTTATCTGATAAAGCTTTAGTCATCGGGTCAGCAACATTAAGTTAAGACCTAATCTTTGTAACAACTACATCTTGCCTATCAATGATCTCACGAATAAGATGATACTTCCGTTCCACATGTTTCATCTTTTTGTGATTCCAGGTTATTTGTTGTGGGGTACTGCACCATTACTATCCCAGAAGAGAGTGATAGGTTTAAGTGCTGAAAGAACAGTTCCTAGCTCTTGCAAAAACCTTCTGAACCAGACTGCTTCTTTTGCAGCTTCTGAAGTTGCAATATATTCTACTTCTGTGGTGGAGTCAGCAATACTCTTCTGCTTTATGCTGATCCAACTGACAGTAGCACCACCCAGTGTGTACACATACCCTAATGTGGAGGCTCTATTATCCAGATCAGAATGGAAATTGAAATCAGTATATCCCAGTCCAACTAAATCTTCTGATTGAAAAATAAGCACATAATTCCTAGTCCTTTTCAGGTACTTCATGATGTGCTTCACAGCTGTCCAGTGATTGATACCTAGATTGCTTTGGAATCAACTAACAACTCTCACTACATGACAGATATCCAGTCTAGTACATAACATGGCATACATGAGGCCCCCAACTGCCGAAGCATAAGGGCACCTTTTCATCTGCCCGATCTCATCAGCTGATGTAGGGGCCATCTTTTTAGACAAAGTGACACCGTGTCTAAAACGAATGAGTGTTGTCTTACAATCACTCATACTGTATCTAGACAATATCTTGTCTTTGTAGGATGTTTGGCTCAATCCCAACATTCGGCATCTTCTCTCTCAGAATCTTTATTCCGAGAATATAGGATGCCTCTCCCAAGTCTTTCATTGAGAAATGCTGAGAAAGCCATATCTTGACTGATGATAACATCCCTACATCATTCCCAATGAGTAGAATGTCATCAACATATAGAATTAGGTATGCTATTGCTCTCTCACTGTCCTTCTTGTAAATACAAGATTCTTCCAAATTCTTTTGGAATCCAAATTCTATGATCGAAAGATCAAATCTTTGGTTCCAGCTTCTCGAAGCTTGTTTCAAACCATATATCGATTTGTTGAGCTTGCATACCATGTTCTAATGTATCCTCATAATCATAGATGTCTTCATCTAACATTCCGTTAAGGAAAACAGTTTTGACATCCATTTACCATATAGTCATGGTGTGCAATTATAGCTAGCAATATCCTGATGGATTTGACATTGCTACTGGTGAAAAGGTGTCCTCATAATCAACTCCTTGAATTTGAGTATAACCTTTTGCAACAAGTCTTGCTTTGTAGGTCTCCACGTTACCATCGGCACCCTTCTTCCTTTTGTAAATTCATTTGCATCCAATTAGCCTTATACCATCTGGTGGATCTACTAAAGTCTAAACGCCATTGTAATACATTGAATCTATTTCAGCATTCATGGCTTTATTCCATTGAGATGAATATACATCTAATGTAGCTCCTGATAAGTATTAGGATCCATATCCTCATCATCAGGGGTAACTAGATAAACCTCATTATTATAATACTGAAGTCTATCTGGTGGTCTAGAAACTCTTTCAGACCTTCTCAGTGGAATAAAATTAAGAGAATCATTAATAGAAGGATTAGGTTTAGTTTGGACACTGGCTGTGTTGTCTTTCATCTCATGAAATTCAAGCTTCTTAAGGAGATCTATTTCTTCCTCCAAGAAAGTGGCATGAAGCCTAACAACTATTGTTTGGTATGCCTTGGAGTACAAATAGAAACCCTTAGTTTCTTTTGGATATCCTACAAAGTTCCATTTTTCTGTTCTACATTCCAACTTAGTGGGTTCGAGTTTATAAACATGCGCAAGACAACCCCATACCCTTAGATGTTGTAAACTAGGTTTTTGCCCAGTCCATAATTCATAGGGTGTAACCAGAATAAACTTAGATGGAACCCGGTTCAGAATGTAAATAGCAGTTTGTAAAGCATATCCCCAAAGATATGAAGGTACATCCGCATGGCTCATCATAGAGTGAACCATATCTAATAAGGTCCGGTTTCTTCTTTCAGAAACTCCATTTTGTTGAGGGGAGGTAGGACTTGTCCATTGCAAGATAATCCTATTATCCCTTAAGTAATTCATAAACTCATTGGTGAGGTGTTCACCACCTCGATCTGATCGAAGTGTCTTTATGGATTTGTCAGTTTGATTTTCAACTTCTAATCTGAATTCTTTGAACTTTTCAAAGGTGTTAGATTTATGTTGCATCAAATAGACATATCCATATCTGGAATAGTCTTCAGTAAATGTGACAAAATACCGGTATTGACCTCATGCAACAATGTTAAATGGACGACATATATCACTATGTATTAGTCTTAACTTTTCTTCAGCTCTTCCTACCTTTTTAGGGTAAGGCTTCTTAGTCATCTTCCCTTCGAGACAAGACTCGCAAGTAGGGAGAGGTTCTACTTTAAGAAAGTCAAAGGGACCATCTTTTACCAATGTAGAGCCCCGAAACTTTTGAGCATGTTTTGGAATGCATGTCAAAGCACGACGTGTTGTAATCTCCTTTTTCATGAAATGACAATTTGGAGCATTTGAGAAAATTTGCAATGGTTTTATAAAATTAATTAAATAAATTATTTAATAATGTCTATAAGCCATCAAAGGGTCCTAGTCATGTTCAAAATAGGTCAAAAGGGAAGTAGGATAAGTCCAAGAAGTAGGAATGGGTAAAAAATAAACTTTGTGTCAAAACCAGCAGAGAACCGATCGCTCGGTCACGAGAGCGATCGATCGGTCCATAACCGATCCCTCGGTCCATATTAGCGATCGATCAGTCCACAACCGATCGATCGATAGCTATCGACTGGTGCCCTTTTTTGTATGGGGAAAAATTCCAGAGAGGGTGTTTTTGACCGATCGCTCGGTCAAGAACACCGGTCGATCGGTAGGCGACTGATCGCTAGGTATTAACCACCGATCGATCGGTCTATCGCATTTTGCAGAATTTCATTAAGGGCTGTTTCATCATCTGGGCATTTCACCTATGCCTATTAAGGCTTGCTCGAGTCATACTTAGAGTATTTTGAGAGAGAGTGAGAGAGTAGAAAGGGGTTTGAAATCCTAAGGCATCATCTTGAAGCAAATCAAGGGTTTTGAGAACCCGTAACCATCCTCAAGGCTTGGATTCTTCAAATCCAACTCCAAGCAAGTGAGGGACACGTTCTCCAAGCTAGGACAGCATCTACACGCACAGTTTGGAAGGATTCCTTCGCTTTTCAAGTCGGTACCATATGCTACCCCCTAGCTCATATTCTCTTTTCTTCCTTTCTTTCTTATTTTCTTTAAGTATGAACGAAATAATAGATGGATTGTGGTGTGAGAATGGATGATGGGCGATGGATGTTGTGTGGATGTGTTATGATGAATGAAATGGGAAGGGTACTATACCAATAATGAACGCACGTGTATGTTGTGAACATTAACCCATCTAGAAAAGCATGGTATAGGCTTTAACCAATAATGTACACACCACATGTTTGATGAAATGCCAAGGTGAAGAAAATGAATTGTAAATCAAGAAATGCATGATTTAAAGTGTATGAAAATTCTAGGGTTTATGATAGTGTGATTAATTGCTCTCACTAATTGGCATGAATAATTACTTGTTTAAATTAATGATATTCTATGTATTGTTGAATCCTAAATGTCATTTTTAATTCCAAGTTAAATTATGTACACGATTTCATGAGCACGGCATGCATGACATGGTTTACCGGTGCTTTTCTAGAATAAGGGTTAGTAATTAGAGGTAGGGTATATCTTACGATATATTTTGCTTCGCTTTTGACAAGAACAAGCATTGCACATGAGGGAGTTCACACTTCCCTCCCTTCAAGATTGAAAGAGGGGTCTCCCCTCACTCACAAGTGCATATCATTGAAAGAAGGGTCTCCCTTCTCACTCAAGTGCATCTCATTGAAAGAAGGGCCTCCCTTCTCTCTCAAGTGCATCTCATTGAATGAGGGGTCTCCCCTCCCTCTCAAGTGCATCTCACAAGTTAAATGAACATGTTTAATTTCCAAGCAAGCAAGCATGATCCCATGGCATGACACGACATGACACGCAATACAAGACAAGCACGACTCGACAAGATCAACCAAGACAGAACAGGACAAGACAAGTTTTAAACACGGAAAGAGTATTTTAAGTCAAGTGAAGCGCATGACGTTTTCATGAGATTTTCGACTTTGATATGATACAAGCAATAACTATAAACTGTTTACTTTTCTTGTTAATTATATGAATTGCTTCCTGCTTCACTCTGTCATTATTATGCTATGAATGTTGGTTAGTATTTGGTACCCACTGAGAATTCCATGCTCAGCCGTACTTCTCATGTCAGCAGGTGATAGTGGAGTGGCTGCTCCGTATGACATTTGTGCTCTTGGCCCATAGGAGGAAAAGGAGTATGTTGAGGAACCTGTTGAGGAACCTCCTGTAGAGGTACTAGGTGTTAGATTCTAGATGATTATGGGTGAGCTTAAGAGAGTTTCTCATGTATTTTGGTGGGCATGTCCGCACCTTCTTTTGTTTTCCCTTTTTGTACAAACTTGGATCACATGTATATACATAGTGGGTTTGTTAGACTTCCGCTGTGCTATGTTCGTTTATGTTTCCGCTATTATGCCATAATTTGTATATGCTCCGTATGTTTTACAGGATGGTTTGTTAAGCAAGTCATGATAAATTGTCCAAGATTCACTCTAACTCCTAGGGTGGGTTTTGGGTCGCGACAAAAGTGGTATCAAAGCCTAGGCTTTAGCTCTTTAGGGTCACTTAGAATCTAGTACCACAACTTGAGAAGAGCATATGTCGGGAAGCAAGTTAGGAAGGAAGTAAGTCGGAAGCGAGTTATGTTCCAAGTGTAAGACTAAACTTTAGTCTTAGTCTAAATGGTTGTTTCAACCAAGTACGGGTCTTAGAAACGCTAGAACACTAAGTCTATTATGTATACACTGATGGTTATGATGCAATGTATGAAAGTATTATATCAATAATACCACCTGAACTGTTGTGAAATGAAACTGTGATAAATTTTGGTTCCAAGTTTGACTCATGTGGTGCTATTGTTCTCAGGACGTTAGTCATGAGGTGGGGCACACGGGGTCACGGACCACACACCAGAGCTTCCTCTTCTTCACCGGATGAAGATGAACAGCCAGACCTCTCTCAGGTCTTAGGCTCTATTGCTAAGACACTCACCATACTAACGGTTCGGCACACCACACCATCATCGGTGGCACCTACTCCACCGCCTGCAGCTCCAGTACATCGTATAGCTGGGGTTGAGGCATTTCGAAGACTAAGGCCTCCATCATTCCATGGGAGTGTGGACTCTCTTGCTACAGAGGCTTGGATCCTCTAGTTGGAGAAGATATTTGCGGTCCTCTATCAGACACAGGAAGAGAAAGTGGCATGGGCTATTTTCATGCTAGAGGGTGAGGCACACCATTGGTGGTTGTCGGCCTTGAGGACTCGAGATTTGACCATGCAAGGTCAACCCTGGACTTGGGACGAGTTCAAGGATACCTTCTATAAGAAGTACTTCCCGATTGGAGCACGGGAAAAGAAAAGGACAGAATTCATCAACCTTGAGCAAGGTTCAATGTCAGTGGCTCAATATGAGGCCAAGTTCTTGGAGCTATCATGCTTCACGAATCACATTATTTCCACTAAGGCAATGAAGGTGAGGAGGTTTCAGCAAGGGATCAAGGACGTCATTATGGAGAAAGTATCGGCTTTCAGGCACGCTACTTATCCAGAAGTTGTGGACAAGGCCTTGTTGATCGAGGCCAATTCAGAGGTCGTATCTAAGAAGAGGGATTCGGCAAGAGGCCAATCTAGCAGTTCATCTCCTCCAGAGAGGCAGGCTCAGACCGGCCCTTATCAGTACACATGCCCAGCACCACCTCAATATGCATGGCCAGCACCACCGATGAGGCCATCTTATGTGCTTTCAGTTCCACGGCCATACATACCTCAGGTACCACGACCTCAGGCTCTTCCAACTCCACTGCCAACTGCACCTCAGGCGGAGAGGTACGCTCCACCTCCTGCCCCTCCGACCTACACGTATGAGGTCTGCACTTCATGCAGCCGAAGACACCCGGTAGGAGATTATCGGAAGACATCGGGTGGATGTTTCCACTATGGTCGCCAGGGCCACCTGATCAAGGATTGCCCCAGACGGCACTTACCAGGCCAGTCTCAAGGGATTAAGCCCCCAGCACTCCCAGCAGGATCATACCAGGCGTCCTCCAAGCCTGCACAGTCTGTACCTTTGCCTCGCCAGGCAAACCAGGGGCGAGTATTTCCCTTGACGGAGGGTGATGCACTTGCATCGGATGATGTAGTGCAAGGTACGCATTTAAAGTTATTCAATTATCCACGATTGTCATGTTATGTCTTATTCCTTGCATACGTATATGGCGTGTTATATATATCTATATATCTATACATATAATGTTGATGCATGGATTGATGTAGCTAGTTAAAATTTAAGGAACCTTACTAGTCAATGAATGTTTGGCTAGAGTGTTGATCGACACTGGGTCTACTCATTCATTTGTCTCACCGAGCTTTTCCCAAGGCTTTTCTATGGAGCCTAGTCAATTGGAACCGAGTTATTCATTTCGACTCCTCTCAGCAAGACAGTAGTAACATATAGCATTTTCAGAGACAGTACAGTTCAAGTTGGAAGCCTCGAATTAGTAGTTGATCTTATCGTCCTTGGATTCCAGGACTTCGACGTTATCTTGGGGATGGATTGGTTAGCATCGCATCATGGGCATGTGGCTTGCTTTGAAAAGATGGTACTCCTCAAGCCAGTGGAAGGGAAACCATTCCATTTTCGGGGGTTGAGAAGTAAAGATATTGCTCGCTTTGCGGTGTTGAGCTTAGCAAACTCTGAGGCAAAGGACTCTTCAACTATTCCGGTCGTGAGTGAATTCCTGGATGTATTTCCAGAGGAGTTACCAGGGTTACCTCCAGACAGGGAGATTGAGGTTGTGATCGAGCTTGCACCAAGCACAGCTCCCATCTTCTGGGCTCTGTACAGGATGGCCCCGATTGAACTAAGGAGTTAAAGACACAGTTGGAGGAGATGCAAGGCCTTGGTTTCATTCGACCAAGTGTCTCACCGTGGGGTGCCTCGGTGCATTTGTCAAGAAGAAGGATGGCTCGATGTGGATGTGCGTCGATTACATGCAGTTGAACAAGGTCACTATAAAGAATTGGTATCCATTGCTGAGGATTGATGACCTGTTCGATCAGTTAAAGGGAGCAAGATTTTTCTCTAAGATTGATCTTCGGTCGGGTTACCACCAGTTGAAGATCAAAACAGAAGATGTTCCAAAAACTGCTTTCAAGACTCGGTATGGGCATTACGAGTTCATGGTGATGCCTTTTGGTCTCACGAATACACCAGTAGACTTTATGGATCTGATGAACCAGGTATTCCGACCATACTTGGATCGATGCGTGATAGTGTTTGTCGATGACATCCTGATATATTCCCAAACATGGGAATATCACACGTGAGACCTTCGCCTTGCTTTGGAAATTCTGAGACAGCACAAGTTGTATGCTAAACTGAGCAAGTGTGAGTTTTGGTTGGAAGAAGTGGCATTCCTAGGCCACGTTGTTTCTGCGAAAGGCATCTCGATAGATCCAAAGAAAATAGAGGTAGTCATGAGTTGGGCGAGGCCCAAGAGTGTCACAGAGATACGTAGCTTCCTTGGGTTGGCAGGCTACTATAGGAGATTCGTAGAGGGGTTCTCCAGCCTTGCAGCACCGCTCACTTATCTGACAAGTAAAACTGCCAAGTTTGTATGGAGCGATAAGTGCAAGATCAGTTTCACAGAACTGAAGAAGCGACTTACCACGGCCCCCGTCCTTACGGTGCCATCTAGACATGGTGGGTATGAGGTGTACAGTGATGCCTCGCACGTTGGACTTGGGTGTGTTCTCATGCAGCACAAGACATTCATTGACTATGCATCAAGGCAATTGAAGGAGCATGAAAAGAATTACCCCACGCACGACTTGGAGCTTGCTGCAGTAGTGTTCGCACTCAAGATTTGGCGACATTACCTTTACGGGGAAGAGTTCTATGTGTTTACGGACCACAAGAGCCTCAAGTATCTCTTTTCCCAAAAGGAGCTAAATTTATGATAACGGTGTTGGATGGAATTTTTGAAAGACTATGAATGCACCATCCAATACCACCCGAGCAAAGCAAATGTGGTGGCGGACGCTTTGAGTAGAAGACCTGCGGGTCTGTTGGCTCACAGTTGGTGCGGGAATGGAAGCTATTGGAAAATTTGGCAAATCTGGACATCAATGTGAATGATTCCGTCTGTAGCCCTGTCTTGGCAAATATCATGGTTAGACCGTACATTATAGATCTAATCAAAGAGTCTCAAGCCACGGATGCTGACTTGTTGGCTTTCCGAGACAAGGAAGTTGCCAAGGGTAGTGAGGACTTCTCTCTCACTAGCCGAGGTGTTATTACATTCAAGGGAAGACTCTCTATGCCAGCTAATGCGGATCTTCAGAGAGAAATTATGGATGAAGCCCACCGTTCGAAGTACACAGTGCATACTAGGGGTATAAAGATGTACTGGAACCTCAATGGACACTTTTGGTGGGGGAACATGAAAAGGGATGTTGCAAAGTGTGTATCCCGGTGCTTGGTGTGCCAACAAGTGAAGGCAGAGCACTTGAGACCGGCAGGTCTATTACAGTCTCTCCCTATTCCTGAGTGGAAATGGGAGCACATCTCCATGGATTTCATTGTTGGCTTGCCAAAAAGGGTAAGAAACTCATATGCGATATGGGTTGTGGTGGACCATTTGACGAAGTCCGCCCATTTCTTGCCGTACCGAACCATGTTCAACTCGAGCCAGTTGGCTGCATTGTATATCAAGAAAATTGTTGGGTTGCACAGGGTGCCAGTCACTATTGTGTCAAATCGGGATCCAAGATTCACGTCTAGGTTCTGGAAGAGTTTTCAGGACGCTATGGGTTCCCGACTGGATTTCAGCACCGCCTTTCATCCTCAAACGGATGGACAAACTGAGAGGGTGAACCAGATCATTGAAGACATGCTTCGGGCACGTATGTTGGATTTTAAGGGCAGCTAGGAAGAACACTTGCTTTAGTTGAATTTGCCTACAATAATAGCTACCGGACAAGCATCCAAATAGCACCATTTGAGGCCTTGTATGGGCGAAGCTGTAGGTATCCTCTCTACTGGGACGAGGTAGGAGAGAGAAAAGTGTTAGGTCTGGAGTTGATTGAGCAAACTGTGAACAAAGTCAAGATCATCCAAGATCGGTTGAAAGCCGCTCAAGATCGTCAAAAGAGATATACTGACACTCGCCGCAAAGACTTGGAATTCCAGATTGGCGATCAAGTTTTTGTGAAAGTATCTCCTAGCAAAGGGATTATGAGATTTGGCAAAAGAGGGAAGCTTAGTCCTCGATATGTCGGGCCCTTTGAGATTGTCACGCAAGTTGGTGAAGTTGCTTACCGGGTATCTCTTCCACCTCACATGGCCACAGTTCACAATGTTTTCCACGTATCTATGCTTTGGAAGTACATTGCGGACCCTTCGCATGTCATAAAATTGGAACCGTTGGAAATCTAAGAGGACCTCACTTTGGTTGAAAAGCCGATTCATGTATTTGATCGGAGAGATCAAGTCCTTTGCAACAAAACTATCCCGTTGGTTCTCATGGAATGGCAAAATCATGCTCGAGAAGAGGCTACATGGGAGCATGAGGCGGAAGTCAAAGCAAAGTATCCGGAGTTGTTTGAATGAGTTTCGTATGTGACTTGTAATTTTGTTTCGGTTTTTTAATGCAAGTATCGTCCAAATTTCGGGGACGAAATTTTTATAAAGGGGGAGGATGTAAAGCCCCGAAACTTTTGAGTATGTTTTGGAATGCGTGTCAAAGCATGACGTGTTGTAATCTCCTTTTTCATGAAATGACAATTTGGAGCATTTGAGAAAATTTGCAATGGTGTTATAAAATTAATTAAATAAATTATTTAATAATGTCTATAAGCCTTGAAAGGGTCCTAGTCATGTTTAGAAGAGATCAAAAGGGAAGTAGGATAAGTCCAAGTAGTAGGAAATGGTGAAAAATGGACTTAGTGTCAAAACCTGCAGAGAACCGATCGCTCGGTCACGAGAGCGATCGATCGGTCCATAACCGATCGCTCGGTCCATATTAGCGATCGATCAGTCCACAACCGATCGATCGGTAGCTATCGATTAGTGCACTTTTTTATATGGAAAAAAATTCTAGAGAGGGTGTTTTTGACCGATCGCTCGGTCAAGAATACCGGTCGATCGGTAGGCGACCGATCGCTCGGTATTGACCACCGATCGATTGGTCTATCGCGTTTTGCAGAATTTCATTAAGGGCGTTTTCATCATTTGGGCATTTCACCCTTGCCTATTAAGGCTTGCTCTAGTCTTGGGTGTCTCATTCACCATACTTAGAGTATTTTGAGAGAGAGTGAGAGAATAGAAAGGGGTTTGAAACCCTAGGGCATCATCTTGAAGCAAATCAAGGGTTTTAAGAACCAGCAATCATCCTCAAGGCTTGGATTCTTCAAATCCAACTCCAAGCAAGTGAGGGACACGATCTCCAAGCTAGGGCAGCATCTACACGCATGCTTTGGAAGCATTCCTTCCCTTTTCAAGTTGGTACCACATGCTACCCTCCTAGCTCATATTCTCTTTTCTTCCCTTCTTTCTTATTTTCCTTAAGAATGAACGAAATAAAAGATGGATTGTGGTGTGAGAATGGATGTTGGGCGATGGATGCCGTGTGGATGTGTTATGATGAATGAAATAGGAAGGGTATTGTACCAATAATGAATGCACGTGTATGTTGTGAACATTAACCCATCTAGAAAAGCATGGTATAGGCTTTAACCAATAATGTACACACCACATGTTTGATGAAATGCCAAGGTGAAGAAAATGAATTGTAAATCAAGAATTGCATGATTTAAAGTGTATGAAAATTATAGGGTTTATGATAGTTTGATTAATTGCTCTCTCTAAATGGCATGAATAATTGCTTGTTTAAATGAATGATATTCTATGTATTGTTGAATCCTAAATGTCATGTTTAATTCCAAGTTAAAGTATGTACACGATTTCACGAGCATGGCATGCATGAGATGGTTTACCGGTGCTTTTCAAGAATAAGGGTTGTTAATTAGAGGTAGGGCATATCTTAAGATATATTTTACCTCGCTTTTGACAAAAACAAGCATTGCATATGAGGGAGTTTACACTTTCCTCCCTTCAAGATTGATAGAGGGGTCTCCCCTCACTCACAAGTACATATCATTGAAAGAAGGGTCTCCCTTCCCACTCAAGTGCATTTCATGAAAGAAGGGCCTCCCTTCCCTCTCAAGTGCATCTCATTGAAAGTGGGGTGTCCCCTCCTGTAGAGCCCCGGACCTTTTCACATTTAATGCATGACACTTTCATTTACCATTTTGCCTTTAAAGAGGTATAATTAATAAATAAGGAAGAAATTAGAAATTCCGAAATGTCAAAAATGTTCCTTTTCGAAGTACGAACCCAACGCAAGTTGAATCGTCGAAATCAGACTAACGAGTCAAAAGATATGGCCAAAACAGTCTGGACCTGCAGGCAATCGTAGCTCGGAAGGCACTAAGGACGTAGCTCGGAAGTCACTAAGGACGTAGCTCGGAAGGCGCTAAGGACGTAGCTCTAGTTCTGATAATGAGTACGTTGTACAGCTCACAACATGTATGCTGTGCATCTGTAGTGCAGCAGACAACGTGTGCGTTGTACAGCAAACAACGAGTACGTTGTACAGCTCACAACGTGTACGTTGTGCATACGTCATGCAGCAGACAACGAGTACGTTGTACAGCTCACAACGGGTACGTTGTACATAAGACAACGGACAACGAGCTCAGCACCATGCACAACACAACGTGACAACGTGTTCAGCACTGTTCACAGCACAACGTGTTCAGCACTGTTCACAGCACAACGTGTTTAGCACTCGCGTTTTTGCAGAAATTTCAGTAAGGGTATTATGGTCTTTTGGTCGGTTTACTCTCACCTTAAGAGTCTTGCCCGAGCCTTTAGGGCATCATTCGACATTTAGAGAGTTTGAGAGAATAGGAGAAAGGGGAGAAGGCGATTCTAACCTAGGGTTTTTTCTGTCGGTACTTCTTACTACCCTCCTAGTTATAGCTTCCCTTTTTCCTTTGTTTCTCCTTGTTTTCCTTCATTTATATATGTGTTATGAGATTGGTGGTATGAATGGCGAATGGAGATGGATGTTGGCGAATGGATGCCGTGTGGATGATGTGATGAACGAATGGGAAAGGGCATTGTACTAATAATGAACATACAAGTGTGATGTGAGCATAACCCACCTAGAAAAGCATGATCTAGGTTTAAGTGAATAATGAACACACCCCATGTTTGATGAAATGCCAAGGTGAACAAATAAATGATAAATTTAGGGAACCCATACTTAATTGCTCTTGAAATTTGTTAGGGTTCATGATAGTGTGTTTCTTACATTTCTTAAAATGTGTAGATTATTACTCACTTAAATTGTTATATGCTATGCTTTGTGAATTACACCAAATTGCCATATTTAATTCCAAATGCAAGTATGCACACGATCTCACGAGCACGCATGAAATGACGTGATTTACCGATGTTTTAAGTATGGGACGTAGAGGTGGGGCATATCCTAAGATATGTTTCACTTCGCTTCTGACAAGGGCAAGATAATCATGCATTTCATAGGGAAAGGTCTCCCATCCCCTCGCATGACATGCATAGCATCGCATGACACGCATAACATAGCATGGCATGACACGCATAGCATAGCATCACATGACACGCATAACTCTGCATGGCATTACACGCATGGATGCTAGTTGCGACGGGCTATGAACAGCAACTAGGCATTCACATTCCGCATGGATGCTAGTTGCGACGGGCTATGAACGGCAACTAGGCATACCCATCTGCATATAGGGTACTAGTTGCGACGGACTATGAACGGCGACTAGGCATGTGAACATGTTTAAATTATGAACAAGCAAGCATGATACTCACATGATACGCATGACATGACATGGCACGCATGATGCAAGCATGACAAGCATGACACGGTTAACAAGTTCCCAATCACGCAAAGGGTATTTCAAGTCAAGTCAATTGCACGATGTTTTCAAGGGTTTTATCAGTCTTTTTGAATGCAAGCATGAATATAAATTGCTTTACTTCCTTGCATGATATAAATTGTTCCTGCTCTATATATGCAATTGGTTTCCTAATTTATGTATGCTATCTGTATACTATGATTGTTGGTTAGTATCTAGTACCCGCTGAGTATTCCATGCTTAGCCGTACTTCTTATGTCGGCAGGTTCTGAGGGAGCTGCTGCTCCATTTGATGTTTGTGCTCCTGGTCCATGGGTGGAGGAGGAGTACGTCGAGGAGCCTTTGGAGGAACCTCCCGTAGAGGGTTATCAGTAGGTGGTGTTAGATTCTGAGTGGATTAGCTGTGGGTGAGCATGAGTGATTATATCCATGTATTTTGGTGGGCATGTCCGCACTTTCTTTGTTTGAGTTCTTTGTATTAACTTGGACCATGTGTATATACTTAGAGGTTGTTAGACTTCCGCTGTGTTTTATAGTTATGTTTCCGCTATCATCCTCTATTGTATATGCTCTGTGGGTTTTTGCAGGTTGATTTAAGGTCAGGTCACGTCGCCAAAGTATCCTAACTCCTAGGGGGTATTTTGGGGCGTTACACCTCCCTCTCAAGTGCATCTCACAAGTTACATGAACATGTTTAATTTCCAAGCAAACAAGCATGATCCCATGGCATGACATGCATGACATGACATGACACGCAATACAAGACAAGCATGACTCGACAGATCAAGCAAGACAGAACAGGACAAGACAAGTTTTAAACGCGAAAAGAGTATTTTAAGTCAAGTCAAGCACATGACGTTTTCAAGAGATTTCCGACTTCGATATAATACAAGCATGAACTATAAACTGTTTACTTTTCTTGTTAATTATATGAACTGCTTCCTACTTTACTCTGTCATTATTATGCTATGACTGTTGGTTAGTATATGGTACCCGCGAGTATTCCATGCTCAGCCGTACTTCTCATGTCGATAGGTGATAGTGGAGCGGCTGCTCCGTATGACATTTGTGCTCCTGGCCCATGGGTGGAAGAGGAGTAGGTTGAGGAACCTGTGGAGGAACCTCGTATAGAGGGCTACTACTAGGTGGTAGATTCTAGGTGATTGTGGGTGAGCTTGAGAGAGTTTCTCATGTTTTTTGGCGGGCATGTTCCCACCTTCTTTTGTTTTCCCTTTTTGTACAAACTTGGGTCACATGTATATACATAGTGGGTTTGTTAGACTTCTGTTGTGCTATGTTAGTTTGTGTTAGTTTATGTGAAGGGGGATCCCCTAGATCTTAACACCATAGAAAGCATCAAAATTATCTAAGATTTTTAGTCATATCACCTCGGTGAATGTTTTTCACCGGTGAAGCTTAATCCACTCGAACCGTCAGAACTCTTTGTAGAGATTTCTCTGAAAAATACTAGAAGCTCGATCCTTGTTCTTTGCTATCCCCACGAAGCTTTAGAAACTCCTTTGGAATTATAGAAGCAAGAGGAAGAAGATGTATCAATGGTGTAGACCTTCTATCACCAATAATACTAAGGTTCAAAACCCTATATTTGCAAAACCCAATTAGGACCACCAATATAGCTCACGAAAATCCCTAGGGGTCTCCCCTAGGGCTCACGGTTTGGAGAGAGAGAGGAGACGTGTCGCACCCCAAAATACCCTCTAGGAGTTAAGGGATACTTTAGGAGTGACTACTCGCACCTGCCAAACCATCTTGAAGTAATCAAGGCTAACATAATACAATATTAGCAATGATTAGAGCGCAAAAGCTAAACATGTATGCGGAAGCGTAAACTAACTTTTTTTTTTCTTCTAAAATTCCAAAGTAGTATTCCAAGTTAACATATACAGAACATATCAAGTCTAAGGTGGACAGGCCCACCTATCAAAATATACAAAAGAACCCTCTCGTACCCTCCCCTCAACAATAGTCGAGGTACGGCACACGTCGAGGTCTCTATCCACTTGAGACTGTAACGGAATAGACGGCTCTCTCTCCTCAATGTCTTCTTCCTCGACCCAAGGCTCCAGGTCGAGGGATTCCTCGGTACCTGCCAACATAAAGGTACGGCTAAGCATGGAATACTCAACAAGTACAAACTACTAGTTAACCATAGCAATAATAAAAGCACAATAAGGGTGAACACAATACAAGGCATCAATTCCAAGCAACAGTAGTAAGATGAGATAAACAGTATTGATCATGAAATAATATCATTATCTTGACATGCGTGCGTGAATTCGAAAACTCCGATAAAACTCATGCTTGGAAAACTCGTTTCATGTCTCGGTATTACTTGTGAAAATCATGCATGCATGTCTTGTCTCATCTTGTATACTTGTGAGCCTTTTCTTGTGAGCCAGTTTGTGTGAGCCAGAGGCTAGTACCCTTCACCTGGACTACCAACCTCCTTGACATATTTCATTTACTTGTGAGCTAGAGGCTAGCACCCGAACCTCCCTAGGCTGCCAACCTCCTTGACATGTTGTTTTCTTGTGAGCCAGAGGCTAGTACCTGAACATCCCTGGGCTACCAACCTCCTTGACATGTAGTGATTTTTGGTTTTCTTGTGAGCCAGAGGCTAGCACCCAAACCTCCCTGGGCTGCCAACCTCCTTGACATGCAATGTTTTCTTGTTGATTTATTATATGCATATACTCTTGAAAACTCAGTTCATGCAAACATGCTTGCTCGTGTGCGTGCCAATAGTGACAATCATGGGAACACGTGTAACAAGAGGGATATTACGTCACATTTCCATTCATAGTATAAACATGTGAGAATTTATGTAATCAACATGGCATTTGGTCAAGTCATCATTTACAAGAATAATTGCATAAAGTTTACATCCATTTCCTTAATTAAATTCATTTGTTCTTGGTTTAGGCATATTGTCAAACATCCGGCGTGCAACATCTTCTTGTAGTTCCATTTACCCTTTTCAGCGCATATTTTCCAACACAATATCGAAGTATGTTCATTATTTGTAGAGTACCCTTCCACCATTTCCATCACACACATCACACATCATACATCTCGGCATCCAATCACCTCAACCCATTTCATCCATTCATGCATCACCACATTCCTTATTATCTTGTTTACATTGTATAGAAATGGCACATTTCAAAAAGGAAAACATGAAATCAAGAATCATCAACAGAAATAGAAAAAACCTAGGTTATTGCTAATGGGAGTTAGTAGGGTGTACTAACCTTGAATCAAGGCTTGACCTTGAAGAAACCTTGAAATAGAACCCCAAATGATAGGGAAGAACCCTTGCTTGAAGAAGGCTTGATTTGGGGGAAGAAGCCCTTGCAAAATGTCATAGGATCGCTGCCCTAGCTTGAAAAGGAAACACCACACGAGCTTGAGGTTGGATTTGATGAATCCAAGCCCTTTTGCTCGAGCAAGCCCTTCCAACACAACATCGAAGTATGTTCATTATTTGTAGAGTACCCTTCCACCATTTCTAAGTGTAGTGAATGGGGACCCAATTGCTCGAGCAAGCCCTTATGGGGAAGGGTTTAATGCCCAAAAGATGAAAAAGCCCTTAATGAAATTTCTATAAAACGCGATAGACCGAGCGATCGATGGTTATGACCGATCGATCGGTCGCCTACCGAGTGACCGGTGTTCTTAGCCGAGCGATCGGTCAAAAAAATGCTCTCTGGAAAATTTTCCCATACAAAAAAGTTAACCAGTCGATAGCTACCGATCGATCGGTTGCTAATAATGACCGAGCGATCGGTTGTGAGCCGATCGATCGCTACATTGGACCGAGCGATCGGTTGTGAGCCGATCGATCGCTACATTGGACCGAGCGATCGGTGCTTTGCAGATTCCACTATTTTGGCCATATCTTTTGACTCGTTCGTCGAATTTTGACGATTCAACTTGCATTGGATTCGTCTTTCGAAAAGGAACATTTCTAACATTTCAGAATTTTTAATTTCTCCTTTATTCATTAATTAGACTACGTGAAAGGCCAATTGGCTACGAAAATGCTATTCATTAAGTACAAAAAAGTTTGGAGAATTCTACTTAATGGTCTAGGGTGTTGGGGTATTTATAGACTAGGATCTTATCCTAATCCTACTCCAACTTGATCTTATCTAGTAGGATTTATTAATTAACAATAACTCTTATCATTAATTAAATAAACTCCTACTTAATCTATAACTACTATATTTATAGTAATCCTATTAATTAAAGAGTCCCTATTATAAGAGGATTCCTTAATTAAAAGAGATAAGTCAACATCCTACACCAAAGTAGGAAACCTAGTCAAACTAGGAATCCACAAGGGTGGGGTGAGCTTCTATAGGGGGTGGGATTTGAGGAGTTAAAACTCCTTATTGTAATCTAATTACAATAACATCTTAATCCTAATTGCACTCCAACACTTGCATTTTAATTCCATAATAAAAGGAATTATATTTCAATAATTATTCAATTAAACAAATCCTAATCCAATTAGGATTCCTCAAGTGAGCGCCCCACCCTAGAGAACCCATGGGCTTTGGCCCATATTAAAGGTCCATTTTAATGGGTTTATGGATATGGGTCAAACCTATTTCCCCTTTAATTATGTTAATCAAATAATTACTAAAATAATCACTTAGTTTAAATTAACAATTAATTTAAACAATAGATTAACTATTAATCTATTTAATTAAATGATTAACTTTTAATCACTTAAAATAATTGATTAACTTTTAATCAATTATTGAGCTTGTATTTCATATGTGAGCACCTCCACAGATTGCTCTAGGACATTCTTACCCTGGCTTATCCAATGTTATCCCATTGACCCTAAATGGGAATTACATCAAAATTGCAAGTGACGTGAGATATCCATGTTGCAATTGAATCCCAGTGTATGAACGTTAACCATTACGAATCCTGCTACATGAACTTTTAAATTCGATTTATCCTTCCAAATACATTATCCCTAATGGGCCTTTGAGATTGACATACTATCTAACCCATAGCCCATTGCAAATCATCTGGGTTTCCAAGACTTATGATTAAGCCATGAGAAACAATTTCTCATAAAAAACATTTTGAAAAAATCATTTTATAAGTATAATGCCTTTTAATAAAAGTATAAAACAAAACTTATTTTGTTTTCAAAATCACCTGCACAGGATTTGAACTTAATCAACTGTCTTATCCAAAACTTGGATAATCTCTCAAATTAATGAGCATGGATTTCTTGTTTGAAATTCATCATGACTAGAACAACTTTCTGACTATCCAACTATCACTGTATTGTATTCCCTAAGTTAGAAAATACATTGGTGGAATCAAAACAGTCAGATCACTGCTCAGTCATAGATGAACTCATCAGATCTAAGGATCATCGAAATCGTTCAATGTGAATGAGAGACCAACTATCTGATAGTATGTTTATGCAAGAGGTCTCTCATTGAATGCAATCAGTCAATGTACATTTAAGCACCCATATGCTGATGTGTAGTCTCCACTACAATAGTTCGAGATAGAACTACATCTCAACTATTGAGAACATCTTAGCATTCTGGTAGCCATATAAGTGAAGTACCCAACTTCACCCACAGCTATGACTATATAAGGTATAAGGAACCGGAAAGTTATATCTACCTGTGATAATCTATTCACATAACTTTCATACAATATATCCTATGGACCTTTATCAATATCTCATGTCATATAGATCATCTCATGATCATGGTCAGTTACCCATAATGAATACACAATAGATTAAGAAGAAGCATTTATTAATCACATTAATAAGGTTCTAACAATCTAAATGACTTTTCTGGGCATCATGTCCAACGATCTCCCACTTGCCCTAAAAGCCATTGTGCCATAGATTTCAATCTCATATTGTCTAAGTGTGTTACAAAAACTTTATCTGATAAAGCCTTGGTCATTGGGTCTACAACATTAAGTTGAGACCTAATCTTTGTCTCCACTATATCTTGCCTGTCAATGATCTCACGAATGAGATGATACTTCTGCTCCACATGTTTCATCCTTTTGTGGTTCCTAGGTTCTTTGTTATTCGCTACTGCACCGTTACTATCACAGAAGAGAGTGATAGGTCTGAGTGCTGAAGGAACATTTCCTAGCACTTGCAAAAACCTTCTAAACCAAACTGCTTCTTTTGCTACTTCTGAAGCTGCAATCTATTCTGCTTCTATGGTGGAGTCAGCAATACTCTTCTACTTTATGCTGCACCAACTGACAGCAGCACCACCCAGTGTAAACACACACCCAGATGTGGAAGCTCTATTGTCCGGATCAAATTAAAAATCAGAATTAATATAACCCAATCCAACTAAATCTTCTGATTGAAAGGTAAGCACATAATCTCTAGTCCTTTTCAGGTACTTCATAATGTGCATCACTGCAGTCCAATGATTAACACCTGGATTGCTTTGGAACCGACTAACAACTCGCGTTGCATGACAGATATCCGGTCTAGTACATAACATGGCATACATGAGGCTCCCAACTGCCGAAGCATAAGAGCACCTCTTCATCTGCTCGATCTCATCAGCTGATGTAGGGGCCATCTTTTTGGACAAAGTGACACCCTGTCTAAAAGGAATGAGTGTTGTCTTACAATCACTCATACTGTACCTAAACAATATCTTGTCTATGTAGGAAGTTTGGCTCAATCCCAACATTCGGCATTTTCTATCTCTCAAAATCTTTATTCTGAGAATATATGTTGCTCTTTCATTGAGAAATGCTGAGAAAGCCATATATTGACTGATGACAAATCCCTACATCATTCCCAATGAGTAGGATGTCATCTACATAAAGAATTAGGTATACTACCGCTCTCCCACTGTCCTTCTTGTATATACAAGATTCTTCCAAATTCTTTTGGAATCCAAATTCTTTGATCGAAATATCAAATCTTTGGTTCGAACTTCTTGAAGCTTGTTTCAAACCATATATCGACTTGTTGAGCTTGCATACCATGTTCTCCTGATTATGAGCAATGAAGCCCTCTGGTTGCTTCATATAGATGTCTTCATCTAACATTCCATTAAGGAAAGTAGTTTTGACATCCATTTGCCATATCTCATAGTCATGGTATGCAGCTATAGCTAGCAATATCCTGATGGATTTAAGCATAGTTACAGGTAAAAAGGTATCCTCATAATCAACTCCTTTAATTTGAGTATAACCTTTTGCAACAAGTCTAGCTTTATAAGTCTCCACATTACCATCGGCACCCTTCTTCCTTTTATAAATCCATTTGCATCCAATTGGCCTTATGCCATCTGGTGGATCTACTAAAGTTTAGACACCGTTGTCAAACATGAAATCTATTTCAGCATTCATGGCTTTATTCCATTGAGATGCATCTACATCCAATGTAGCTTCCTGATAAGTATTAGGATCTTTATCCTCATCATCAGGGGTAACTAGATAAACATCATTATTGTAATACTGAAATCTATTCGGTGGTCTAGAAACTCTTTCAAACCTTCTCAGTGGAACAAAATTAGGAGAAATTAAAGTGGAAGGATTAGGTTCAGTTTGGATACTGGCTGTGTCGTCTTTCATCTCATGAAATTCAACTTTCTTAAGGAGATCCATTTCTTCCTCCAAGAAAGTGGCATAAAGCCTAACAACTATTGTTTGGTCTGCCTTGGAGTAGAAATAGAAACCCTCAATTTCTTTTGGATATCCTACAAAATTCCATTTCTCTGTCCTAGATTCCAATTTAGTGGGTTCGAGTTTGCGAACATACGCAGGACAACCCCATACCCTTAGATGTTGTAAACTAGGTTTTCGCCCAGTCCACAATTCATAGGGTGTAAACGGAATAGACTTAGATGGAACCCAGTTTTGAATATAAATGGCAGTTTGTATAGCATATCCCCAAAGATATGAAGGAACATCGGCATGGCTCATTATAGAGCAAACCATATCTAATAATGTCCAGTTTCTTCTTTTAGAAACTCCATTTTGTTGAGGAGAGGCAGGACTTGTCCATTGCAAGATAATTCCATTATCCCTTAAGAAATCCATAAACTCATTGGTGAGGTATTCACCACCTCGATCTAATCGAAGTATCTTTATGGTTTTATCAGTTTGATTCTCAACTTCTAATCTGAATTCTTTGAAATTTTCAAAGGTGTCAGATTTGTGTTGCATCAAATAGACATATCCATATCCGGGATAGTCATCGGTAAATGTGACAAAATACCAATATTGACCTCGTGCAACAATGTTAAATGGACCACATACATCACTATGTATTAGTCTTAACTTTTCTTCGACTCTTCCTACCTTTTTAGGGTAAGGCTTCTGTGTCATCTTCCCTTCGAGACAAGATTCGCATGAAGGGAGTGGTTCAACCTTGAGGAAGTTAAGGGGACCATCTATTACTAACCTCTTGATCCAATCAAGATTAATGTCACCAAGTCTCTTATGCCAAAGATAAGTAGACTCAGTGCAATGTCTCTTCATTCCAGACATTCTACATGATGAGACATTGTCACTTTGCAGACATTCATTATTTACCAATAGAAATATCAAATAAAGACCATTAATTAGATTACCAGTTATCAAGACCATTTCATCTTTCTTAATTTCAACAATTGAATTAAAATTGATAAAGAATCCATAAAATAAGAGTCTAGATACTGAAATCAAATTTCGATTTGTTGAAGACACATAAAAGCAATCTTCTAAAATTAATGTCTTTCTATTAGGAAAATAAAGATTAAACAAGCCAATTGACTTCACTGCAACATTTGCACCGGAGCCAACTTTAAGCTTCTGCTCATGTTTGGTCGGCTTTCTGGTTTCCTTGAACCCCTAAAAAGAATTTCAAACGTGTACAGTGGATCCAGAATCCACGCACCATGAGTTAGGAGGACCGCCCAGAAAGTTAGACTCAACAGTAATATGTACTTCAAAGTATCTCATACCTTGAGTACTTCCGCTATCCTTCTTAAGAGTTACGAGGTAAGTCCTGCAATTCCTCTTCCAGTGGCCTATTTTACCACAATGGAAACACTTTCCATTGCCTTTGTTTTCCTTGCCAGCTGTCCCTGAAGAACCTTTGGCAACTCTTGCCTTACCCTTATTGTCTTTAAACTTTCCTTTGCCTTTCTTTCATTTTCTAAACTTTTTAGATTTCTTGGAAGTATCAAGTTTATCGACGATTAAAGTTTCACCTTTAGTTGACTTTTTGATCAAATCTTCTACAGCCACAAGTGAGTTCATAAGCTCACTTAGTGACATTTCACTCTTGTTCATGTTATAATTTAACACGAACGAATTGAAGGACGGAGGGAGTGACTGCAGAACAGTGTCAACTTGAGTGATGACATTCATCTCTCCACCAAGAATTTCCAGTTCATTCAATAATCCCATCATTTTTATGATGTGTTCTGTAGAGCCCCAGAAGTTGAGTTCACTATTCATGTGAATAGTGCCCTTTCATGGTGTGTGTGTAAAGGCCTAAGGCCTCCCATTGTGTTCTTGATATTATGATTAGTCAAGTGAGGGTTTTAGGTACATGGTTTGAGTCTTATAAAGAGTGTAAAGATACTCTAAGTGGGAAAAATCAAGGGTATGAAATATCCTAACCGTTTAAATTGGTTGTTGGTGAATAGTGCTAGTGCATGAGGCATAAAGAGGCCGGAGCCTCTCACGCATGTCGGTGTGAATTTAATTATCATTGAGGTGGGTTAAAAAAAAACCTATGGAGAAGGATTTATGAGGTGTGAGTAGGGTATTGGACACAAGGGAAAAGAGTGTGAAAACACTCGAGGTGTTCTAGGTGGTGAAAAGGTATGTTATGTATGCATAAACATGAAATGATCATTGAAATTGGGGACGAGATAAGTTGGGTTCCAAACTAGGCTCATGCTTTGTTATTATTCTCAGGATTCGATCATGAGACGTGGAAATCGGGGTCATGGACACCACACTAGGAGAGGTGGAGCATCTCCTCCTCCATCGGGGGAGGAGCAGCCTAATCTCACCCAAGTCTTGGGATCCATAGCAGAGACACTAGCAGTGCTTGCAGCTAGGCAGCCCTCTACCCAAACTCCTACTGTGGCACTTGTACCTACTCCTGCACATCATGCCACGGGGATAGAGGCATTTCGGAGGATGAGGCCCCCGACATTTTATGGTGGGATTGATCCATTGGTTGCTGAAGCATGGATCAGGCAACTGGAGAAGTTGTATTCAGTATTACTGCCTAATGAGGTAGAGAAATTCACCTGGGCTACTTTTATGATGGAGGGTGAGGCCGATCACTGGTGGAGATCCTCCATTAGAACGAGGGACTTGACTCGAGCAGATCAAGAATGGACTTGGAAAGAGTTCCTAGATGTTTTCTACAAGAAATACTTCCCAATAGGAGTTAGAGAAAAGAAAGAATTAGAGTTCATTACCTTGGAGCAGGGGAACATGACAGTGGCAGAATACGAAGCCAAGTTCTCCGAATTGTCAAGGTTCGCCTCATATCTGATAGCCACAGAGGCAATGAAGGGCAGGAAATTTGAGAGGGGATTGCAGGCCTACATTAAAGACCGGGTCTCCATATTCAGGCATGAGACCTACGCCGAAGTTGTGGATAAGGCCCAGTTAGCAGAAACGAATGCTGAGGAACTCTATAAGAGGGGAGAATTGTGGAGAGGCCAATCCAGTGGCTCAACACAACCGGAGAGGAGGGCCAGAGTGACCCCATACCAATCCTCTGGACATACACAGGTGCAGAGCCCTTCTATTACACCCCAGGCTCCTCGCCCCACGACTACGCAAATCACTCGACAAGTGCAATCTTCTTCACCCACGTTTGGGGCCTGTGCACATTGTGGAAGAAAGCATGCCAGAAATTGTCGAAAGCTCAAGGGTGGATGTTTCCATTGTGGTGATCCAGGCCACTTGATCAAAGGTTGTCCTCATCGTCCGCTTTCGGCTCAACCTCGAGGAAGCAAGCCGTATTAGCTCTCATAGTTGCCTCTCTAGGAAAATTAGAGCAGAAGTTGCCATGCCGAGGCTAGATGTTAAGTGCTCGGATGTTGGAAAAAGGATGAGGAAATGTTGTGTTCAGTATGTTGCCTTCATGTATAAACTTATTATATTATGCTACCTAAGTTTTCTTATGTTTCATGGGTGTTTAGTGATATGAAAAACCTAAGTACCTTACCAACAAGGAAGTGCCTAGTCATGTGTTGATGAATTAGTATGTATTTTCGTGTAACTAGGTGACTGAGTTCAAGGTTAAGGGCGGGAAAGTTGTTTCCACTTGATTTTGTATCGTCCAAATTTCGAGGACGAAATTCCTATAAGGGGGGGAGGATGTAGAGCCCCAGAAGTTGATTTCACTGTTCATGTGAATAGTGCCCTTACATGGTGTGTGTGTAAAGGCCTAAGGCCTCCCATTGTGATCTTGATATTATGATTAGTCAAGTGAGGGTTTTAGGTACATGGTTTGAGTCTTAAAAAGAGTGTACAGATACTCTAAGTGGGAAAAATCAAGGGTAGGAAATATCCTAACCGTTTAAATTGGTTGTTGGTGAATAGTGCTAGTGCATGAGGCATACAGAGGCCGGAGCCTCTCACGCATGTTGGTGTGAATTTAATTATCATTGAGGTGGGTTAAAAAAAAACCTATGGAGAAGGATTTATGAGGTGTGAGTAGGGTATTGGACACAAGGGAAAAGAGTGTGAAAACACTCGAGGTGTTCTAGGTGGTGAAAAGGTATGTCTCGGCATTTGCCTCAACTTTAAAGGGCTCTAGTTTAGTCATCGTTGTTCGGAATCGAGTGATTATTGAATTTTTGGAAAGGCACTAGAACCCTCTTCAAGGTTCATGCTGATCACTTTCCCTGATTTTGAGTTGGGGTTGGGTCAAAAATCCAATTTCCAAAGTCGGGACTGTTGAAAATTTGGGCTGTCGCAACCCATTGCAGACCAGTCCACTTTAGGGGCATTTTTGTCCACTAATAAAGAAGAATTATAATTTTTTCAAAACATAAAAGTTGTTCCTCTTCCAAATAAAAATCTAACGCAAGTTGAATCGTCAAAAGCGGACGAGCGAGTCAAAATTTATGACCAAAATACCAAAGCGTATTTTTGCAGAGCGCCGATCAGTACCGATCGCTCGGTCCACTACCGGTAGATTGGTCATAAGCACCGATCGATCGGTCCACTACCGATAGATCGGTCATCTATCGGTCGTCTATCGGTCCTATGCATTTTGCAGAAATTTTATTAAGGGTTTTTTGGTCTTTTGACCACTCCACCCTTATTTTTAAGGGTTGGCTCGAGCCAAGGGTGTTCACAAATACCCTTAGCAATATTTTGAGAGAGAGTAAGAGGGGAGAAAAGGGGTTTTCTCCTAGGGCATCAAGTGGAGAAAGATCAAGGGTTTAGAAACCCTAGAGCATCCCAAAAGCTTGGATTTCTCAATCCACGACTCAAGCACGTGAGGAGCACATTCTCCAAGCTCGGCAGCGTTCTTCCTCGACATTTTCAAGGGTTTCTTCCCCTATTCAAGGTTAGTACACCCTACTAACTACTCTAGTAATAACCTAGGTTTGTTTTAAAAGCATGCTTGTGGATTTCCTTAGTTTATTCTTTTCTAGTTTTACTTTATTAAATCTCTAAAACAAACAAGATAAAGAGGAAATTGTGGATGTGAGATGTTGGATGTGGATGAGGCGATTGGATGCCATGTGTTGTGATGGATGTATGTTGGAAAATGGTGGAAGGCCATTGTACGCATAATAAACGCACACCATGTGTTTGTTTGACTAAACATATGAACTAAAAGAACTTGAAATAATGTGGCTATGAATGTGTTGCACATTAGGTGTTTGACAAAATGCATGAGTGAGAATGCCAAGAATGAAATGAAGGATTTGGGAAATATGATTTGTGTAGCTTTCCTTAAAAAGGTGATTTTAAAACAAATGCTCTATATGTTTTCAATTAATTCTTCATATCTATGCAATTATAAGAAATATCACATTATGCTTTATTGTTTCATGTTAACATGATTATTAAAAAGAATTGAAAGGAAACATGTGTCCCATGATTCATCTATGATGGTATGATTGTCACGAATGCCACACACACCAAGGACGCATGCATGAACCAAACTTATAAGTATAAGTACATGAAAAGAAAAACCAAGAACAAGAAATGTGAATTGTGAAACAATCAGGAATTTCAAGGGTAGGGCATATCCCTAGGATATGTCACACCTGGCTCACAAGTTAAACAAGCATGAATTTCAAGGGTAGGGCATATCCCTAGGATATGTCACACCTGGCTCACAAGTTAAACAAGTCAAGCAAGCAAGAATAACATGAGGCTAATGTGTTCTGTTCCATCATAGTCCGGGCATTAGCTAAGCAAGTAAATTTACTAGTGTGTTCCGTTCCATTATAGTCCGGGCATTAGTAAGCAAGAATGCTAGTGTGTTCCGTTCCACCATCGTCCGGGCACTAGTCAAGGCAAAGCAAGGAGACTAATGTGTTCCGTTCCGTTATAGTCCGGGCATTAGTCAAGCAAGAATAACTAGTGTGTTCCGTTCCACCATAGTCCGGGCACTAGTCAAGTCAAGATAGGAGGCTAATGTGTTCCGTTCCATTATAGTCCGGGCATTAGTCCAGCAAGATACTAATGTGTTCCGTTCAATCATAGTCCGGGCATTAGTAAGCAAGAGCAACTAGTGTGTTCCATTCCACCATAGTCCGGGCACTAGTCAAGGCAAGGCAAGAAGACTAATGTGTTCTGTTCCATTATTGTAGCACCCCAGACTTTTCCATCTTTAAATGAATAAGTATTTCGTAGTTGAATGGCCTTCCGCGTAGTCTAATTAATAAATAGGAGAGAAATTGGAAATTCTGAAATGTCAGAAATGTGCGTTTTTGAGAGACGAA
Source organism: Tetracentron sinense (assembly GCA_015143295.1). Lineage (NCBI taxonomy): Eukaryota > Viridiplantae > Streptophyta > Magnoliopsida > Trochodendrales > Trochodendraceae > Tetracentron > Tetracentron sinense. The sequence continues at coordinate 18,072,054 of CM026562.1, forward strand.
TCCAACGCAAGTTGAATCGTCGAAATCGGACGAACGAGTCAAAAGATATGGCCAAAATAGTCGGGACCAGCAGAGCACCGATCGCTCGGTCCACGGAGCGATCGATCGGTCGATCGGAGGCTATCGACTGGTCGAAAAATTTGTATGGGGAAATTTTCCAGAGAGTGAGTTTTTGACCGGTCGATCGGTCAATAACACCGATCGCTCGGTAGGCAACCGATCGATCGGTCATAACCACCGATCGCTCGGTCTTCGCGTTTTTGCAGAAATTTCAGTAAGGGCGTTTTCGTCTTTTGGGTGTTAAACCCTTACCCATAAAGGTTTGCTCGACCCTTTGAGCCCTCATTCACAACCCTTAGACATTTTGAGAGCTAGAGAGTGAGAAGAAGAAGGTTTTGACCTAGGGTTTCCATTGAGGAAGAAATCAAAGGGGTGGACCATCCTAGGTCGTCCTCAAACTTGGATTTGCTTCAAGTTCAAGGCTTGGATTCTCCAAATCCAACCTCACGTGTAGAGTACCTCTTCCAAGCTAGGGCAGCGTTTCTACATCATCCTCAAGGATTTTTCTTTCCCTTTTCAAGGTTAGTACACTCTTCCTAGTTACTTTGGTAATAACCTAGGATTTTTCTAAGTAAATATGTGTTGAACCTTCCCCATTGCTCCCTTGTGTTAGAATATGCTAAATCCCTAAAACATAAACAAGATAATACAAAAAAATGATGGAATGTATGAATGGATGAAGAGTGGAGGCGATTGGATGCCATGTTGTGATGTGTTGAATGATGGGAAAAAATGGTGGAAGGGCATATTACGCATAATGAACACACCCCAAGTGTTTGATGAAATGTTCGAATGAGAAAATATGAAATAACTAAAGGTAAAAAGGTTGAATACCACATGTTTGATAGAATGCATGAATAAACTAAGATTTGAAAGCATGAGTCACATAAATGTTCCCCATTTGGCAAGTTGTATGCATGTGTTTATTTCGCTTCTTAAATTCTCATGTGAGTTGGGAATTTTTAAAATGCTATATGTCATCATGATTTCACGATTGCTATGCACGAGCACATATGTAGATGGAGGATATTTTCAAGGAGGTTGGTAGCCCAGGATTATGCGGGTGCTAGCCTCTGGCTCATAAGAAACGTATTGCATTGTCAAGGGGGTTGGTAGCCCAGGGATCATGCGGGTACTAACCCCTGGTTCATAAGAAAGGACTCGGAAATGTTGCACTATCAAGGAGGTTGGTAGCCCCAGTTAAGGGTGTAGAACCCCGGAACCGAGTTCACTATGCTATGAATAGTGTTAGTGAATAGTGTTCTTATATGGTGTGTGTAAAGGCCTAAGGCCTCTCATTGTGTTCTTGATATTATGATTAGTCAAGTGAGGGTTTTAGATACATGGTTTGAGTCTTAAAGAGAGAGTGTAAAGATACTCTAAGTGGATAAAAATCAAGGGTACACATACCCTAAGTGTTTCAATGGGTTGTTGGTCCATAGTGCTAGTGCATGAGGCATAGAGAGGCCGGTGTCTCTCATGCATGTCGGTGTGAATTTAATGATCATTGAGGTGGATTAAAAACTTATGGATAATGATTTATGAGGTGTGAGTAGGGTGTTGGATACAAGAGAAAGGAGTGTGAAAACACTCGAGGTGTTCTAGGTGTTGAAAAGGTATGTCTCGGCTTTTGCTTCAACTTTAAAGGGCTCTAGTTTAGTCACCATTGTTCAGAATCAAGTGATTACTGAATTTTTGGAAAGGTATTAGAACCCTCTTCAAGGTTCATGTTGATCACTTTCCATGATTTTGGGTCGGGGTCGAGTCAAAAGTGGGATTTCCAAAATCAGGTCGGCTACAAATCTGGGCTGTCGCAACCCATTGCAGACCAGTCAGCTTTAGGGGAATTTTTGTCTATGAATAAAGAAGAATCAAAATTTCTTCAAAACATGAAAATTGTTCCTCTTCGAAAGACAAATCCAACGCAAGTTGAATCGTCAAAATCGGAGAACTGAGTCAAAAGTTATGAGCAAAATACTGAAGAGCGTTTTGCAGCACCAGTCACTACCGAGAGCTCGGTCCACTACCGAGAGATCGGTCAAAAGCACCGATCGATCGGTCCACTACCGATCGATCGGTCATCTATCGGTCGTCTATCGGTCCTACGCGATTTCCAGAATTTTTTAAGGGGTTTTTTGGTCTTTTGGCCACTCCACCCTTATTTTTAAGGGTTGGCTCGAGCCAAGGGTGTTCATAAACACCCTTAGCCATATTTTGAGAGGGAGTGAGAGAGGAGAGAAGGGGTTTTCTCCTAGGGCATCAAGTGGAGAAAGATCAAGGGTTTTGAAACCCTAGAGCATCCCAAAAGCTTGGACCTCTCAATTTACGGCTCAAGCACATGAGGAGCACGTTCTCCAAGCTCGGCAGCATCTTTCATGGTATTTTTCAAGGGTTTTCTTCCCCTTATCAAGGTTAGTACACCCTTCCTAGTTAAGCTTAGTGATAACCTAGGTTTTCCTTTAAGCATGCTTGTGTGTGATCTTGTATATATTCCCTCTTCTTAATAATGTATAAAATGCCCTAAATGAACAAGATGAATTAAATGGTTGTGGATGTATGGGATGTGGATGGTAGAGGTGCTTGGATGCCATGTAGAGGTGATGATTATTGTGTGATGAAAAGGGTGGAAGGGCAATGTATCCATAATGCACATACACTACATGTTTGATGAAATGCTTGATTTAAACATACAAGTTAAAGGTTAAAACAATTATTGCATATCACATATTTGATGAAATGCATGAATGAGGACTAAATTAAGACAATGAAAATATGATTTAGGGGTTTCTCCCCAATTGGGAAACTTGAATGAAATGTTATACATGTTCCTCGAAAACTCACATGCTTATTGGGATTATAGTAATACTATATGATGTTTATCATTATATCACCATGATATCACCAATTGTTATGCATGCATGAATATGTCACTATGATTTCCACAACTTGCTACACACAAGCACGGATATGTGAATGAACTAAGGTTTTTAAATGAGCATTAAGAAGTGAAACGAGTACAGGTAAAGGTAAGGAAAGTAAGTAAGACCTCACATGCATAAGTTTGATAAATGAAATGTCAAGGAGGTTGGTAGCCCCGGTTAAGGGTGCTAACCTCTGGCTCATAAGTAAAGTATTGGACTGTCAAGGAGGCTGGTAGCCCAGGGATGTGCAGGTGCTAGCCTCTGGCTCATAAGAAATATGTTGAACTGTCAAGGGGGTTGGTAGCCCAGGATTGTGCGGGTGCTAGCCCCTGGCTCATAAGAAATATATTGTACTGTCAAGGAGGTTGGTAGCCCAGGATTATGCGGGTGCTAACCTCTGGCTCATAAGAAAGGTATTGTACTGTCAAGGAGGTTGGTAGCCCAGGATTATGCGGGTGCTAACTTCCTCTGGCTCATAAGAAAGGTACTGTATTTTCAAGGAGGCTGGTAGCCCAGGGATGTGCGGGTGCTAGCCTCTGGCTCATAAGAAATATGTTGAACTGTCAAGGGGGTTGGTAGCCCAGGATTGTGCGGGTGCTAACCCCTGGCTCATAAGAAATATATTGTACTGTCAAGGAGGTTGGTAGCCCAGGGATATGCGGGTGCTAACCTCTGGCTCATAAGAAAAGAATTGAATTGTCAAGGAGGTTGATTAACCTCTGGCTCATAAGAAAAGTAATGGAATTGTCAAGGGGGTTGGTAGCCCAGGATTGTGCGGGTGCTAACCCCTGGCTCATAAGAAAGATATGAAACTATCAAGGAGGTTGGTAGCCCAGGGATGTGCGGGTGCTAACCTCTGGCTCATAAGAAAAGTAACGAATTGTCAAGGAGGTCGAGGAACCTCTGGCTCATAAGAAATATGGAAAGGAAAACTCATAAGGACTCACATGAGTCATAGACAATGGTTTGGACTTCATGAAAATTATGATTCGGTAAATGTTTATGTATTATGTTGCTTTAAATAATTATGATGTGTACTATTCCATCACTTGTATATGTTATTTACTCGTTATTACTATGGTTAGCTAGGAGCTTGTACTCGCTGAGTATTCCATGCTCAGCCGTACTTTTATGTCGGCAGGTACAATATATGTTGTATGCATTCTGGGTCCGTGGATCGAGGTTATCAGAGAGAGTAGGAGCTTGTTTGGAATTGTCACCAGACATTGGGGGCTTGGATATGTGGTACTATGGTGGGGTTGAGTGAGAGAGACATGTATTTTGGGATTTACTCTTGGGGGGATTTTCATGTAGGCTTGAATTGGTAATTCAAGCATTTGTACATCTGTATTATTGTATTTTATTCAGTCGTTCGTTTATGTAAACACTTGGAATTACCTTTTTGTTAAAGAAAATTTTAGTTCACTGTTTAGCTTGCCTTGTATGCTCTTGCAGGTTGGTTGTCGTGGTAGGTAACGAGCTCAAATATCGCCTAACTCCTAGGGGGTGTTTTGGGGCGTTACAAAGGGTGCTAACCTCTGGCTCATAAGAAAGGAAATGGTATTGTCAAGGAGGTTAGTAGCCCAGGATTATGCGGGTGCTAACCTCTGGCTCATAAGTAAGGTATCGTACTGTCAAGGAGGCTGGTAGCCCAGGGATGTGCGGGTGCTAGCCTCTGGCTCATAAGAAGTGTATTGTACTGTCAAGGGGGTTGGTAGCCCAGGGATGTGTGGGTGCTAACCCCTGGCTCATAAGAAAGGTATTGTACTGTCAAGGAGGCTGGTAGCCCAGGGATGTGCGGGTGCTAGCCTCTGGCTCATAAGAAGTGTATTGTACTGTCAAGGGGGTTGGTAGCCCAGGGATGTGCAGGTGCTAACCCCTGGCTCATAAGAAAGGTATTGTACTGTCAAGGAGGTTGGTAGCCCAGGGATATGCGGGTGCTAACCTCTGGCTCATAAGAAATATTGAAAGGACAACTCAAAGAGGAATTGTATGATGCATAGACATGTTTTAGTTTCATAATAATTATGACTTGATAAAATGTTTATGTATGAGGTTGCTAGAAATGATTATGAACTATACTCCTCCCATTACTTGTATATGATGTTGTTCGTTAGTACCATTGCTAGTTAGGGGCTTGTACTCGCTGAGTATTCCATGCTCAGCCGTACTTTCATGTCGGCAGGTACCCGAGTCCCTCTCGACATTTGTGATCCGGGTCCTTGGATAGAGGAGGACTATGGCGAGGAGGAACCTTATGAGGATCTAGTAGTCGAGCCTCAAGCAGAGGCGAGAGACTTAGACCATTGGCCCCACGGGGGTGACTATTGAGAGAGTCAGAGTTGTATTTTGCCTTTTGTATTTTGTTAGGTGGGCCTGTCAACCTTAGGCTTAGACGTGTTGTACATATGTTAAACTTGGAATACTATTTTGGTACTTTAGAGGAAAAAAAAAAAAAGAGTTGGTTGCGCTTCCGCATCTTTATGTTTAGCTTCCGCGCTCTGATTATCATTGTATTAGTATTATATTTTGCCTTGTTCATTACAGGATGGTTTGGCAGGTTTGTATAGTCCACCTAAAGTATCCCTAAACTCCTAGGGGGTATTTTGGGGCTTGACAATTATAGTCCGGGCATTAGTCAAGCAGGAATAACTAGTGTGTTCCGTTCCACCATAGTCTGGGCACTAGTCAAGTCAAGACACGAGGCTAATGTGTTCCGTTCCATTATAGTCCGGGCATTAGTCGAGCATGACAAGAACCTAGTACGTCCGTCCATTTCATAGTTCGGGTACTAGTTAAACAATACAAGCAAGAATAACAAGAACCTAGTATGTCCGTCCATTTCATAGTTCGGGTACTAGCTAAACAGGAACAAAACAAGGCATGTGTGATTCCCACGATACAAGAATAAGTTGTAAATATGGCAAGCAAGTTTTGAAAACCACAAAAAGTATTTTTAAGAACAAGTCATTACTTTTGAATACGAATTTATAATGCGTAAGTTAAAATATGATGCTCATGATTTACTTTACGTTGTTATGTCGTTTTAGCTTCTGCACTCTGATTATGTATCTTTTGGATGAACTGTATCTTGTATTACATATTAATGTTATTACTCTTGTTAGTTAGTAGCTTGTACTCGCTGAGTATTCCATGCTCAGCCGTACTTTTATGTCGGCAGGCACACTATACAAAATATGGACTCTGGTCCCTTGGACTGAGGCAGCTCAAGGAGAGTAGGAGGTTATTCGGATGGTTAGCCAGATGTTAGGGTTGGCCTGTGGCCATGGGTTAGGATGAGAGAGAGAGAGAAATGTATTTTGGGATTTCCTTTTGGGGATCTTTCATGTGAGCTTGAGTGGGTAACTCAAGCATTTGCACCCTTTGTGATTATTTTATTTTATTCAGTCATTGTTTTACGTTGACACTTGGAATTACATTTATGTTAAAGAAAATTTTTGGATCACTATTTGGCATGCCTTGTATACTCTTTGCAGGTTAGTTTTAAGTACAAGTCACGTCGCCAAAATATCGTAACTCCTAGGGGTATTTTGGGGCGCGACATGTTCCCTGACTGGAGTTCCCTCAGCCATCTTGGTGTTAACAAGGGATTTCAACTTTACTTGTCGAGCTAACCTATTTTGCTCACCAAACATCTCATGAAGGTTTTGCAAAAAGTCAGAAGCCTTATCCATGTGTTCATACTGACTTGGCAAAATGTTAGACATCGAAGCCCGTATGTAACACTTGGTCATCTGATTGGACCTCTCCCATTGCTCTAACTAGGCCTTTTGGACCGGTGAAGCATATGGAGGAATTTCGGGCTTAGGTGTCTTGAGACATAGGTCAAGGTTATCCACGGCAAACACAATTCTAATCTTTCTTTTCCAGTCTACATAGTTATTTCCTACTAACTTTTCATCACGAAGAATTTCAGTTAATGGGTGTAGGCCTCTCATGATCTAATCAAATGACAAATAAGACAGTATTAGGGATCTATTGTATTCATTAATACCAATTAGATTATGGGTTTGTTTCTAATGGTATTGCCAATTTGGGAAGAATTAATTGGCATCGAAAACCTAGACACTGGCTTAATGTGATCCTGCCTTTGGGCACATCATCACATCGCCTTGAATAGGCAGATAGAAACTATCTTCTCCAATTTGGTGTTATTGTAGATAGAAACTATCTTCGCCTTGAATAGGCAGATAGAAACTATCATCTTGTGAATTCTGGAATATTTGATCTACTGTCTGATCTATAAGAGATGTTATACTCACGCTTTGGTGTTATTGCATAATATCTCTTATTCATGTGCCCACCTACCATAAACCTAATAAACCCCTATGAAAGCTCACGCTTTGGCGTTATTGCTCCCACTATTTGCTTATTCAGTTTTCACCATGTTCACTCATAGGTGAGAGGGATTGGGCCCAGCTTTGGCCTGTTAGCTTACTCACACTCCCCACTATAGGATTGCATAGTGAATGGTAGAAGATCATAATACTTAGGGACTTGTCCCCAGTCTTATATACACATGCATGATATATTTGAGAGTATGCCTCTTTTTAATTTTAGAAACACAGTGCTTGGGGGGGCATACATCGAATCCCAAGATCTAACTAAGATTCTAATTGATTTTATTCAATGAAGGTTAGAATAACATTCACCTTTGCAACTTTGAAATTGTTAAGTCAAATCCACATAAGAATAGTACTCACAAAACTTCACAAGTGTCAAGTCTCCTATCGATTCACACGAACCTTCTTTTTCCTTTAAAGCTTTCTCTAATGAAAGCTAATGGCCCTTCCAAATTTCCAGCTCTAGGATCTTGAAATAAAGATCTAATCCTTATTATCAAGAACCTTTCTTGATGATCAAGATCCTTGATCTTCTTCTTCTTGATTATTCAAAACTTAAAGCACATAAGAGAAGAAAGGGGAGAGTGGTGACCGTACACCACTAGAGAGAGGGGCTGGACATGAGATTTGAGGAGAGGGGAGAGGTTTCCAAATCTGGAAATTCTGGAAAATTAAAGAATGCCCAAATCCTTGGACGTCCAACCCTCTTTATAGGCTTTATTGGTTGCTTGCAACCAAAGTTTCCTAATCCTTATCCAATAAGGATTCCTCAATTAGTTTCTTATTTGGTTTCTCCATAATTAATTAGGAATAATCAAAAATAGAAACTAATCTCATCCATTAGTGTCCAACTAATCTTATCTTTATCCTAATCTAATTAGGATTCCTTGCTTAGCAAGAAACTAATAGACTCCTTGTCCAACAAGGAATCTTTAATTAGTAACTAACTCTAACTAACTAACTAACCTTATCCAATAAGGAGAGTAGTTATTAGATAATAATTAAATAATAATAACAATTATTATTATTTAACACCTCCATGAAGTGGGCGTCCCACCCTAGGTGGGCCCCACTCCACACGCCCCTAGGGTTGCAAACCCTATTAGGTCACTTTAATTATTCTTTTATAATAATTCCCAATGGGTCCTACCCATTTGGTTTTTCACATCCAATGTGATTCCACCTTTTAGAGCTTCACTATACCATATAGTGATTACTTAGAGAAATTAATTAATTTAATTATTTAATTAATAATTAAATTAAATACTTTAAGAAGGTCCTTGTGTGTGGGATCTAAATGGATCTCCTATTTCTGGTTATGGGACCAAGTACTCAACCTTTTGGTTAAAGCATTGTTAATAGGAAACACCTTTCCTAAAACTCCATTAGGATCATAGAATGTTATCTAAGTCCCTGGACTTCCACCAATCACAATTAATGTCCATTAACACAATGTGATTAACCTCTAGAAATTAGAGAATTGCTTGTAAGTACCATCTCACAATATATTTACAAATAAATCCTTCCACATTCCGATATCACTTGTAAGCTTCCGGGATTGGAACAATTCCACTGTCTTAGTCCCTAGCTTATGAATAGAACCCTTTCTCATGATTACATTTTCATTGAACTGAACCTCTAAAAAACTTTTGAAGAAACATTAGAAAAGAACTGACATATATATTTATATATACTTTTCCATATTAAAAATATCAACTTCGATAAAAACCATTTTACTGAAAAGCACCAGTACTGGATTTAACAGTTCAGTTCAACAAGTATCACCTTGATATCATTTTCTCCAATTAAGGAGTTGTGGATTCCTTATTGAGTATTTACACACTTCTCCAAACATTGTGTACATGACCCAACGTACCCGGAGTTAGTCCTGTGTATTGGACATTGCCAATTGGCACATCAAAGCCATATAGACAGATGTCTGAGAAGATGTTAACCTCTTAGGTCTAAGGACAATTTGTCAAATGGATAACCCTAATACAATCTGACAGTGTATTCCATAGGGTATCCACTAGTGACCCCGTTCAGTATTATGTACTTGTTACATATACTCACATGTTAGTCAAGAGTCACCACTCTCTGTGAATGAGATTCATCACACTATCTCATAAAACTACACATGTGCAAGCAATGATGAAGTACGGTGCCCAACCAGTACTCTAGAGGCTTCGAACAATATTAGGTTTACAAGGAACCGGAAAATCATATCTCCTCGCAACCTTTGCATGATTTTCCTACAATGTTTCCTATGGAACTTTATTTCTTCATCATATGAGACAGTAATTAATATAAATACCCTTTATAGTTGGTTGTGTGAACATAAAAAAGTCTCTTCTTGGCTTTCGAGGGCATATATGTCCAACAATCTCCCACTTGCACTCTAAGCCAATTAGATGTAATACCCATCTTCTCAGTGATGTTTCTCAAACACTAGCTGAAGTATAACTTAATATACATGGGTCTGCCATGTCTGCTTTACCACAACTATTGTAGTGATGCAATAACACTTGCAACTCTTGCAAATTTATTATCAATAACCACAGTCTTAAAAGACTAAACAAAAATGATACTGTCCAACAGTCATTTTCTAAAGTTAACATGCTTGTGCTTTACCATTGTACAATGCTCCTGACTAATCTGATCAATATCTTATCACATCAATATATGAGGAATATTCGATCTAGTACAAGTATATTGTTTCATGATATCACATATCTAAGAGAAACAGATTCCATTACATAAAGGTAGAAACTCTTTTCTTGGAATCTTACTTGCACGAAAACATGATTGTTATTGGGAGAATAACAATATCATTTTCATTTTGTCTCTAAACCATTTAGGACTAAGAAAACATGTTGTCAAAGTCTTTGTCCTTCATTGCAAAAATTGCTAGATCAAATCTAAGAAAAGAATAATATTCATACTTCATTCACAATGAAAAGAATATTATCTTTGGATAGAGCCAGGAAAGTAATTATGCTCCCACTAACCAATTTGCACACAAAGGATACTTTCATTCTTAGATGAAAATCAAACAGTTTGATTATTTCATCAGAATAAAAGTTAGTCCAACTACAGATTCTGGGACCTATGGGTTCTAGTGTACTATTTAGGTATAGTGAGAGTAGAGAGTTGATCTCTATCAATTCTCATAGTTATTGATCAATTGGACTTCCGCTTATAGAATAATTCTAGATTCAGTTTCTCTACTAGGAAACTTGTATTCCTGTTTACAAATATCTTTTGTTATCCAGGAATAGAGACTAAATGTCTCTAATGCGAATCTCAAGCTCATCTTCCATCAAATCATATCCAATATAATTCGATTTAACAACACCATCATGCTATGGTTTGTTGTGGGAATTATCTGAGACAAGATGTAATGAGAGTAAATTATGAAATTTCTATTAAGAGGTACTCTTCTCAATCATGGAAGACTTACCTAACTGTTTCTTTATTTCAATGTGGAATTCCTTGAACTTTTCAAAGAATGTGAAATAAAGTTAGCTACCACTTAATGGAAGATTCATACGGTTACGATCATCTAACTTTTGTCCCATTCCCAAGTAGAAGTTTTATCTACTTGGATTTCTCTTTATCCTTAACAAACATGCAACTATTGCACTTATGCAAGATCATACCAAGCATTAGGAGCTAGAGGTTCCAACAATTAAGTTGGACTTGATGAGTATACAAACTGGATAATCCTTCCAAAGGTTTGTCCTGTATCCAATGACCAATTGCTTTACCATGAAGCACAATCTTTATACTTTCCTTTCTTCTCAGAAGAGCCCTTGTCCATACTACCAGAATACCTTTCCAATGGAAAACCTTGGATTTCTTTCCTTTGCATAAATGTTCGGGGTTTAGACAATCCAACTCTTTTGAACATCTTTGCAAATAGCATTGAACTCTTCAAAGGTTCTTAGCCATATGCAACATATGGGATTTCAGACAATCTGATTTCCTACTTATTCAACATAACCATATTAAAGGACTCCGGGGGCTTGTCGAGAATCATATCCTCTAATCTCATAAATTTATTTCAATTTATCTCAGCACCAAAAATTGGGTCTTATGAATCCAATGATCCCTATCATATTCTTTGTGACTGGGTTTTCCTAGTCAACTTGGTGTCTACTTGTCCTTTTATATAGTAAGCTGCCTAGCAGCCCTATTGTATTCTGTAAACATCTCAAATGACATTTACCAATAGTAGTGATAACTTGGGCAATTCTTTAGATGGTAAGCACAAACTTGAGATTCATTTTCCATTCCAAACACTTTGAATTGGTTAAAAGATTCTCATTAAAGTCTTGGTAAGGTGGTTATAAAATGACATGACAATTAAAACATACATCATAATTTCACACATTATAATATCATTAGATCAGGGCTTTCAATCTTTGATGATATTGCTCATCATTCAATCAAATTTCATAAACCCCTCAATCTATAAAATTAGGAAATATGTTACTTCATATTTCTGATGAGCATTAGGTGCCTTATAATACAGATGCAATCTTCCATTTTAGGATAGTACCACACATGCATTACAAGGTGGATAGTAACTATCCATCACTGAGCATCTCATGCATAACTCCTTATGTAAATCAGCGACTCCCAATTTTCTTGCGACCTCCAAGGACAACATGACTGTCACTGTTTCAGCCGCTATGTTCCTTGGTTAAGTGAAACCCATCATTCTGGTTCATCATATGATCAAGTAGGGTTGTGCCCCCATTTTAGTTGACACTCCCTATCAGGCCATACACAAACCTATCTACTATAGAAATAAGGCTCTAGGAGTTTAATTCAGACTGAATTATGTCAATACCTTTTGGCAAGATAAGACTCAGGCTAATTAATTCCTAGTCTTATTGATAATGGAAGGCCATAGGACAACATTATCCCGTAGGATAGATTAGCCCATTTAATTCACTTAATATTTTTCTTGAGGGAAAATAGAATATTATGAACAAATTATACATCTAATGCATATATCAAAAGCATTCACAATATTTATCATTGTTTCACATGCATAGAACAATATACAAAATCATCATATGATAATAAATCAAATTTTGTTTAATTAGATCAAACTAATTCCAATGAACTCCCACTAGCCCCAGAAATATTAATGGATCTAATCCAAGGGTACAAATGTTATTTTTAACATCAGTGGGCTTTAGATGGTTCATTCATCCATATGATGGACCATTGGTCATACCAAGCATCATGGGCCCAAAAAAACAATTATAAAGTGTAGAGCCCCGGACCTTTTCACATTTAATGCATGACACTTTCGTTGCCATTTTGCCTTTAAAGAGGTATAATTAATAAATAAGGAAGAAATTGGAAATTCCGAAATGTCAGAAATGTTTGTTTTCGAAGTACGAACCCAACGCAAGTTGAATCGTCAAAATCGGACGAACGAGTCAAAAGTTATGGCCAAAACAGTTTGGACCTGCAAACCACCGATCACTCGGTCCATGGAGCGATCGATCGGTCCAAAACCGATCGCTCGAAGGCTATCGACTGGTCAAGATTTTTGCATGGGGAAATTTTCCAGAGAGTGAAATTTTAACCGATCGCTCGGTTATGAAACCGATCGATCGGTAGGCAACCGATCGATCGGGCATTAACACCGATCGCTCGGTACTCGCATTTTTGCAGAAATTTCAGTAAGGGTATTATGGTCTTTTGGTCGGTTTACTCTTACCTTAAGAGTCTTGCCCGAGCCTTTAGGGCATCATTCGACACTTAGAGAGTTTGAGAGAATAGGAGAAAGGGGAGAAGGCGATTCCAACCTAGGGCTTGTCTTTGGAAGAGAAATCAAAGGGGTTTTGAGACCCTAGATCACTTCAAATCCGGCTTTTCTCCAAGATCACGGCTCAAGCAACCGTGGAGAGCGTCCCCCAAGCTAGGGCAGCACCTCACGGTCATTTTTGGAAGGGGTTTCTTCCTCATTTCTTCAAGGTCGGTACTTCTTGCTACCCTCCTAGTTATAGTTCCTTCTTTTACTTTATTTCTCTTTGTTTTCTTTCCTTTACACATGTGCTATGAGATGGATGGGTGTGAATGGTGAATGGAGACGGAATTGGCGATTGGTTGCCGTGTGAAATGATGTGATGAATGAAATGGGGAGGGCATTGTATCCATAATGAACAAACACGTATGATGTGAGCATAACCCACCTAGAAAAGCATGTTGTAGGGTTAATAAATAATGAATGCACCATGTTTGATGAAATGCCAAGGTGAATGAAATGAATAATAAATTAAGAAATTGCATGTTTAAGATTTATGGAAATTGCTAGGGTCATGATAGTGTGATTGTTCGCTTTCCCTAAATGATATGAATACTAAATTGCTCAAATCATTGATGTTATGTGTTATGAATTACTCAAATGCCATATTTAATTCCAAATGCAAGTATGCACACGACCTCACGAGCACGCATACATGACATGATTTACCAAGGTTTTCAAGAATGGGATTTAGAGGTGGGACATATCCTACGATATGTTTTACCTCACTTGTAGCACCCCGGACTTTTTCATCCTTAATGAATAGCACCCTCGTAGCTAATTGGCCGTTTTTGTAGTCAAATTAATAAATAAGGGAGAAATCGGAAATTCCGAAACGTCAGAAATGTTCGTTTTCGAAAGACGGATCCAACGCAAGTTGAATCATCGAAATCCGACGAGCGAGTCAAAAGATATGGTCAAAACAGTCCAGAAATTTTTTAGGGAACCATAAAAGATATCATAATTAACATTTAATTAAATGATAGCCCGTGGACTCGAAGCAGATAATTAAACAATTTAATTAAATCTCAGCTCGTGTTCTCGAATCAAATAATTAAACTATTTAATTAATTGATAACTCATTAAACGATTTAATAGTATCCCATGCTTTCAAATCAAATAATAGAATTAGGAAAAATTTGAAAGCCTCTTGGAAAATCAATTTAGAAAACTCCTTTCCCCGCTTTAGATTTTCGACTCAAGTTTTGACCCTCAAAACGATTGATTCTGGAAACACTTTCTTCACAAAAAAAATGTAGATCTTTTCGATAGCTTCGAAATGATGTACTGACAGACCTAAATCGGACTTACGGTCACAAAGTTATGGCCAAAATACCGAAACTATATTGATTCTTCTAATCAAATACAAATCCGAAAATCCATGAATCAATTTTAATTGAAATAAACTCTAATCTCCAAGAACGCTTAATCAAGGGTGTCTAACACCATGGGATATATTAATTAACATTTAATAAATAAAATCCCATCTATATATGCTAGCCAAAATATCAATGGGTATCTAAGTGGTCTAAATCAAAGGGAAAACTTGCCTGGGGCTCACAAGAATAAATTAAACAATTTAATGTAATATAAAAAGGATCTCTAAATCCTTAAGGGCTATAACCAAATTTATATCTCTATATACCTATCCCTATTAGAATTAAGAGAGGTTTTGAAATCATCCAAAACTGAAATTAGTATCACACTAATTTCTAAGGGCTTGATCTCTCCCTCAATAACTAGAGGGATCCCTTATCCCTAATAAATTATTATCCAATAATCAAGAATCTAGAAGATTGATTCATTAGGGTAACCAAAATTCATAGGGGAGTCATTCTTGATATAATTAAAATTTCATTATACCCTAAAATCAAAGAAAAGCATAGCCAAGGATCTGATACCACTGAGAGAATGCCTCTTTTTAATTTTAGAAACACAGTTCTTGGGGGGCATACATCGAATCCCAAGATCTGACTAAGATTCTAATTGATTTTATTCAATGAAGGTTAGAATAACATTCACCTTTGCGACTTTGAAATTGTTAAGTCAAATCCACATAAGAATAGTACTCGCAAAACTTCACAAGTGTCAAGTCTTCTGTCGATTCACACGAACCTTCTTTCTCCTTTAAAGCTTTCTCTAATGAAAGCTAACGGCCCTTCCAAATTTCCAGCTCTAGGATCTTGAAATAAAGATCCAATCTTTATTATCAAGAACCTTTCTTGATGATCAAGATCCTTAATCTTCTTCTTCTTGATTATTCAAAACTTAGAACACATAAGAGAAGAAAGGAGAGAGTGGTGACCATACACCACTAGAGAGAGGGGCTGGGCGTGAGATTTGAGGAGATGGGAGAGGTTTCCAAATCTGGAAATTCTGGAAAATCAAAGAATGCCCAAAGCCTTGGACGTCCAACCCTCTTTATAGGCTTTATTGGTTGCTTGTAACCAAAGTTTCCTAGTCCTTATCCAATAAGGATTCCTCAATTAGTTTCTTATTTGGTTTCTCCATAATTAATTAGAAATAATCAAAAATAGAAACTAATCTCATCCATTAGTGTCCAACTAATCTTATCTTTATCCTAATCTAATTAGGATTCCTTGATTAGCAAGAAACTAATAGACTCCTTGTCCAACAAGGAATCTTTAATTAGTAACTAATTCTAACTAACTAACTAACCTTATCCAATAAGGAGAGTAGTTATTAGATACTAATTAAATAATAATAACAATTATTATTATTTAACACCTCCATGAAGTGGGTGTCCCACCCTAGGTGGGCCCCACTCCACACGCCCCTAGGGTTCCAAACCCTATTAGGTCACTTTAATTATTCTTTTATAATAATTCCCAATGGGTCCTACCCATTTGGTTTTTCACATCCAATGTGATTCCACCTTTTAGAGCTTCACTATACCATATAGTGATTACTTAGAGAAATTAATTAATTTAATTATAAATTAAATTAAATACTTTAAGAAGGTCCTTGTGTGTGGGATCTAAAGGGATCTCCTATTTCCGGTAGTGGGACCAAGTACTCAACCTTTTGGTTAAAGCATTGTTACTAGGAAACACCTTTCCTAAAACTCCATAGGATCATAGAATGTATCTGAGTCCCTGGACTTCCACCAATCACAATTAATGTCCATTAACACAATGTGATTAACCTCCAGAAATTAGAGAATTGCTTGTAAGTACCATCTCACAATATATTTACAAATAAATCCTTTAAAAACACTTTTGAAGAAACATTATAAAAGAACTGACATATATATTTATATATACTTTTCCATATTAAAAATATCAACTTCGATAAAAACCATTTTACCGAAAAGCACCAGTACTGGATTTAACAGTTCAATTCAACAAGTATCACCTTGATATCATTATCTCCAATTAAGGAGTAGTGGATTCTTTATTAAGTGTTTACACTGTAGAGCCCCGGACCTTTTCACAGTTAATACATGACACTCTCGTTGTCATTTTTGCCTTTTTAAGAGGTATAATTAATAAAAAGAAGAAATTGGAAATTTCGAAATGTCAGAAATGTTCCTTTTCGAAGTATGAACACAACACAAGTTGAATCATCAAAATCGGATGAACGAGTCAAAAGATATGGCCAAAACAGTCGGAACCTATAGGAAATCGTAGCTCGGAAGGCACTAAGGACGTGCTCTGACGTCGTACTCTGATAACGTAGCACAGACAACGTACTCTGATAACGTATACTGTGTGCATCCGTTGTACAGCTCACAACGGGCACATTGTACAACTCACCACGGGCACGCTGTACATAAGACAACGGACAACGGGCTCAGCACTATGCACAACACAACGGACTACGGGCTCAGCACTATTCACAGCACCACGAGTTGGCACTATTCACAGAACCACGAGTTGGCACTGTTCACCGCACAACGAATGGGCACTATTCACGACACAATGTGTTCAGCACTATTCACGGTCCTCGCGTCATTGCAGAAATCCCAGTAAGGGTATTACGATCTTTTGGTCAGTTCACTCTTACCTTAAGAGTTTAACCCGAGCCTTTAGGGCATCATTCGACACTTTGAGAGTTTGAGAGAATAAAAGAAAGAGGAGAAGGTGATTCCAACCTAGGGTTTCCAGTTTGGAGAGAAATCAAAGGGTTTTTGAAACCCTAGATCAACCTCAAGCCCGTTTTCTTCAAGATTTCGGTTCAGGCATTGTGGAGCTCGCGATCCAAGCTAGGGCAGCAACTCACAGTCATTTGGAAAGAGGGTTTCTCCCTCATTTCTTCAAGGTCGGTACTTTTTACTACCCTCCTAGTTATAGATCCTCTTTTCCCCTCATTTCTCTTTATTTTCTTTCACTTACACATGTGCTATGAGATGGATGAATGGTAAATGGTGAATGGTGAATGGAGATGTAAGGGGCGATTGGATGCCAGTAGTTGTGTGGTGATGATTAAAATGGGGAAGGGCATTGTTCCAATAATAAACATACATGTATGATTGAGTAAAACCATCTAGAAAAGCATGTTGTAGGGTAAATCCATAATGAACACACCATGTTTGATGAAATGCCAAGGTGAATACAGTGAGCTGTAAATTAGGAAATACATGCCTAATAAATTCTGAATATTGCTAGGGCCTATGATAGTGTGTTTCCTGTTTTCCCTAAATGCTATGAATATTGAATTGCTTAATCTTTGACGCTATATGTGTTGTGAAATTACCCAATGGTCATGTTTAAATTTAAATGCAAGTATGTACACGGTTTCCACGAGCACGTCACGCATGACATGATTTATCGAGGTTTTCAAGAACATGGTTAGAGGTGGGACATATCCTACGATATGTTTTACCTCGCTCTTGGCAAGGACAAGTCAATCATGCATTATCATAAGAAGGGTCTCCCATCCCCTCGCATGACATGCATAGCATGGCATGACACGCATAGCATAGCATTCACATGACACGCATAACTCTGCATGGCATTACACGCATGGATGCTAGTTGCGACGGGCTATGAACGGCAACTAGGCATTCACATTCCGCATGGATGCTAGTTGCGACGGGCTATGAACGGTAACTAGGCATACCCATCTGCATATAGGGTACTAGTTGCGACGGACTATGAACGGCAACTAGGCATGTGAACATGTTTAAATTATGAACAAGCAAGCATGATACTCGCATGACACGCATGACATGACATGGCACGCATGATGCAAGCATGACAAGCATGACACGGTTAACAGGTTCACAATCACGCAAAGGGTATTTCAAGTCAAGTCAAGTGCACGATGTTTTCAAGGGTTTTATCAGTCTTTCTGAATGCAAGCATGAATATAAATTGTTTTACTTCCTTGTATGATATAAATTGTTCCTGTTCTATATATGCAAATTTGTTTCCTACTTTATGTATGCTATCTGTATACTATGACTGTTGGCTAGTATTTAGTACCCGCTGAGTATTCCATGCTCAGCCGTACTTCTTATGTCGGCAGGTTCCGAGGGAGCTGCTGCTCCAGTTGATGTTTGTGCTCCTGGTCCATGGGTGGAGGAGGAGTTCATCGAGGGGCCTTTGGAGGAACCTCCCGTAGAGGGTTACCATTAGGCGGTTGTAGATTCTGAGTGAATAGCTGTGGGTGAGATGAAAGATTATATCCACGTATTTTGGCGGGTCTGTCCGCACTTTCTTATGGATTGCTTTTTGTATAAAACTTGAATTTAAGTATGTATATACATAGAGGGTTGTTAGTCTTCCGCTGTGCCATGATAGAGTATGTTTCCGCTGATAATGTCCTCTATTGTATATGCTCTGTGGGTTTTTGCAGGATGGTTTTTCAAGCAAGTCATGTAAGCCATGATTAGTCGTCCAAAGTTCACTCTAACTCCTAGGGTGGGTTTTGGGTCGCGACAGAAGTGGTATCAGAGCCTAGGCTTTAGGTCTCTAGGGTCACTTAGAATCTTATACCACGGCTTGACAAGAGAATATGTGGGGAAACAAGTTAGGATGGAAGTAAGTCGGAAGTGAGTCTTGTTCTAAGTGTGAGACTAAACGTTAGTCTTAATCTAAAATGGTTGCTCCAACCAAGCACAGGTCTTAGAAACACTAGAACACCAAGATATAATATTACAACTACTCTGATGACTTGACGAGATGAATATGATGGTACTATACTTTTTATGTAGTATTGTTATATGGTGTTATATGCTATATGGTGTGCGTACAATGTACTTATACTATTATGTGTGGTATTGTTAGGGGGCATTAAATGTGGTGTGCATACTATATGTCACGTACTAAGTGACAACCAATGTGTTAGGAATTAATTCTCAGCTAGACTTATGAGTTGAGTAATACTCCGGCTGGAGTTCAGACTATGTGTGAGTTGGTAAATGGTGGTAGGTCCTTGCCATACCCTGCACTATGGGGTCTTCGTAAATAATAGCCTTCCGAGTGAGACAATAGAATTCTCCTTCGTCTTACAAGAATAAATAAATAAATAAATAAATAAATAAAAATAATAAAAATAAATAAAAATTTAGAATTTACGAAAATAGGGACATAGGCTTGATAAGTAATATTATGAGCATTTGGTGTAATTTTAAACTTGTTAAACTATACTAGATGCGTCTTACATCACAAAGTAATATAAGTCACACATCATGGTATGACAATAATTCCATGAAACCCCATGACTAGTAGAAACAGATATAGATAGTAATGCGTTTTAACTCAAGGAACAAATATAATTTTAACAACCCAGGGATGCTCGATGCACGCTTCTAAGTACAGTTGCGCATTTTCTGCAGCACGTCTTAGACCCAGTGCTCAGTCCCAATTAAACATAATTTTTGGATGAGCTCACGGATGTTTGATGCACGTTTCTAGATGCGCGCCTGCAGCACACACTAGACTCAATGCTCGGTCCTAGTCTAGATACAGATGCGCGTTCATTCTGCAGCACGTTCTAGACACGATGCCAGTCCAAAATAATAAAGAAATTACTAACGCCATTGGGTAGCATGCACGTTCATACATATCGTGAGCAGCATACATAGCATAGGCATCATGCATCGCATAAGCATCATACATTTCATACATGGCACGCATTTTATACATGGCATGAACATCAAAAAAAAAATATATATCATATACACATCCGGCATGCATCATGTAGATCTTAGAAGCATTATACATGTCACCAGATTTAGAGGGCATCACCTAAACAACTCAATTAGATGAACTAGTCATTAGTATTAGTTTCAAACGGGCTAAGGTCTTAGGTTTGTGATCAGTTAATACCATAATCAAGTGTGAAGCTTATCATCAGTAAGAAAACTACTTGTATAATTGTACGATTATAATTGTACTTAGATACATACACGATGTGCTCGCATAGGTTGGGGGCTTGAGTCCAACTTCTGCTTAGGAGAAGTTGTTGCCCTTAAGAAGCAACTAAGGAGTTAGCCTTAGACCATAACCAGTTGTAACACAACCAACATCGCATCTTGGCTTCACTAGGAACCTTAGAGTATATTATTATGCTATGGTATGTGTATCTTGATGTATGTTCTAGACTTTGATAAATAATTACTATTATGAAAATACAATATCGGATTTTGATGGGATTCAAGTGAGACTCATGCTTTGCCATCGTCCTCAGGAGTAAACCATGAGACGTGGCGATCAGAGTCGTGGATACCACACTAGGAGGGGTGGAGTATCTCCTCCTCCATTGAGGGATGAGCAGCCTGATCTCACTCAGGTCTTGGGATCCATAGCAGAAACACTAGCAATACTTGCCACTAGGCAGCCCACTACCCCCATTCCTACGGCGGTACTTGTACCTACCCCTACACATCATGCCACAAGAAGTGAGGCACTTTGGAGGATGAGGCCTCCGGTGTTCTATGGTGATATGGACCCATTGGTCACAGAAGCATGGGTTATGTGCCAGTCCTCTAGACATATGCTGGTACGGAGTCCTCCCACTGTACCACAGGCTTCTCTTTCGGTTGCTCCACCGGCATCGCACGCGGCTACCGTGCAGCCACCCCGCCTCGCAGTTCTCAGGCAACAGGATATGCACCCTCCACCTACTCTTACGAGATATGTACCCGTTGTGGGAGGAGGCATGTGGTCAGAGAGTGTAGGAGAATCTCCGGTGGATGTTTCCACTGTGGTCACCAGGGCCACCTGATCAAGGATTGTCCCAGCCGTCAGATGCCACCTTATTCTCGGGGAAGTAGGCCCACGGTTAGGCGGTCACCTCCGCTGGGCTCTACACAAGCATTAAGCCCCCAGCAGTCCACACAGCCCCCTTACTAGGCTAACCAGGGACAAGCCTTTGCCACTCCAGGATAGAATGCTCAGGCACCAAAGGATATGGCATGAGGATGTGAGAGGGTTTTTTTGTGTGCAGAAGGGAATGTATTTTGTGTTTTGTCATGGGCAGTCAGTTGCCACTTGTATGTAATTGTGCTACCTTATGTTATGAAAGTATTTCCTGCTATTTAGAATGATGTTGAGTTTTATGAGAAAACTAGGTGCCTCGCCGATAAGTGAGTGCCTAGGATATTGATTAATAGAGGATTATCATATTGTTCAGTAGGAAAGGTTAGGCATGGGGAAGTATCCTCGATGGATTTAGTAACGCCCTAATTTCGAGGATGAAATTTCTATAAGGGGGGGAGGATGTAGAGCCCCGGACCTTTTCACAGTTAATACATGACACTCTCGTTGTCATTTTTGCCTTTTTAAGAGGTATAATTAATAAATAAGGAAGAAATTGGAAATTTCAAAATGTCAGAAATATTCCTTTTCGAAGTACGAACACAACGCAAGTTGAATCGTCAAAATCGGATGAACGAGTCAAAAGATATGGCCAAAACAGTCTGAACCTGTACGAAATCGTAGCTCGGAAGGCACTAAGGACGTGCTCTGACGTCGTACTCTGATAACGTAGCACAGACAAGGTACTCTGATAACGTATACTGTATGCATCCGTTGTACAGCTCACAACGGGCACGTTGTACAACTCACCACGGGCACGCTGTACATAAGACAACGGACAACGGGCTCAGCACTATGCACAACACAACGGACTACGGGGTCAGCACTATTCACAGCACCACGAGTTAGCACTATTCACAGCACCACGAGTTGGCACTATTCACAGCACCACGAGTTGG
Source organism: Tetracentron sinense (assembly GCA_015143295.1). NCBI lineage: Eukaryota > Viridiplantae > Streptophyta > Magnoliopsida > Trochodendrales > Trochodendraceae > Tetracentron > Tetracentron sinense. The sequence goes on from CM026562.1 coordinate 18,094,410, forward strand.
CACTGTTCACCGCACAACGAGTGGGCACTATTCACGACACAATGTGTTCAGCACTATTCACGGTCCTCGCGTCATTGCAGAAATCCCAGTAAGGGTATTACGGTCTTTTGGTCAGTTCACTCTTACCTTAAGAGTTTAACCCGAGCCTTTAGGCCATCATTCGACACTTAGAGAGTTTGAGAGAATAGAAGAAAGAGGAGAAGGCGATTTCAACCTAGGGTTTCCAGTTTGGAGAGAAATCAAAGGGTTTTTGAAACCCTAGATCAACCTCAAGCCCGTTTTCTTCAAGATTTCGGTTCAGGCATTGTGGAGCTCGCGATCCAAGCTAGGGCAGCAACTCACAGTCATTTGGAAAGAGGGTTTCTCCCTCATTTCTTCAAGGTCGGTACTTTTTACTACCCTCCTAGTTATAGATCCTCTTTTCCCCTCATTTCTCTTTATTTTCTTTCACTTACACATGTGCTATGAGATGGATGAATGGTAAATGGTGAATGGTGAATGGAGATGTAAGGGGCGATTGGATGCCAGTAGTTCTGTGGTGATGATTAAAACGGGGAAGGGCATTGTTCCAATAATAAACATACATGTATGATTGAGTAAAACCATCTAGAAAAGCATGTTGTAGGGTAAATCCATAATGAACACACCATGTTTGATGAAATGCCAAGGTGAATACAGTGAGCTGTAAATTAGGAAATACATGCCTAATAAATTCTGAATATTGCTAGGGCCTATGATAGTGTGTTTCCTGTTTTCCCTAAATGCTATGAATATTGAATTGCTTAATCTTTGACGCTATATGTGTTGTGAAATTACCCAATGGTCATGTTTAAATTTAAATGCAAGTATGTATACGGTTTCCACGAGCACGTCACGCATGACATGATTTATCGAGGTTTTCAAGGACATGGTTAGAGGTGGGACATATCCTACGATATGTTTTACCTCGCTCTTGGCAAGGACAAGTCAATCATGCATTATCATAAGAAGGGTCTCCCATCCCCTCGCATGACATGCATAGTATGGCATGACACGCATAGCATAGCATTCACATGACACGCATAACTCTGCATGGCATTACACGCATGGATGCTAGTTGCGACGGGCTATGAACGGCAACTAGGCATTCACATTCCGCATGGATGCTAGTTGCGATGGGCTATGAACGGTAACTAGGCATACCCATCTGCATATAGGGTACTAGTTGCGACGGACTATGAACGGCAACTAGGCATGTGAACATGTTTAAATTATGAACAAGCAAGCATGATACTCGCATGACACGCATGACATGACATGGCACGCATGATGCAAGCATGACAAGCATGACACGGTAACAGGTTCACAATCACGCAAAGGGTATTTCAAGTCAAGTCAAGTGCACGATGTTTTCAAGGGTTTTATCAGTCTTTCTGAATGCAAGCATGATATAAATTGCTTTACTTCCTTGTATGATATAATTGTTCCTGTTCTATATATGCAAATTCGTTTCCTACTTTATGTATGCTATCTGTATACTATGACTGTTGGTTAGTATTTAGTACCCGCTGAGTATTCCATGCTCAGCCGTACTTCTTATGTCGGCAGGTTCCGAGGGAGCTGCTGCTCCAGTGATGTTTGTGCTCCTGGTCCATGGGTGGAGGAGGGAGTACGCGAGGGGCCTTTGGAGGAAACCTCCCATAGAGGGTTACCATTAGGCAGTTGTAGATTCTGAGTGAATAGCTGTGGGTGAGATGAGAGATTATATCCACGTATTTTGGCGGGTCTGTCCGCACTTTCTTATGGATTGCTTTTTGTATAAAACTTGAATTTAAGTATGTATATACATAGAGGGTTGTTAGTCTTCCGCTGTGCCATGATAGAGTATGTTTCAGCTGATAATGTCCTCTATTGTATATGCTCTGTGGGTTTTTGCAGGATGGTTTGTCAAGCAAGTCATGTAAGCCATGATTAGTCGTCCAAAGTTCACTCTAACTCCTAGGGTGGGTTTTGGGTCGCGACATACACACTTCTCCAAACATTGTGTACATAACCCAATGTACCTGGAGTTAGTCCTGTGTATTGGTCATTGCCGATTGGCACATCAAAGCCATATAGACAGATGTCTGAGAAGATGTTAACCTCTCAGGTCTAAGGACAATTTGTCAGATGGATAACCCTAATACAATCTGACAGTGTATTCCATAGGATATCCACTAGTGACCCCATTCAGTATTATGTACTTGTTACATATACTCACATGTTAGTCAAGAGTCACCACTCTCTGTGAATGAGATTCATCATACTATCTCATAGAACAACTATGTCGCATCCGCCATGTGAGTTAATCGTGCCTAAACCAGTAAATCTAGAGGCTTCGACACAATCTTAGTGTTTACAAGTAACCGGTAAAATCATATCTCCTCGCAACTTTGCATGAGTTTTCTTACCTGTTTCCTATCGGAACTTTATGTCATTCATCCGTATTGAAGCACATCGACCAGTAGTTGAAAATGTCACGCCCAAATACCCCCTAGGAGTTTAGGGATACTTTAGTCGTGAACTACACGTACCGCAAACCATCCTGTCATAAACACGATACTATCGTACTAACACATGATAATCCATAGTGCGGAAGTCGACCATAAATA